>BCKE01000011.1:369408-566569 GCA_001600495.1 Pilasporangium apinafurcum
TGGAATTTCGGTTGCTGGAGTTGGTGTGGTAGCCACAGGAGTTGGCATAGGTGTCTCCGTGCAACTAATGGACGCGTCCAAAAGCTCACGGACCTCCTGATACTTGATACCGACATTTGTGACAGTGTCCATCTCCGGCCTTCCCACGGGGAACCACAAAAAGTCTGGATGATCACTTTGCGAATCGTCGATCCACTCGCCACCCAAGATCGTGTACTTACTGTCCAATTCCAACAAGTACGTGTAATCCTTCGAGACTGTAAACTCATCGATTGCCCCAGTACCAACCAGTGGGCCATCACGGCCACCTTCTTGGATCCAACTCAGCGTTGTGCGCACCTTGGCGAGGTACTTCATCTTGGTATTGAATGGATAGGTCGTCGAACCGAAATACGCAAGTGACGTGGCTTTGGCGTCAACCAACTCCATCTCGACAACATTATAAGACCGCACGGGCATATTCCAGACCTGCCATGTGTTGTCCACGTCTACAACCAATCCACGACCAAATTTACCCAAGATGTTGGTCAGTGCAATGTGGAAAAACCCCGCGCCGATGTCGCGCCGAGTGGCGTCGACATACCGACCGTATTGGTCTTTTGTGCCTGGTGCATCAGGACCATAAAACCGCGTGCCAGTGAACACCGTCCCAACGTCAGCGTCATCGTAAATCTGCGTCAGCAACGCCTTAATATCAAATGGATGAAATGTCACGCCATTCTTCGTGACTGTGCACTGTGGCTCCGGTTCTTTGATCGCTGCTGGCGCCCAGGCGTGGCAGATACCGTACCATCCAGGAATGCAGTACCCTTGGGTGGCACCTTCACGCTTACCGCATATACTACCATCGTTCAAATGGGTACAATCATCATTCGACTGGCAGACCGCATTGCTCGACCAGGCATTGACGCCGTTATTGGCCGAGATCTTGTCCTTAAAGCCCTGGACATCAAGTCCAAACGCCGTGGCGTACTTCTCAGCAGGACTGGGCTCATCGCTCCGCCAGCGGAAGTTGATCCCGTCGTTAAACGACGACCAGTAGCTGCCGGGCCATGGCGTAGGCGACACGCCCGCCGATCGATACTGCGTCTGTAGCGTTTTAAAATTCATTTCCATCGTGGTGCCGAAAAACGACTCGAGGTTCTCGATGTCATCGTTCGAGGTCTCCAACGTTCGCCCCGTAAGCTCTGGAACGGTCACCTCTCCTTCCACTGCAGCCTCAGAGAAGGAGGAGGAGGAGGCGGTGAGCTCCGCTTCAATAGCTTCTTGGAGCGGATCAACGGGGACGACGATTACCGCGGAATCTTGGGGCAGAGCAGCACCGTATGCCTGGTGCTGATGATTTAATGGAGTGATTATACCGGTGACCGTCACAGGATTGGACTCGAGTGGGGATGCGTCGACATGATGACCGTTGAAAGCGGTGCTGGCAAGTGCAGCAAAAGCGATAAGCTTGGTCGCAGTCGCAACCATCTCTGGTTGCGTTTTGTAGGTGTATTTACCTTGTCTACTTGCAGGAGAGATGGTAAATTGGAGAATGTGTGAATGACCTCAGAATGACATGTTGACGACAAAGACCAGATGAAAACAAAAAAAGAAGGAAGTAGGCGGCCAGTGAATAGACAGATGGGCCGTTCATCTGATAATTCTCTCGTTACTGCACGTTCGTTGACAGAGTTTGCTGTTTGAACGGTGCAGAGACAAGGGGTATGGTGTCACTCTTCGCTACTCGCTATCTTCCTTGGTATCCAACCCACTTGTTATGATGGAGTCATAGAATGAAAATTAGAAACTGACAGTATCGGCTTCCTCAAATACACTCCTCGTTGACTTCAAGTGGAAATAGGCATGCATGTGAAGATGTTCACTGTTAATCACTGGAAATTTTCCCTTCTGCCGCTGGTGGTGTCGTCGGTGAGACGGTCGGTCACCAATATCGATTATTAAATTTGGAATATTTCCATTGCGGCCACACACATCTTTGTACAAAGAAAAGACATTGATGGACTGAATGTCATCGATTGTATAAGTAATCAGGATACATGTCATGCCGTATTTAACCCGTAAATATTCATTACACTGAGCTAAATTAAGGAGTATGAATGCTCTAAATCAAGACCCTCCATTTCATCTCTGTGATTCAATAGCTCTTATTGATCCACCCGTGAGAAAATCTGGCACCGGAGACGTAAATTCATCAATTTCCTTTTTTTTCTTAGTTGAATCCCAGAGTTCGGCTGACGAAAGAGGATGAAAAGAACAGCGTTAGATGTACTACAGTATCCCTCTTGATATGCAACTGGTTTACATGGATTAGAAGCACTCACGAACCGTTTATATTGTAAAATGTATGAGAGACAATTCTGATTTGCGGCTAATAGGAGTGGGAGTGCTCTGATTGCATTACCTACTTTGTGAACGAATTATCGGCGTAGTTGATGGCCCAACTCAAGTACTCATTATCATAGACTCATCGATGACAAGCTGTTGGGTACGGTTTCATCGCCTTGGAGCCTGAAGGTTCTTTACTTTTCTCCAATCTCCATTTTATGCATCTCAAATGATAGGGTATTATCAGTGCTCCATGAGAACGAGTTGGGGGTCTAGCGTAGTTTTCGCAAACTTAATGCTCATGCTATCATCTTGGTCATTTGTTCTTATATGGTTGAGAGGGAGAATCTGACGGAGATGATGTATGCTACTACCGTCAAGATCCAACAATTCGAGACTAGTACATACACAAAACGCATCATTGTACTCTTGAATTCAGCTTCTGCACACCGTGTTCTTCAAGCAACTTCAGCATTTACACAAACGTATCTTCCTTTATCACAATTTAAAACTGTTTCAATCGTTTTGGTTTTTCTTTGCTTTACTTGCGTGCAGTGGCTTTTACTGCATCCTTCATGCAAAGCGCCATCTTCTCGATGACCGAATTTGGAGTTTCTGGGGTCACGGGCATATACACCACACTACGTTATACAAGACAAGTACGGTTAGCAGCTCATTCGTTGTGCCTTGCTAAAAAGCATCAGACATATCAAACAGGTTCTTACTTCATCATAATTCCCTTAGCGACCTTCGGGTCATACTCCTCTCCAGCGGGGCTATACGTATTTACATAGACAATAAATACAATACATAATCAGCAAATTCAAACCATCAGAACGACGAACGTTTCGTTATGTAGGTGGTACCTTCGCACAAACGACAATTGCGTAGCACCCGTGCAAACGTCAAATCCCTAACAGGAAAAAAACATCAAGCCATGCCTGTCAACCCTGATGTTGCTTTCTCCACTGTGAGGTCGTTCGATTCACTTACGTATTTGTTCATATAGTTAACAACTCCATGTCGATCGTCGACCACGACGGGGAACACCCAGTAGCAGTGGGTTTCGGCTAAGCGCGCCGGTAACTAATCAAACCACCACCATTGTAATCTTCATCAGAAACAGACTGTCACGCAGTAGCTGACACCTAGCTGTGTACCTTGCAGTTTGGAGTGCCATCAAGCAGTCTGCACAGCAATTCGGATTTCGCTCTATACATCGAACAAATATCAAGCGTTTTTCAGTAAGTGTATGCGAGGTAAGTGAGTATACTATCGACTTACTGTCGCAAGCGCACATAACCATCATCGTGTTCATCCGTCAAACGTCGGTAGAGAAGTCCAAGCAGCGGGATCGCTGGTCGATAGCGAATGAGCGAAATAAGGTCACTCCCAAGGAATCCTCGCGCCACAGAAGTAAGCACCTTATCATGATCCACTATTGATGTGCATAATAAGATAAACAGAAACATCAAAAACACTCTCTTTCGAACCACTCAACGACACAACCATTCAAGTAAAGCAGACGTACCTCCAATCGCACGACAGCCGCTATGGAAAATACCGAATAGAGCTGGAGTGAGGATGCTCTGGATTGACCCATATTTCACAATTCGCTTCAAGAAGAATGTATTCGAGCGCGTTTCGTATCTATGTGGACAACAAAGTCGGTCAATACCATAAAGAGACAAAACATCAGCTGTTGAAAAATCCACATACTGCTTCTCCAGTTTTTTCATGTTGACGCGCGTGGCATCGTCCTTAACTCGGAAGATAGCACCGCCAAGCGCAGTCGACGTCTTGACTGCACCGAAGCTAAACATAGAGACATCCGCATCTGGGTGTCCCTTGTAGACCAACGGACCGGCGTACGCCTGCGCACAGTCCTCAACGACCAACAGATTGTGCTCCTTTGCGATTTCCGCGATCGGCGTTAGCGAGTTCCGTGAGCCATGGATATGTGCGATCATGATGAGTTTCGTTTTCTATTGCAAAACAATCACGTAGGACAGCCACATCCGTCTCAGCAATTCCAGCAAATTTTCTGTCGTCATAGATACACAAATCACTATACCTCAGTGATAGCGCGGCGCAAGTCCTCTGGGTTAATGGCGAGTGTGTCGAAGTTCACATCCACAGGAATAGCCACCAGTCCGTGGTACTTGATGATGTACAGCATGTCATCGATGGTGATGGCGCTACACAGCACTTCACTTCCCTTAGGAAGGTTTAGCGTTTGCAGCAGCAAGTCAAAGCCCGTACTATGTGTTTTCAAAAACAAACAAACGATAACCTTCATGTCGGCATTGGCATGGAAGCAAAGCGAATAAATGCAGGAGCCTACCGAACAGAGAGCGTAACAATGGCGTGGCCCGTGGGGTCCCATAGCTTGGTGATTTTTTCTTCGTACTCCTCACGCTGCTCATTGGTGTGCATTGTGGCACAATCCCACACACTTGCTGCCAAGGCACTATAGGTGAAATCCAGGCGTTTGCGGGGAAAAGCTGCCCATGGACAGGCCGCTGAGATTGGCTCCACAATGCCATAGGGCTTGAGCTGTGCGTTGTCCGGCTTGGTCGGTACAATCGCTTCGGCTACCATTCTGTGGTGACTTGTGTTAATTTTGTACTCGTCTTCTTGGAGGTCTTGGAGAAATTAAGAAATGACAGAGACATTCGGCGGACCGCTTATGCTTCAGTGGATTGCGTGAACGCACTCGATACGAGCATGTCTGCTGGGGAAATAATCCCTGCGACGCTGAGATGGGTGGATCGTCTGATTTACTGGTGCTCTCCCAACATTTGGCCTTTCAATTGATGAGACTTTCTGAATCAACCAAGCGGGCAATGGTGGTTTCTTCAGTGTGGTTGGCACAGAGACGAGGGAATGAACGACTGTGGTACTCAGACGCCCAGAGTTGTCTCCACGTAAAGTGGTCCGCAGCAGGTCCAGTTTGCCAACAGAAGTACTAGGAAATGGCTTTTCGCTTCCCAACCGGTCATGATTTTGACGCGAATGATGAGTCTGCACAGAATATGTAGCGTTTATGTATGCAGAATAGTGAGGGAAGAGCAATAGACCTCCATGTTTCTGTCGACGTGGCGTCCGTCCCATGAATCAAGCAAGAAATGAACTGACACACACATTTTGTATTTGATTTAGTGTATCTGTGTGAGTTGACCGATTCAGCGGGCAAATAAGAAGAAACAAAGCCAAACGCACTCGAAGTGATGCACTGAAAATTTCCATTACCTTTGTTTATCTTCATCACCTTCACATTCTTAGTATATTCCAATCGTCTTCAACTGCACTATTTCCAAACGAACACATAAAAGAAAAGCAGTACTCGGGTATCTGCGATCTCCATTTACCATCGCTTGCGCAAACAAGACCCACACGCATATCTGTCGACCTCAAAATTGAGCGGAATGACGTAGAAACCTTGTATCCGATCAGACTCTTGAGTCACTCTCCGCCCAAGCCCATCGTCATGATCGCCACCCCCATCTCACTCACTTTACCAAATCACATTGTAAACGAACGCGATCCGAACCTTGCATACTGTTTGCGAATGCCTTTCGCAAGTTCGTTATCTTTTCGTTCATCAGCAGGACGGCTGTCCGTGAAAAAGAGAAAAACAGACTGACTCTGGGAAAGTTGGTACGCGACAAGATGACATTTGCGGGATGTATCACATTCACAAAGCTTCCCCACCTCGAAATGGGATCTCGCGATTCACTGCACTCACAATATTAACGCGATCAAATTTAACGACCCCTGTTTATCGAATGCGATCGTAGAAATAACACTCATCGCTGAGTCAGCGCCGAGTCGATTAGTCAAATATGAACAAGTGCCTGCACCAACACCTTCCACAACCATCCCTTTATAGACCTTAAGCAATGCGATGCGATCTAGCGACACCATACCAAAACGTTGTCAACGCACACAATAATATACTTGTACCAAATCTCCAGGAGCTAGCGTGGCATATCCTGTCGATCAGCATCGCATTTCCGGTCGCACGTCATAAAAGGATCTTCCGAACAGGTTTTACCGATGAGACTGCGCAAAGTCGTCATCGACTTTTATTGCAGTCTGCATATTGAAGGTAGCATCCTGTAAATTTGAAGTCAGCATAAAGGACTCGCGATAAGGCAACTAAAAAAAGTTGAGTATCGCAGGGTGGAGATGGTTATTCGACTCTCTCTCTAATTCAAGAGCACCAAGTTCGGGTCAAATCTCTATGGGATACACAGAACAAAAAACTAGTCTCTTGAACGAGTTCTGCTGCATTGATCAACATGCAATGCTTTACTCGACTAGATACCATAAATCGAGATTATGCTGCGCAATGTACGATTACCTCCAGCTTGCGAGGTGATTTTGTATATGTAGACACAGGGATGGATGAAGATATACACGAGTTTGTAGACTAGATGTGAAACACAAACACGTACGTAGCTGAACGATATGATGACTGTAAAGATGTCGAAGTAAATACGATATACACAAACACCAATCCAATGTTCATGTAACGACTAGAGTAAATTAACAAAATAGTTTATACATATGAAGTGCACACCAACTGGCTGCTAGCATATATACACACTTTAATTAATATGCAAATCGACTGAATAGCTGCATCACCTTCGCGTATTGTTTACGCCTTTGCAGCTGGTTGCGTCGTCTTTTTCTCAATCTTCCCATTTTTGTTTCCACTGGTAGTAGCACCATGATCACCGCCGCTTACCGTGTCGTCCTTCTGGTTTGCTGCCTCATTCTGCAGCTGCTTCTTCTTAGCGTCTGCTGTACCAAACGGCGTCGCTGCCCATGCCTTTTCAAACTCCTCCTGTGTCCCACTTGAACAAATCGCCTCGTGTTTCCCTTCGTCGTCCTTCGACTGGCGATTCCACACTGATCGAAGCTTCTGACCTTCAATCTGTCTCTCATGTACAGCCTTGAGACGACCAGTCGAGTCTTCATAGCGACGTCGTGTGCTTACAATGCGTCGACCCTGGTCATCCACAATGGACGAGTTGGAAAACGAGTAGGTAGAAAAGGCGCGTCGACCTTCAGTGTCGGATTCTTGATGCTGTGTGGCTGGTTGGATACTGCGCTTCTTGATGGGCAAGTCCTTGAAAAACTCGTCGTCGTCGTTACTTGGCGTAGCGAGCATCTCGTCGTGGAAAGGGAAGCGCGAGCGCAGCATACTATCGGCCATGTGATCCAAATCCATCATAGACTGCTCTAGGGCGGCCATAGGGTGCCAATAGCGTGGTCGAACGATGTCCCAGTGGCTGAACATTCTTCTTGGTACTGATGTGTAGAGTTGGTAGCTCGTTGTTTGTTGTTGTTGTTTGTGGTTCTTGGTAAATTTGAAACTGAGCAATGAGGTAGCAATGATTCGAGGCAAGGAGATGGAGATGAAAAATGAGACAGATCGACCACTTCAACTTGAGAGTGATAGTTTCTAGAAAGTTGTCTAGTAGGGATTACATAGAGTGTCAGAGATAGGTACTATACAAAGACAGAGATATTGCATTTCTAAAGTTTCTAGAATTTCCAAAATAATATTGGGTCAGAATTTACAATACATGATTGCCCGAGCCAATTACAATTATCTTCAGGCTCGACACTTTCTGAGATATCGTACAATTAAGCTACAAAACTATATAAGAGAAACATGATTGAAAGGTTCCAGAAAAGAAGATGCAAATCTTCACACAATATCCGTGTTACAGATGATGATAAAGTACGTCAGTCTCATTAGCTCTTCTCGAATGAATTTTGATTTTCCTGCTTTCCAGAAACTTAATTTAACACATAAATACGCACAGAACGAGCTAGCACTCCCAGTAAAAGGATTGCTCATATGTCGCGTGTCTAGAGCACTTCGAAAATACTATATAGACCAAAAAATATTCTTCTAACGCTAATCATAGCCTTTATAGTTGAATTGAGAGATTGAAGGAGGAAGTATGCTGGACTATCAATTATCACGTACGACACACCACTGGTAAAACTTAATAATGAGAAATACGTATCGCAATTACGCAGTCAGCATGCATCACTTTCAAAACTAGTTTGGTGAATGCCTTCATGATTCCATCAGCGATGATATATTACGCCTTATTCTAGAAACTTTAGAAATGCAATATCTCTGTCTTTGTATAGTACCTATCTCTGACACTCTATGTAATCCCTACTAGACAACTTTCTAGAAACTATCACTCTCAAGTTGAAGTGGTCGATCTGTCTCATTTTTCATCTCCATCTCCTTGCCTCGAATCATTGCTACCTCATTGCTCAGTTTCAAATTTACCAAGAACCACAAACAACAACAACAAACAACGAGCTACCAACTCTACACATCAGTACCAAGAAGAATGTTCAGCCACTGGGACATCGTTCGACCACGCTATTGGCACCCTATGGCCGCCCTAGAGCAGTCTATGATGGATTTGGATCACATGGCCGATAGTATGCTGCGCTCGCGCTTCCCTTTCCACGACGAGATGCTCGCTACGCCAAGTAACGACGACGACGAGTTTTTCAAGGACTTGCCCATCAAGAAGCGCAGTATCCAACCAGCCACACAGCATCAAGAATCCGACACTGAAGGTCGACGCGCCTTTTCTACCTACTCGTTTTCCAACTCGTCCATTGTGGATGACCAGGGTCGACGCATTGTAAGCACACGACGTCGCTATGAAGACTCGACTGGTCGTCTCAAGGCTGTACATGAGAGACAGATTGAAGGTCAGAAGCTTCGATCAGTGTGGAATCGCCAGTCGAAGGACGACGAAGGGAAACACGAGGCGATTTGTTCAAGTGGGACACAGGAGGAGTTTGAAAAGGCATGGGCAGCGACGCCGTTTGGTACAGCAGACGCTAAGAAGAAGCAGCTGCAGAATGAGGCAGCAAACCAGAAGGACGACACGGTAAGCGGCGGTGATCATGGTGCTACTACCAGTGGAAACAAAAATGGGAAGATTGAGAAAAAGACGACGCAACCAGCTGCAAAGGCGTAAACAATACGCGAAGGTGATGCAGCTATTCAGTCGATTTGCATATTAATTAAAGTGTGTATATATGCTAGCAGCCAGTTGGTGTGCACTTCATATGTATAAACTATTTTGTTAATTTACTCTAGTCGTTACATGAACATTGGATTGGTGTTTGTGTATATCGTATTTACTTCGACATCTTTACAGTCATCATATCGTTCAGCTACGTACGTGTTTGTGTTTCACATCTAGTCTACAAACTCGTGTATATCTTCATCCATCCCTGTGTCTACATATACAAAATCACCTCGCAAGCTGGAGGTAATCGTACATTGCGCAGCATAATCTCGATTTATGGTATCTAGTCGAGTAAAGCATTGCATGTTGATCAATGCAGCAGAACTCGTTCAAGAGACTAGTTTTTTGTTCTGTGTATCCCATAGAGATTTGACCCGAACTTGGTGCTCTTGAATTAGAGAGAGAGTCGAATAACCATCTCCACCCTGCGATACTCAACTTTTCTAGCTGTATACATCCCAACAGTTTTATGTCTTTCTGACACACACTGTCGGTTTCACACAAACTGAGGCATGCATGTGGTTTGCTGCATATATGAATCACTAGTCTGTTTCCTGTGCTTAGCCAAACGGTAAATTTTTCTTTGCGAACTACGCTGTCTTCGCTGATCCATTGTGGAAATGATTTCCCACATCATAACACTTTGCAATCATCCACTTCATAAGCATATCTGCATTGTACTTTGACACACATTGACGGAAAAGGCATGCAAGCGTCGTGTCACCGGAGTGAGTATGTAGAAATTCCCTTCCATAGGTGTGGCATGCACTTGTTCGGAAAGAAAATGAGTGTGCGATGCCAGTGCGAGCAATGACCTCTGATCAGCGCATGAAATGCATTGTAATTTTCCGCTAAACGTACAATCACCAGTGGTTTGCAGAGCAAGTGTTCCCACAACAAAATTGTTGTCTAGAAAAGCAAATCCGCTTCATTGACGCAGCAGTTAAGCTAATCCATCTATGGCGGGTGTCTTTCATCAAAGCAGAATCTATTATTGACCTCTTTCCATTGTGTATCTGAGTCTTTATCATTTATTACTAGCTAGAGAGAAAATAGAAATGCCAATGTGATGCAATTTTTTTCGTCCGATTCGATGCATTCTTCTCGCGATTACTGAAATTTTGCATCTGCCAACCAAAGCCGCAATTGATTGCTGAGCTGCCGTCGCTCACTTACAGTAAAACGGCAGCGAAGCCATTCCACACCATCTGCGGCCACCTTTATGCCGAGGTCCATCACTGACGGCTCTGTTAACTGCTCCTCTACTGCCTGAATCGACAGCAACGGCACTCTCGATAAAACTACCTGGTGCTGATCGCCACAAGCTCCAACCACATACAAATATTGTTTGGAACAGAGAACTGTCACGAACAATAATGATGACTCTACGTCTTTCGCCGCCAGCAAAGCTTTGGCTTGTGGATCTGCAACTAATTGATCTGCTGCTAGCAATTGGAGTTTTTCAGTTTTCACGAGCAACAATTCTTCACTTGGAGATACCCACATGCCGTGTGCGTACACTAAATCGTCGATCACGTCTGGGAGAACTTTAAGTTTGTATCGCAGTGTTGCATTCGGCCGTGCATCAAACCGCGAGATTATCGGGTCAAACGGCAAGCGATCGTCACCCATTCCGGTTCCATATAAGAGGCCATCCGATGTCATCGACACAAGCGAGGCCACACCTCCCATGGGTCGTGCGACTATCCCGACAATACCTTTTCCTACGCCTCCAATTACTGCACCAACTCCAGCGTTCAAGCCTTGCATCTTATGCTCGCGATAAACAGCCATGGGAGTGGTAACCACGCCAGTAGCAGCACCGACGACGCTGGAACCCAAAGAACCAAGACCGCTGGCTATTCCAGAAGAAAGGTGCGTTGGTCGCGTGTAGTGCCGCTGTCTAATTTGACTTGACGAAAGTGTGAGCTGGTCCATCGTCCGAGAAATGGAGTACGAAAAACCTGACAATGACGTCAGCGTTGCAGTAGTAGCATGACCCAAAAACGACGCCACGCCTCCAACAATGCCCTTGGTTAACACCCACGGATTGTAGCCATCTCTGGCTGCTGCAAGAGGAATCTCAAACAGATCACGGACGCCTGCACCAAAATTGCGCATGAACCCTCTAAAAAAACAAACATGGTTGTACCAGTTAGTGCCAATATCTAAAGCAATAACAGGGCGCAAGTGGTAATTTTCCAACGTACGCTGGGTTGCCGATGATATTAAGCGACATGAGTAGCATGGGGGATCTCACGATAGCATCGGCGACGTAGTCAGCAGCCAAGTCTTTAAGCAGTTGATCTGGGAAGGAAAACACTGCTCTCATTGCCATGGCACCAAACCGGACTGGTGTTTCGTCAAAACTATTGAGCACCGGAATGGATACACGTGCTGTAATAGTTATTTCAAGTGCGCTAATTTGGATATGTTCAATATAAACTTTGTGCTGGGTGGTAATGATCGCAGTTTGTTGTGCCGCCTCCAACCATGTTAAGTCACGTGCTTTGTTATTTTCGTTTCTGGCAGTCAAAGCTGACTCGCCAGAGAGCGCATCAATCACTGGTCTCGTGAACGCCTGTACATAGGACAAAATTGCATCCTCCGCCTGCATATGCACGGATTACGTCACCTGATTTGATCGGCTATACCCAACACAGATGAGAAATCTTACCTGCAGCACAGCCGGCGAAACTTTCAGCTCTACACTATGGAAGTAGGCTGGGACAAGAGTTCGTTCCCAAGTATCCACATAGATCACGCGCGCGACGAAGCTGCATTCGCTCTCGTGTGGGAGTTGTTTATCATGTAGTTGTGTAATTACTTTTTGCAACGCTTCATGCTTCTTGCCCAAGTCCATGCGAAGAAGCTCTTGTTTGGCGTGTGCCGATTCATTTCCGGGAAAGCATAATATCACGGGAAAGTTACAATCTTGGATAAAATGGTCCACTTCAATATCTTGGATGGACACAAAGAGAGTGCTGTACGCTCGGACATGCGAGAGATAACCCAAGCGATTATTCTGACGGCTATCTTCAGGTGGGGTCGATGACGTCACAAATGCGACTGTGGCGATGTTAAATGAAAACCTGAAAATTTCTGGGTGTAATATCAATCCACGTTCATTCCGGATTGGATCATGCTCGTCACAGAAGTGTAGTGCTAGCTCTTCCACGACAAATGAAAGCTTCAGGAACTTCGGCGCAACACGATTGTTGACTCCTTCTATAGATGGAGAGGAGAGGGGTGATACCAAGCTACTGTGGGCTACTGTTGGGTCTTCTAAGCACCGGATTGATACATACCAGGTCCCTGCCCGATAAAAGCACGTGATTAAGAATGTTGGGCTGGCTTCAGCACCATCTTCAAACCCAGGAAACGATGCAAACTGAATTCCTCCCACTTGCCAGACTACATTGGACCACCCGAAACGTGGCGAGCCAATCTGGAATCTAACACGCTCATCGTGGTCATTGACTGAATAATTCGTGTCCCACATATCAGATGATGACTGTAGCCAGTCATTAAAGTTTTCAATATCGTTCTGCGTATCAGAGTGAGTGTTGCCATCTATCAGTGGTAATGCCACACTAGCACGACCCTATAAATTCGAACAGCATTAGCCTCATATCACCGTCCTGAAATTAAAATTGCATTTACCTGTAAAACCCAATCGTATTCCATGTAATGACTTGGTCCAATCGACTCTGGGGTAGATAAAGCGGATACAGTACGAACACCGATTGGCTGTTGCCATTCGTTATGGACAACGACTGGAGGCTGATGATCAACAAAAAATACAATATGGATCGACAGCCCGATCTGGTTAATCGTGTATGTCAGCATCTTGTGCTTAAATGCTGCGTGACGAACGATAACCCGCCTTCGACGCGATACGGTTGATGGTGGAGAATATGTTGATTCGAGCAACTTGGATGATTTTGTCGTCATGCGAGACTGCACACCCTCAATTTTCCCATCTGAATTTAGTTGCATTTGGAGTTCTGGTGTCACAACGCCAATCTCGTCGGTCCAGTCGTAACCATCCTCAGTTATTCTTACACGAAATGCGCAGGATAGTCGCGCTACTTGATAACGGCTCAGTAGAGTTGCGTCTTCACTTGGCCGGCGAGCAAAGGTAGATGATAGCCAAGATGATACACCATCCGCAATACTTCGCTTCTTTGCATATTTATGCAAACAATGCGGGACGCACCAGCCGTTATCTTGCTCTGATACCACCTAAATCAAAGTGTTAGCTATTTCTCCATATCACATTCTCAGGTCTGATTAAATTACCTCTGAATCCAACTCGTGAAGAAGCGCTCGTCCATTGCCATCCGTAGGAAGAAAGCTGAGATTAATTCCCTAGATACACACGTACACACGACAGCATTACAATAACAACCCGGTCGAGATTTCACGTTTTGGGTTTTGCTCACCGTCGCATTCACAACCACTACTTGTGGTCGAACAAGAATTTTGAAACCTTCACCGACACGCTTCAATGTGATTGTGTACGTTCGAGCCAGTGAGGTGGACGCATCTCCTTCTTCTGGGATCACACAAACCTTCACGTCGCCCTGAGTAAGCAACGAAACAACCGGAGACCACTCTATCGGTTGGGCACGAAGCTCGGATGGCTCAGGAAGTTGGACATGAGCTCCAATTGAAACCACGACTGTTTCATCATTAACAAGCCACCCTATCGATCGCTTGTCAGATGATTTGATCGTCTCAATAACTGTCTTGTCCCCCTGTAAAGTTGTCATCTTGATGTTCAGCGTTAATGGAGTAAGATTGTGAATGCATACACATTTTTCCGCTCTGATAGTAATCATAGGACTGAAGGTGGATGATCCAACAACAATGCGAAAAGTTTCAAAGTCAAAGCGCTTCTCATCCTCATTGGTAGTCTCAGGATTGCACACTAAAGAAAACGTGTATGATTTCCATGAGGCAAAGTCTTCGAAGTCGGCTTGGTATCGCACTGTTATAGTCGTGTGATCATATGGGTTTATACACGATACAACTTGATTTTCGAGTGGACGCACATCCACAATAGTTGTCGATTCCTAACCCATTCCAAAACCGTTAATATTTACACGGTTGCATCATCAGTAAGTGATAGCGTACGTAACACCTTACCTTTTGGGAAAAGCTAAACGACACATCGCTGTTCATAGTATTTTCAATCATGAGGGTAGGCCACAAACTCACTTCTATCCACGCATATCGTGTAGCAATTTGTGATCGTAGAGGATCAAAATCATTCGGTAGTACAGTTCGACATTGACTACGCTTCAGCTCTATCCAAGCATACCGAGATTCAACAACTTGATCTTCAACGTCGAAAAAAACAAGTTTTCGTAACTTGTTCCACTTGTTCATTTTTTGAATTTGTTGGAAGTCATTATCGCCGCTACGTTTCACAAGATCAAACTCTGCAGGGAGTTCAGCTACTCCAAACAAATCACTCCACGTTTTTCCATCAGCACTAAAGATGAGATGCGATACAGTATCCCGCATTACACCCACAGAACTGATGCCATTGGTGTGAGTAAACAGTAAGCAGGAAGAGTATTCCGAAGAAATACAGTTTGAATGCGAAGAAGCGCCATCCTTATACACTCCACTGCCTTGACAACGTGTCCAATCCAGTCTTTGACATTCATGCATAGTTTCTCCATCCACCTTCATCTGCACAGGAAAGGTGCAGTAGTTTCGAAGTACTAATGATGGACGCAAGGTAACCACTGTTTGAAGACCTCGTAACTCTACACAAACCCATATAAACCCCCGATTCTTGAAGTAGCGACCAGTAACACAGTTTTCCTTGATTCGACATGGATCACACCATCGCGAGTCCTCAGGTGGTACGTCCTTCTCATAATTTTCGGGTTGCTCATCATCGAACGCAAATTGCAACTGGTAAAATGGACTGCTTGACAACGTCAACCAGCTATAGGCTGTATGCATGTTAGCGACTAGTTTCAAGTTTTCTGAAGTCCCATATTGACGATACCAGATGTTGACACCAGTTTCATTAACCAGCTGAATTCTCATATCGGAGAGTATGTTGTCAGTCACCACAGAAGTCGTCGAATCTGGCTTTAATTGCAATAGTTTCGGTAATGCAGACAGCATCAATATCGACGTTTGATTCAAATAGACTGATATCGGACCGAGAATAGTAGCAATCTCCGTCCCGCTCGCAGACGATCGAATCTTTCCGTGCATGTCCACTTTTGGGACGACCGACACAGTCAGCAGCTGTACAACATTTTCGAGATATACCTGAAATGACGTGGCAAACACAATGTCCGTGGTAGACACCGCGTCACTATAGTTCGTGATATTGATCACGGAGTCATCGAGTTCGGCGGAAATAACATCGTGCGAGCAGTCCAACGCGCTTACATGATTCAAAGTTAGAGTGGTTCGTGGGATTGTAACACTAGCGTTCAGATGTTGGTAGGCTGAGACGGATAATGTAGACCACACGTTCAGTGAAGACGCAAGTAATGCATTAACGACGAGCCGCTTTTGCTTGTTCTATGGGATAACACAAATGAGATATCAGATTGGCACACGACACATCAAATGCAGATCGCATTTCTTACCTCCGACTCCTTTTCACCAAACAGTGGGATTCTCCATCGCACCTCCCATTTGTCAGACGGAATTGCTCCTTCAATTGATATTGTTCTCCCCATACTACTCACATCTCGGAGATGCACACGATGAATGTCTTCGCTTATATCACCTTCAAACCACTGGTTCACTAAATCACCAAATGTCTCCGGTTCGTAGAAATTGCCAGCCCTACCATCTGTCGATTGGTCACGTAGTGTTCTCTCCCATGGCACAAAGAATTCGCATACAATGATATTAGATCCTTTGTGAGGATCCCAACATCGCAATTGGCAATATATATCGCACAGCCTACCACGGTCAACTTCGTAGTCTTCATTCCAATGCCAAATTGGCCAGCCATTTGGGATACCAGTGGGTGGGATTGGCACAGGATTTACGTCAATTTTGTGAATCACTCGAGGTATATGATAGCACCATCGCATGCTCATCCAGCTTAACGTCTTGTTTTCCAAACCTAAAAGAGTGGAAGGATCTTCAGTCGAGTCGCTTTCTTCCTCTTCAGTCCACGGCGCATTCACCTCGGAAATATAAGAGCTGAGCTCATTTAGTTCAACTGGAGGGCCACTCCACTCGTTAAGGTTCACATGCATTAATATCTTTGCGCTTGCAGGAACACAAACGCCGCCAATTGCACTCTCAGTTTCGATGAGTAAAGATTCTGTAAATACCAACTCACCCGGTGCTGGATGGCGTGCTTCTGCCATGCGTCTCAAGTTGCTGAGGTCGTCCGATGACAGTCCACTTGGCAAGCGTGTTTGCGGAGTATATCTTTCTGGCGTATCGGACATAAAGGTATCCGCTGGCGACGGGTTCTTGTTTAGCAGTATATTTACTTGCTCCTGGTACTTGTAAAGGCTATTGAGTAGCGACGCTATGGAAGCAAGAGCGTAAGATGATATCTGAATCTGCACAGTGTTCAACTCGGCCATGATGCTTAAGCGTGATATCGAAGTTTGAAGAAATTCTGCCGTACCAAGACTGGATGTTGCTCTCTCCAATACAATCTGTTGGTCACCAGTAATTCGTATGCTTAAGTCTTGCATTATTCGCCGGGTTGCTGAATTTGCGCTCATAAAAGCAGAAAAATCGGTCCAAGTACTCACTGTGTGGCTTGGTAGTGAGCCAACACTGCTATTTTCGAATCGAACAGTCAAAATAGGCGTCTGTGAAGACGTCTTAATGCCAATCTTTTCGATATTGCACATAAAATCCATTATTGGCACGCTGATGTACCGATTGAGTTCGTGAACCAAGCTTCCATATGCAGTTGCGTCCTGTTTTGATCTTTCATCGCTCACACTAATGCTTGCGAAAATCTGACCGCATGGAATCCAAATACTGGAGGATTTACGGTGTTCAACACTTTCACTTTCATTGTATTCCCACAACGATATCATGCTGGGAGCGATGAGTAATTTTATGACTCTTTTTGGACCAAATGAATATCGAGATGTAACTGCAGCACCAACTGCATGTAGACGATTCTCTGTATATATCGTAGAAAAAACAAACTTGGATTCAAACCTGAGAAATGAATATAAATCCAAAAGCCAATGAGCCGAAAGATGCAGCTGAAATGGTTGGACATCTAGAAACACTGTGCCAACATTATCCAGTGGAAGGCTCCAACGTCCCGTTATAAGTTTTTCCGGATAATTGTCGACTTCGAATTGCCACAACACTGGATCTGCATTTGCTCCAAATACAATCTCTTCGAATGTGCTTGTATCTGCGTGACGATCCTGCTTCCGGATACTACGATGACCCACAACGATATTGTGAACGGCCAAATAACCCCCATTGTCCTTGGAGTTATGATTAATGTCTATTGCTCCAATACGCAAGTGTAAGGAAGAGGATACCGTATACAAGCTCAATTCAATACCGTCACACGCAAATTCAAAGATTTGTTCACTTCCCACGGATTCAAAATTGTGTGATGGTGTCGATGCCTGTCTTTCATTTTTTGTTGACTGGAATATCGCTCTTGTCCTCATGGTTTCAACAGCTTTAAGTAATCCAAGTATGCGACACATGGCCATATCGTAATGCTGCTTTTGAGATTCAATTCTCAATTTCGGAATAGCAACTGCAACTTGACGTCTTGTTTCCGTCCTATTTATCGTTTTCGAAGCTAATGGGTGTTCTTCAATATCACACGAAATATTGAACGGAAGAACAAGTACTTCCACTGTGGAAAGGCATACTGATGCAATACAGGCACCTGATAAATAGGCTTCCAGCGGTCCGTTTGGCTCAAAATTGCTTGCTGAGTCACGGTGTATCTCCAAATTAGCAATGGTTCCATATAGCTTTCCAATTCTCACACTAATTCTGAGATCATTATCTCCAAATCGCCGTGTTTGGAGTTTTGGACGCCTAGGCAACATAGTAACATTGAATGGTGGATACCCCAATCCATCTAAACTGATTTCGCTCCATGTTGTCGAAGTGATTGACGACGATTCCACAACAACACACAAGTTTCCAGCAGATACGGTGCTCTTCGAAGCAATATCATCAACAAGAGTCTCTGTAGGTAGTATTAGCCGAATTTGCCCCACAACAATGGCAACTTGTATGCTGTTCAGTGTGACTCGAGGGGACGATTTTATGTTATTATTGCTCAAAGATTGCTCACGTAGTGGGATTTTTGCATCCTTTCCAAATCGCGTGGAAGTAGGTCCAGGCTCATATACGTCAAGCAGCGAGGTGATGCAATACAAACTAGACGTTGTCAAGGCAACATCTAGGGATTCCAACGACCCACCAATCATAACATGCGGCTGCTGGGATTCACTGTAGTTTCTGAAAAACATAGACAACAGTGGGAATGACCGCCCACGTTTACTTGAATTCCATGAAGATAGCAAGGGAATCTGGATCGACGGCATTTCCTTGATAGTATTTCCGCGACTGCGATCAGCTCGAAACACTTTGATCACAGTATTTGTAATCTGCCAAGCAATCATAGGCGATGACAAGAGATCGCTCGATCTCTTGATCCCTGATACATGGAGAGCTTGTGCTAAATGTGCTAGATCGCTTCCGTCAAGGCACAACAGAATTCGCATGAAAAACTGCTCTTGTAGGCGAGAAAATGCACCAAAACGTCCGCTGTAGGTATTTTTTTGCTGCTGGATATCTTCAATGAGGGCAGCATCGTCAACATAAATCTGTAGATCGACAAAAATTCTCACATCCTCGTCTGATATGGGTACCAGCGGTCGATGATTTCCTAATCGAAGTGCAGCACAAACGTTGCGGATTTCACCACGTATGTTTGTACAAGCTGTATTTGCTTTGTGTTTGCCCCTCTGAATCACATCAGCGTCTGCTTTTAAGCTGATCTGGTTGATTTGGGCACCAATTTTAAAGTGCCACTGACTTGAGCAAGTTGATGTATCGACAGGATCGTCGTACTTGATAACAGGTTTTGAATGACGTTGAGTATATCCAATCAAAGGAATCTTTAATATGTACAGCAGCTACAAAGCACGTAAAAGTCATTTGTTTAGTATTTTCTTTGGACGATCGCAGATGTAGTTGTTTGGGAAATACTCACCGTCAGACGCGACAACGATATGTGAAAGCCTGATAACTGTACCATTGAATCAATTGCATGAACTTGACGTGTACCATCGTAGTGATGATAGTATTCAAAAGAGCCACTAAAACCTTGGATTTGAAGCACATAGTATTCTCTTACGTCACCCCTCAATGTTGTCGAAAGCGAAATATCGCTGCATTTCATCAGCACTTTCACACGACCACCAGGGATCAACGGGTTGACTTCCTTTGTATCCTTTGAAGAAATGGATATTCTTGGAACCTTTAATTCAAGCACTTTGTTCACATGAACGTTCCCTCCGCCAAGTTGCATGTCCACAACAGCATGCCAGTTCGATGGAATGCCCTCATTTCGTTCTCGCGCGTTCTCATGGTCAACTCGACTATGGACATCACTCATCTGATGATCCTGTGGGGAGTTTGAAAAAAGTGATTTTATATCTTCTTCAATCAGTTTGACCATAGTTATCAAATCGTGGATTTTTTCTAAATGCGCGTCTACATCAGCAACTCGCACCCTGATATGTAGCCGATAGAGACCAATCGAGCTTATTGGCGAAACATTCGGGTTCATGTTAGATTGAATGGAGGCCGGAACCATCGGAACGATGCATAAAGTGCCCGATTGCTTTTGGTCGCGAAGCATAATCAATATGAACGGATCCTTGTCGGTGATCTCCGCATATTTATGTACAGGCAGGTGCCCGCTTTGAAATGCAGTCGCCAACATCAAAATATTATCGCTGCGTGGTGAACACACGGTTACAGACCCAATAACGATGCTCAAAGCGCGATGCTCTGCTAAAACAGACTTGGGGTGCAACATGGCCATTCCAGAAATATGTGTTTCACACATTTCAACCAGATATACCTTAGTCGTCTTGATCTTTGATATGAATATATCTGGCTTCAAAATGCCAAATGGAGCTAGAAACTCGCAAAGAATGAGAACTACGCCAGTCATTGCAACAACATCGACACGCACGCTTAACTTGTTCGAGTTGAATACCAAATTTCGCTCGCGTTCATTTAAATCTTCACCGGTTGAAAAATCGTCAAAGGACAAATCAATCCCGATAGCTTCCACCAATGTTGTAACCATCTTATCAAGGTTGCTTGAACATTTACAGGTGATGGCGCCAGCACCAATCTCAAGACGCATTTTGTTAGTTTTATCTCGGTTATTGCTCTGCCAGACAATATCACGAACTAGTACAGTGACCGCTTTTTCGGCGTTGTCGTGCATGCTTGCAAGGGCATCGCTGAACTCGCGAGATAAATGCACAGACACACTGCTCAACGTGACCAACCGAGTGTTATTCCCGTTCACTGCCTTATCCAGATTCGCTGTGGTGAACCTATTCACTGGGTCTGTGGAATTATCAGCGACTGCACGATCCGATGAGATTGCTTGTATTAGATTGGTGATCGATGCAGTCGAAATCAGCTCTGTGATCTCACCGAACAATTTTGGTCTCAGAGTAATGTCAGCTTGACCCAAAGATATATCGAGAATACTCGAAGCAACTCCTTTATTCGTAGAGTGATGAGCTTCATGCTCGTTCATATCTTCCCCAGTGTGTTGCATGATGGCATTGCGGATTAACCGCAATCGAATAGCAGAGTGAACACTTCGACGACTAATATTACTAGACAGACGTAATCCAAAGAATGAGACGGCATGACACGAATGACGGCTATGTCGGGCAAAAATAACGAGTAATTGTGGCCAAAGATACTGCTCGAGGTTTTCAGTTGCGCTTTGGTCGGGATTACGGGACACCAGGTATTCGTTTACCAGTAAGTCGAGCTGACTCTTTAAGTGACGATCTACTATCAAGTCAAATCCTTCCATTTCCCACCCTGTCTTAACCGCTCTCTCCATCAATTGAATTTCAAGTATTCTCTCGTTGAGACCGATTGTATTAAGCACCTTCTGACAAATTTTTGACAGAGTTAAGGTCGGGATGCAGTTCTTGACAGCACCATTCCAATTAAATGTGCATGAGCAAGACTCTTCAAATTCAACCCCACGATCTTGAAGGTGGTTGACTTCCATTGTCTTCCATACTGGAATTTCAGTATCAAAACTAACTTTAATGACTTCAAAACTTCGACTTCCTCTGCGATTTTTCAAAAGTCTTGTTTCTTCTCCAAAGAACGAGCTGATGAAGTATGGATGGGAGACACAATTTGCAAAATGGGATGATTCATCAAGCGAACCCCAATGGAAAAGCGATTCACCATTGACCGCGGAACCATGACTTACGTCTCCTTTGACAGATATCATCTCCACTTTTTCAACTTCAAAAACAAGATCGGTAGTATTCACTTCATCTCCGCGGACAATGACGGCTTCTAGGGCCAAGTAGCTCAATGATAGGGAGCAGATCGGGGTAGCTGGACGCGAAATTTTAGTCTTACTCTGCTGCATCCGGATCTTGACGAGTCCCAAGTTGGCGACTGGTACAAGTTCTTCGTTCTCGTCAGTTGCGAGCGAATCCTCAGCATTATGAGTCGAATCTGCCTTTGTTTGTTCTTCTTCATGCTTACGAAGAGTCAAGGACGCTGTACTGACACAAAGTCGAATGCACAATACACTAGCGAAAGGACCATCTAGTAGATCCTCTTCGTCACCTTCTGGGGTTATTTTCTTCGCCCGAAGAAGCGCTTCCTTGGTCTCCTCGAGAATCTCAGTCACTAATTCATCATCACCATCTTCATCTGCTGTTCTCAAAACATTCATAGCCCATCCAAGCCACGAAGCTCGGTTAGGGGGCTCGATTTTTGTGGTTGGAATGATCGTGCCGCTTGGTAGTGCGGTATCGTTGGTCATCGTAGTATTTGGATCAGTGTTTCCATCATCACCTCTTGGAACACTATCAAACACTTCAGCTGTACCCGTTTTAATTGCGAATTCATGGGATGAGTCGCTTGCCTTGAATGGGCTTTGTAGTAGCTGTGCAAGCATCTCCAATTGACGATCGCTAATTGAAAAAAGTAACTCCGCAACAAAAATATCCACTTCATGCATCGGCTTAATCCTTGATCGATTGCATGAATACGAATAGAATGGATCACGTGACATAGAAGGTTGATAAGGTGGGAAGACTTGCAGATCAACAGCGACGGGGTCGAGAGAACTCTCAGCTGTGGGTTGATTCTCTTTCGCTGCAGCTTTTGGTCTTAAAAGCACTTTTCCGCGAACAGATGCTGATGTTCTACTGAGTACGGGTACCTCGTATCCGATGACCTTGCGGTGCACACGCTCAGATCTCGGATCGCTAAGTTTGCAGTCACTTGTGTATCGATCCAGAAAGATAGTTAAATCCTTCGCATCAATTCTCTGTCATATCATAAAGCAAGTTATAACCAAATCGAATGGTAGCAATTTACATGATAAATTTTAGACCACATTTACCTTGCAAATAGCTTGGCCGGCTCCATGAGGTTCTTCGAAGCTCTTGCTCCAACCGCACGTCTGACTCGCAGAATAAAAATCCAACGTCTAATACATTTCGCAGGAATAACAATGCAGCAACTAAGTCATATGATCATCAACTAACAGCGAACAGTACAGAACAAACCGTACCCCAAGAGCGACTGACAAGACAATGTCGTCTTGTTCGTACTTCAAAACCAGGTTATTTATCTGTATTGCCACGCCATCTAAAGTCAGCGCATGAACTCAGCCGAAAAATACCAACCTCCTTGCACAACGACTCGAATGAGGATTGTATCGCACCTGCACACTGATGTTGGCCAAGATCTTTTGTAAATTATCATGTAGCCACCCGGATTTAGGTTGTTCCATTTTCTGTTCCGACTGGGGTGGCGGCACTTCGGTTGGTGCAACCTGTGATTGTCGTCGTGGGAGGCGACTGGCTTCGCTTTGCGCGGTCAAGATGAGCTCAATCGTATACAATTTCACCTCAATCGGTTGTGAGAGCAGTTGGGTCCATGGTATGTGAATGCGCAGTTCCTAACATCAAAAGATAATTGCAATCGTTCCATTAGTTTACATAAATTGTCAAGACTGTTATTGGACAATTGCCTACTCGAATGAATCCTCTGGAAAAATCAAACGATGATGGAATCTCAAGGCTTTCCTACATGATATACACTCAATCAAACGATTTATATTAGTACAAGTGTCTATCTACTAGCAGCGCACAGCCCAAAGTGACGTAAATTGAAGCAATAACGCACCAGCAGTACGTGGCGTTTGATTTCCAGGTCATTCAGCACAAGATCGCCACCAAACAACCCCAATCCTTCGAGCTGAATGCCTTCAATGTATTTGCTCAGATAAAAATGGAGGTTTTGCGCGATGTACCCGCGCAAGGGCGAGGAGAGGATGTCCAACATTCCCCTCGCTTTCCCTTCTGCACGCACGCTCCTTCCTCTTTTCCTTTTGTTGTCTTGTCAATGCACATGCAGCCTGCACTTGAACACTCATCCGCAATTTTAGCTAATAAGAGCTGGGTATCAAGTATACTTAAAGCAAGTAAGCTACCTATAAATATAGATTGTTATAGGTTGGGGTGGTTTATAGGTTCAACAGAACCAAACTGTTCAACTTACCTGAAAATGGCGACGATCTCACTAGACAATTTACCATTGCATTGCAGACTGCTAAAAGTGAATATGCATTACATTCATTAACAGTTTCTCTCCTTTCTGCTCAGCTAATATGTGCCTGTGTAAGTGACTTGGCACGGCATGGACCAGCAGACGTCTGGATCACTTGACCCTTGTAGGTCGCCACGCCCTCATCGCTCGTGATCAGCTCCGGCGCACACTTCTCCCATACTTTTTGCTTCTTCAGTTGTGCCGCTGACAAAGGATCACCACTTTCGGTTGCCACAAACACCCGTTCTCCAACGACCGCGTCGGCGGGAGGTTCAATGAATTCCACACGCTCATGGGCTGCATCTGAGGCACACAGTACCATGCCGTGAGATTTAAAGCCACCCAATTTCGCTGGCTTCAGGTTCAGCAATACCAAAACCTTGCGTCCTTGCATCTCTTCCAATGAGTAAAACGCGCGCAATCCTGAGCCAATTTGCTTCGGCTCGTCCTCACCGACATCAATCTCTTCGCAGTATAACTTGTCCGAGTCCGGGTGGTTCCACACCTTGGAGATGACACCAACACGAATGTCGAGTGACGCGAAAAGTGGAACAGCGGCTTTCTCGGCTTTCTTCGCTGGCTTCGCGGGAGCTGCCTTTGCCTTGGCCGCTTCCTCTTGCTTCTTCACTTCTTCGTCGGTCAACACCTTGTTGAATAAGATGTCACCGATGCTCACAGGAGTACCTGGTTTCAGGTTATCAAAATCTGGTGATAATTCCGTGAGATGAATAGGTGACGTGCCGAGTTTCTTAAAGATAGTGTCTGCCACGTCAGGCATGAACGGACTCAAGAAGTGTGCGATCATATAGATGGCTTCCAAGCATGTACGCACAACTACGAGCCGAGGGGCATTGTCTTTCATATGCCACGGCTCTTTTTCTGTCAAGTATTTGTTGGTTTCTTTCAGCGCATTGACGACGACAAAACAGGCATTTTGCAGCGCAAAGTCCTTGTAGGCAATCTCCGATTCATGCAGCATGGTGTAAAACTCGAATGGTGCATCCGCTTTAGCATCCGGGATCACACCATCCGAGTATTTCTTACAAATATTGACCGCACGATGCACCAAATTTCCCAACGTATCGGCAAGTTCCGAATTGTGGATATTGATCAAATCGTCTTCTGAGAACGGCATGTCTTGGCCATAGCGCGCCGAGCGTACCAAAAAGTATCGGAAAGAGTCGAGTCCGTATTTCTTGATCATATCGTATGGATCCACGACGTTGCCAATACTCTTACTCATCTTCGTGCCATCCTTGGCGTTGACGAACCCATGGGCGTACACGCGTTTGGGCAACGGGATCCCAACACTCATCAAAATACACGGCCAAATGACACAATGGAACCACGTAATGTCTTTGCCGATAATATGCACATTCGCAGGCCAAAATTTTGCATCTGGGCCATCAGGATACCCAATAGCAGACAAGTAGTTGGACAAAGCATCAAACCACACATACATGACATGTTCGGGGTCATTTGGCAATTGGATACCATGCGAAAAAGTAGTTCTTGAAGCCGACAAATCCTGCAGCGGTTCCTCCAGTCGGCGTAGAATCTCTTGACGACGCACCTCAGGCTGCAAGAATTCTGGATGATCATGGAAGTGCTGCACCAATCGCGCCTGATATTTGGACATCTTGAAGAAGTACGATTTCTCCTGCATCTTCTTGAAAGGTGTTCCTGTCGTTGGGTCTTTGTAATCCGTTTGCTGCGCTTCTGTTTCGGTCACAAACATTTCTTCGCGCACGTTGTACCATCCTTCATAGGTACCCAAGTACACATCGCCGTTGTCTAATGCGCGTTGGAAGAGCCACTGCGCGAATTTCTTGTGCGGATCGCTGGTCGTACGAATAAAATTGTCATTGCTCATGTTTAAATCCTTGGTCAGTTGTTGGAACACAGCGGCGTATTTATCACACAGCTCCATCGGCGTGACACCCGCAGCTTCGGCGGTTTGCGCGATTTTTTGTCCATGCTCGTCGGTTCCTGTCAGGAAATACACATCACGACCAAAGACGCGATGATACCGTACGATGATATCCGACGTGACGTTCTCGTACGCGTGTCCCATGTGTGGGTACCCATTCGTGTAGTGGATCGCAGTCGTAAGGTAAAATTTCTCCCTATTCTTAGCGTTTTCATCGACTGCCTTCTTCACCTGTTGCTGTAATTCGCGGATACGCGCTTCTTTTTTCTCGGCCTCGGATTCTAGGTTCGTGATGCGGTCCATCAAGCCGCTGATATCGTCTGTGGTGGCCATTTCTGTGTTGCTTGGTTGCCGTTCTCTTCTTTCGATGTGACAGAAATCCTTGTCAGAATCAAAAACCGAATACGGGCAACAAGCACCACAAGCACATTCCTGTGTGAGCAGTTTGGGCATCAGCCAACCATCGAGCAGAGAATGTAGCTAGTCATCGATTGATGCTCAATGATTGGCTGAAAGACATTTCCTTTTTTCGCAGTATCCCAATAGACATCATTTTAGCCAATAATTGGTAGATAATTTTTCATCCATACGTTGATTGGATAAAAATTTAATTTGTGGTTGTGATGATTAGGAATATAAACAATATGTACCAGGATAATTGAGACATTGTCAATTAAGATTTTTGTCCAATAATCAAATGGAAACTTGCAAAAGTCAACCTTGATAATTTGATTTGAAAGACCCGCCAAAATATACTATTATTATCAAGAATTTTCATTTTAGGTATAAAAAATATCCGCATACGTATATTTTGTTGGGAAGATATAAAAAGATTATCCACTTTGGACTGCTTTTTGTGCGGTCATCTGGGCGGGAAATACGATTGCACTTATTGGCGCACCCTCAGCGACGCGGCGGTGGAGACATACAGAGAGAAGATGGTGCTGAGTGGGAGTTCATCCGGTGTGTTTGCCATGACGATCCCCATGCGAGACAAACCCTCGATGGCCAATAGCAGTAGCAGTGGAAGTAGTAACAACAGCAAATATGCCAGCGGTGGTGATGATCGCTCATTTTATGGGTCTGTGTTAGACCAATTGCACGCCGAACAGAAAAGCACAATCGAGGCGTTGACGTGTCAGGTGGAATTCTACCGACAGCGAGAGGAACGATACAAGAAAGAGTTAGAGACGCTGAGGAGGTAATATTTACGCTTTACATGGTTGCGTCACATACTTTTTGGCGCTAATTAGAGGTCTGTGACTGTAGATGTCTCGCACAAGTATCAGGGAAAGCAGGGAAAGAAGATGGCACAAATGCTGTTGTGCAACTTGCGATGGAAACTCGCAAGTTAGGTGAAGAGCTTGACATGCTGCGTAGTAAGCAGAGCCGGTGGGAATCTGAAAAAGCGCGATATGAACAACAAAAGGACGAACTGGAACACCAGCTCCAGGATGCTAAACAGAGCCTCGCACGTTTTAGTCAGGCAATTGAACAGCTCGAGTTGAAGTTGCAACGTAAGGAGGCAGAAGTACAGACGAAATATCTGACTGTGGAACAGGATCTACTGCTGAAAAGCCAAGAATGCGAACGACTCACAGAAGAAAACCAATTGCTGCAGCAACGCGCTGAAAATCTGCAAACCGCGAGTGGTGAGAACGAACGACTACGGAGTGAATTGCAATTGCTAAAACAAGCAGAGTTGATGCAACAGTCAGAGAAAGAGACTGCGAGTATAAAATTTGCCTCCGAACTTCAAACACTACACAGCACGATCCATCATGCGGAAGAGAGTAAACGACAACAAGACGCGCTGGTGCTCGAGCTACAGAAAAAGCTGGCTGCAGCAGTTGCAGAAACTTCTTCTACGCATTTGGAAACAGAGAAATTGAAGCTACATATCAAGGAACTAGAGTTGCAGCTTGAAAATTCATCCCACTTGATCAGTCTTCGAGAAAAGCTACTGTCGTCAGATGACCACGCAAGAAAAGAAAGCGAATCACAACGCCAAGAATTGCTGATGTTGATTTCTACATTACAGCGAGAAAAAGAGCAGATGCAAGTTGAGATATCAATGTTGCATAAAGAACGCGATACCATCCAAGAGGAACTGCGCTCAGTAAAATCAAGGTTATCATCGAAAGATCACAGTGTGATGGTGTCAACACTTCGAAGCGAAATCGTTTCACTCAAAGAGCGGCTTCGAAACGAGTTCAAGCAGGAGAAAGATACTTTGCGTCACGAGAGGCAGCAACTCAACCAAGAAGTCGTTGTGTTGAAAAGCAGGCTTGCAGAGAAAGATCGTCTCATCCACAGATTACAAGATGAAATTTTGGAACGCGATGCGAACGAGAAGCAAACCTCACATGATATAATGCATCTTCGAGAGAAGATCAGTAACTTGGAAGGTGATCTCGAAGTAGCCCGTGATAAGTACCAACAACTACAAGATTGTCGGACGTCTCTAGCAGAGAAGCTCGATTTTGGCTTTAAAGAACTTCTCAATGACGAAGAAAATGCTGCATCTGCATACAAACAAGTGGAGAAGCTTGGAAAAGAATTGACAAAATTGAAGAAGGAGCATCAAGCCTTAGAAAGTCAGCATCAAAGTGCTGTAGATGAGCTCGAAAGAGTCAAAGCCGAGAGGCATGATTCTTACACGCGCTTGAATGCCCAGATCGATGACTTGTACGCTCAGCTTCAGGAGAAGGAAGACATCATCGTATCACTAAAGAAGGCTGAGCGACAGGTTTTCTTGTTCAAGCAAGAGAAGTCATCATGGGAAGGTCAGTTAACGGATATCCGCCTACGATGGGAGAGACGTGTTGAGGCTGAAGTTCGTAAAGTGGACGATCTGCGAAGTAAAATTGATTCATTGGAGCAGAACAACGCTGCACTAAAGATGCAGATTACTGATCTTGAAAATGAATTGTTGCAGCGAGATGAGTTGATGCATTCGTCGCAGATGACTATTCAGCAGAAAGGTATGGAAATCGATTCGTTGCAGATTGAGCAGGCTCGCCTTAAACATGATCTATCACAAATGGAAGCGAAGCTATCGGAAGCCGCGAATATGGTGGAACGGACCAAAAATGAGAGGACAAGTCGGGAGAAAAAATTACTGAGGGAACGCAAACAAATGGAAGCAGACATGACGAAACTGGTGCAACGTATTGAATCTGCTGCTACTCGAAACACTGAACTTGGGGATAAGGTAATCTCCTTGGCCAATCAATCCAAGGTTGATCAGACTGATCTCATTGCACTCAGTAGCCAAGTGAAATCGTACAAGCACAAGATGAAGCAACTTGAAGATGAAATGAGCAAGATCAGACAGCGAACAGGGCATGAAAACGATAAAACAGAAGATCTGCGTCAACAGCTTAGTGAAGCGATATGCTTAAAGGAGAGTTACCAATTAGAAATCAACAGGTTGCGCAAATCTATCGAACAAGGTCGCAACGAGAATGAGGTGGTGCACAAGCAACGTGATGAAGCCATGAAGCGGGTGCGATTGCTGATCAAGTGCCAGGAACAGATTAAGTCCACTGTCGAAGATCACACAGCAGAACTAGTGGAGGAGATCGAATCGATTCAGGACCAATTGGAAAACGAACGAAATCGATGTAATGTACTTCTTGCCAATGAGAAGAACTTGCTTCGAGATCTGCAGGACCGCCACACCATGATCACAAAATTGCAGAAAACGATCACATCGCTTCAACAAAAGCAATCTACTTTCCAGAGCGAGAAACGCGACAACAGTAATGCTAGTATGAGCATAACCAGCAACAGCAGCGCAACACCGCGCAACACCTACGACAGCCCTCGACACTTTGTCGAAAAATCGCCAGCTAAATCACCTCAGCAACCAAGGGAACAACAGCGAAATTCTCAGCATATGCACAAAAATTCACCGCAAACCACGTCGCCATTAGCGCCTGCCAAAGAATTGGACCATCTGCTCAGCAATCTGGAACATATTTCGGAGTTTTCAGCCCAACAACACCAGCAGCAGTTTCTACGTCGTCAGTATTAGTTGATCATCCAATGCAGCACTGAGCAAGATCAGAAAAATCATGTGTGTACAGTAACGAAGCAGTCTATATGCTTATAGGGTAGGAAAAAGTTTAAATAATTATTATCCCTCTTTATTGTGTGGATACACATCAGTGCATGGAGTACGCTCACCAACAGCCCACTCAACAGCGATGAAGGCAAGTCAGCCACATTAAGTGCTTCGCATCACATAAGAAGTCAACAATGTTATCAGAAATCCATTTCAATCAACAATGATGCTCTGGGCTACTACTGCAGTATTTCACAAATGTTGCAATATGATTTTAACATGCATATTTGAGGTAATAGCGTTTGGAAAGATATTGGGTACTATTCATCGCATCATCTTTAGCGTTTGTAATCGCATTCCTAGTGAAATGAACTACAAACTTTTCCCCCTGCTAGCTGAGTATTCTATGATGCATTTTTTCTCAAATGTCAAATGAACAGATAGAATTTCCAATGGCATTGTTTTGCAGATCAGATGATGTTCATTGAAGTGGTGACACTCTTGGGATCTATCCAGTAGTCTAATCGCAGATTCGTGGCAAATAGATCCAGTGTCGTCGACACAGCGACAGCATAACAAACATGCAAACAGAATCACGCACTTCTACTCTGCCTCTCTATGTCAGTCAGCCACTTTCCTCATAAATGCTCTCCATGCTATCACCTCATACCATACCAGGCTCTTCATACGTGAATCCTTTGAAAAAGCAAAAAAAGAAACATTTACATGGGCTCGAACACCTAATTCAAATCACTGCATAGGCACACCACCCGGGCATGGGTGCCGTCTGTGATACAATAACGAATGACGAAAGAGTCATCTACCACCAAGAAAAGAGATAATTTCGAATACGCTGAAGCGTATTTACAACCCAAGAATCCATCCATTCTCACACCTACTGCATAGTTTCCATCCAAGAGCAAATTTTTTGAGAGAGGCACAAAACTGATTCCTTCAGAAATGCACCAACTTTTTGGTCGGCGTATGTCGGACCATACAGAACCCTAATTTCCCTTAAAATGTTGCGTACCTAAAATAAACAAATGTTTCTCTCGTTAAAGTATCTGATATTAAGTAACCATTCTGTCAATTGAATTAAATACCCAGAACGTGTACTATAATGAATTCCATATGGTGACTTAGTGATCTTTATGTATACTTTATTGAGATTATGTAGTAGCTATTGTTTTTGATCTTCGACGATGTAACAAACACTGCATGTCTCGGATATAAATATCAACACACGTGGCGAGCAGATCATTTCTTCCCTTTTTAAGAGCCAAGCAGTCGGTCCATTCATCCATAGCCGATCGATTGACGTACCTCCTGCAAGCCTTATCAACGCTAAGAAGCTGCAGTTCAGCTACTTTCTCTCTCTTTTTTTTTTCACACATACAAGCACCCACACTTCTACCCTCAATACATGCAAACATGAGCGGTGAAAACTGGATCGAAGAACAGGCCGCTGAGTACGCCGACTTGGTCGGGAGTTTCGTCGAGTCCGTCGTCGACTCCGATACTGAAGAGATGATCGAGTACCAATTGATCTGGGAAGGAGGGGATTTGGGTGTCGCGCTCACAACACTCGAGGGCACAGAGCACGGGGTCGGGGTGTCGGTCAGTCGTGTGACTGGCAAAGGGTTTCCATTCGGAATCAAGAACGTTGGACCGGGAGATATTCTGCTTTCGATCAATTTGAAAGATACGACCAAGATGACTTTAGACCAGGTGGTCGGATTTTTGCAAGAATGTGACCTGCCTGCAACATTGCGGTTCAAGAAAATGTCCCCCGAGACCGATAATTTGCCCGTCGTCCTGCCACGGAAGAGCACGTACGTTATTACGAGTGCGAATCCGACGGGGCCGACGTCCCCCAGTGACTCTGGGCCACCTCGATTCTCTGGAAGAAGCTCACAGAAAGCGCTGCAGCAACAACAGCAAGTCGCACAACAGCAGGACCCGTTGCAGCAACAGACACAAAAAGAACAGCAGCGGTATTCAACAGCATCCAGTCGTCCGTCGGTGCAATCTGGACGAGGCTCTTCGTCGATTGGCTTTGGCTTCGGTGAGTCACGACAATCACAGGGGCCGCTGGATGAAGCGGCGGCAGTGAATAACAAGTCGGTCCCTCATTATGAAAGTGAGTCGACAATGGCTACAAGTACTTCTGCTGATCCAGATTCAGTCCGAATGCATGAACTGCCAGCAGAGGAACCACTGCCTCCAGCTGCATACGACCAACCTTCGCCACCTCCAGCGCCGGTTGTTCACAAGCAGCAGGAGCAAAAACAAGATCATCGACAGTCGACACCGGCAAAGGCGACTGAACAGCCTTATGATGGTATCGTATTACTTGCAAACGATGTGAACGACCTCGGTATGGATGACGATGAAGAATCGGATGATGAGTACGACCATCGTGGCACGTGGAAGGGCGGTGAAGAGCGCATCACGTTCGACGAAGAAACCAAAACGCGTGAAAGCAACGAAGCGATCGTGGACAAGGACCTGGATGTGCTCCCAGAAAGCCGCGATAAAAGCCACTCAACTGTGCCGATGTTGGGGCATTACTCAATCCAGACCGACGCGATCCCGCTCATTCCTGTGGTTACGGGTGCCGATGAGGGCATTGGTTTTATTGATAATATCACAACCGAAGAAGAGCTCAAGTCCCCAGCGGGGAGGGACTCTAGATCTGAGCCGCGTTCTCCTGTCAACAACACCGCGTACGGAAGCATTCGCGACACGCAGCCCGGGTCTCCTGTGCGACCATCGAATGACCTGCCTCGCGAATCGATTCGCATGACTATGGACGGCGGCGCTGAGCCAATGATGAAGTCCCAGCCGATCGGTACGTTGTATGAATTGTGCGCCAAGGGCAATCTTCGTGGGGTTGTACAGCACTTGAGGGTCGAAGGACCCGATGCGCTGATCCAACGTGAGCCTAACCATGGACAAACGGGGCTACACTTGGCAGTGAAGAGCGGCAATGCGCAACTCGTGAAGCTTATCCTGGATCAATACAAGCCTGTCGACGAGTTAATCAATTTGGAAGATGACAAAGGGAACACGGCGCTGCATTTTGCGGCAACTAAGACGCCAGCGATGGTTCATTTGCTATTGGAGACTGGCGCAAGTGCGAATGTGAAAAACAGCCGCAAGCTCACGCCACTAATCATCTCGGTGATCACATCCAGGGACGATAACGTGATTATCCCACGAATGCTGCTGAAATTCGGTGCAAATCCGAACGATATGCACGACAGTCAAACGGTCATCCACACGGCGATTGGCATGGGACTCCTGCAGATCGCAGGCGCATTGGTCAAAGCTGGCGCGAAGATGGACGTCGAAGATTCGGAAGGCCGCAATGTTTTTGAGAAATTGGACCGCAAATCGACGAAATTCCTCATCTCCCACGTTTACTTCCCACCAACATATATCACTGAGAAAGAACGCAGCGCTTGCATGCTTTGCCACAAGAAGATGAAATTTGGCCATCGTAAGGTCAATTGCACACATTGTGGCCGGCTCTGCTGCTCCGACTGCTGTGCATTGAATGTTGCAATGGTCAAATTCCCGATGGGTTTTCCTGGGCGAACGCGTCGAGGCGCCGCGAATAACGACCCGAAGAAAGTGTGCAAGACCTGCTACGCCGTATTCAAAGAGCGTGAAGAGCAGCCGGAAAAACCCGAGAGTCGCTTCCTTAATCGTATCATTGGTATTGAATGGGACGAAGTAAACCCGAACAAGCTGCAGACAACGCGTGCCGCTGGTCGACGTGGTGAGAAGCATTAAATATACCACGTTGAAAATCATGAAGACGACGTGGTTGCACGATTATATGAGTGGTAATGGCTTTCAAATCCACACAAAAGCAAGATAGAGATGATGTCCATTGAAAAGATCAGCTTTTATATAAAAAAGAAGGAATAAAAAAAGAAATGGGTACAAAACGTTCAAAATGGATTTGAATATCATGAGCACAACAGCTAACGCAAAAATTGTCACCGCTTGGTAGAAATTTTTTGAGGGCGACATATTTCCGTGATTTTTCTATAGCAAAAGCAAGCCAGTATCCACAATTTTCATCGTGTAACGGCAATATGCATGGCGCATATAAACAATTGAAGAATCAACTCGATAAAACGTTGCGATTTGACATTTTTCACGTCGATTTGTCGTCTCTTCACGCACGTGAATACACATAGAAGAAACTCAAATGAACAGGAAAAAACGAAACGTTGGCCTCTCGGTGGATTTGCTTTTCATCGACCAACTCTTCCATAGTCAGTGCATGAATAAATTGTTCATATAATTGTGCCGTTGATGAGAACGATGTGGTACTCCGGTGTAATCCCATCTTCATTAGATGTAACTAATGCAAATGTCTCTGTAGTGATATTGTAAAAGTTGAATTGGCGGCGGAAAACCTGCCTATTGCTGGTGGATAAGCTACGCCACATACTCTTCTCATCGTTTTCCTTTTCGTCTAGACGCATACGTCATGAGGAGCTCTTATATCTCGTGGCTACTCCAGCCCAGCCATCCTCATCACATCTGAGAAGTTGAATCTCCCTGCTATCCTGTTGTACATCCATCACAGAATATCACTTTCATCCAATGAAAATATTTATTCATGTATTTTGGCCAATGATAGAGAATTATTGACGACAAAATGGTGGTGGTGGTGGAAAGGTACAGCCACTTTACTGATGGCTGGCGACACCCTCCCATCACCAGTACCTCATTTTCCATCAGAGTGTATTTATTGTACTAAAATAAGTTTTATTTCGTCAAAAATGGTGAAACAAGGTACATCCAATCCACCATGGGTACAACCCACAGAACGATTCAATTCGCGCTTGGTTTTAAAGGATTCATTAATGAATATGACTATGGGGAATTGTGGATTTACAACAAAAATCTTCCCGACAGATAATCCCTCACCAAGCAGACCACATGACAGGACTGGTTCTGCTTCAATGGAGGCTTATGTTTTGGAACAGATGAGAATGAATCTACCTACACCTTGTTTTGGTATTTCTTCGCAGCTGCTGCGAGTGCACTCAGTCTCGAAACAACCCTACCACGAGCGACTAAGAGAGACTGAGCGGGATAGAGAGCGATATGGGACAAAAACGAAACAGAAAAAGAAAGACAGTCTGTAGGAACGCGCCACAACCGGACCCACTACCGCCCATCCACCATCGTTCATTGGTAGAAATAATGGTATAAGCAATATCATTGGTAGAAAATACATTGTAGATGTAGGAAAATTCCGGCCCATTGGTGTTTTGCTTATACTTGGTTGAAAGTCAGTTCTGGTTTTTTTTGAAAGACGACGAAGAAGCAGGCAGAAAGAAGGAGAGCAAAAAGAAGAATCCCTCTCTCTCTTGTCCAGCCTTCTCATCTGCATCTCTCCATTCCCGTCTTGCCTCGCTTAGCCTTGCGTGTGTAGGCGGTAGTCTCAGCTTGGTCTCTTGACGTGCAAGAGAAACGAGAGCGCTCTCTCTCTCGTCCTACCTTCTCAAAAAAATTCACAACACCAGAACTCTCTAGAAGTAGCAACACGTTGTGGTGCTTCATTTCATAGTCATGGCGCCGAATACGAGAAGCAATTCGGGTGACGTGTGTGTCGAGGAGACGCGCAACAGTTTGACGGCCTTGGATGTCCCGTACGATAATCTCATGAGCGGTCATTCCTCGACCAACAGCAAGCGCGAGAAGGTGCTCATCTTCTTTGATTGGGGTATGTGACTCGGAATTGGCTTCCTTCAAGTTCTTTTTTGACAAATTGAAGCTGACTTGAGGATGTGTTTGTGCTTTCAGATGATACATTATTGGCTTCATCTGCCATTGCGAAACTGGGATTGTGCCCAAAATTCGTGAATGAGAAACCAGACATCCCTGCTGATGTCCAGGAAGAACTGAAGCACTTGGAAGATGCAGTCGTGCAATTACTGGAGAAGGCACTGTCTTTTGGCACGGTGGTGATTGTAACCGCCGCTGAAGCTGGATGGGTGGAATTGTCGGCATCGTTGTTCTTACCTCGAGTGTTGTCCTTGTTGCATACACGCATCAAAGTCGTCTCCGCACGGTCAACCTACGAATACCTGTACCCGGATTGCCCACGACGATGGAAGATTGAAGCATTTAACCATGAGGTGTTTCCGGTGTGGGAGACGTATGATGACGACGATAATGATGACAATATGTGTTTGATTCCCCAACATGTGATCTCGTTGGGTGATGGACCAACCGAGCGTGAGGCGCTGATTAATGTCAAGATGCAAGCCATGGATGCCTGCCACGGGAAATCGATGAAGTTTATCACGTACCCGAAGATTTCGGAGCTGCGATTGGAGGTGGAATTGATATTGGCCAATTTAGAGCATTTGTGCACCCATGAAGGTGATCTGGATTTACAGATCACATGGGAAATGCTCAATAATGGTGCATGAGCACGAGTTACTAGCCAGATCGTCTTACATCGAGGAGTGATAATTTGTGCTATTGCTGTCCAAGAGAGTCCTACAAAACACCAGCGAATACCCAAGAAGAATTGGGAGAAAAACGAACACCCTGTCCAGATATATCATGCTTTTATTGGTGTGATCATGATTGGCTGGATGACGGATCTGCTTGCTTTGGCAAGTATGTATTTGTGTATTTTGCATTGATATTCATTTTTGCTTTTGGATTGGGTATTTGTATGTACAACCCCATATGTAGTAGTATTCAGCCTCATCAGTATGAGTCAAAGGAAAAAAATGCGACGAAAAATAATTTATAGCTAGACGAAGACAAGAAGCTCCATTAGAAAGTATATGTATTCATCTATTTGCATCAACTCTGTTGCTTCATATCTCTGCTTGTCTCGCTAGTCAGCATAAAACCCGAAGACAATGCATGTTGCCCAGATGTATTGCTGTCCAAGGCAATTAGTTAGCAGTTTATGTGGATGTGGATTGGAAAGCGATATCAAATAACGAGCAGACGTACGCTGTTAAAGACCGCGGAGGCATGGTTGTCATGATCATTGTCCCACAAGCAGCGTGATGTGATACGTACATCCTGCAGGCGCTGCTGACCGATGAATGTCTGCACGACGATTTTGTAGCGTAGGAAATGGCATTCACTATGGATCCGGGCCTTTACAGCATCGGCGATGGCCGTCGCCCACACCTTGGCGTCGCTTTCGTCGTATTCTTTGCCATCAAGTTCTTTTTGAAGGCACTCGGCGATGATCTTGCATACGTTGCGACGGCGAAACCTTTAGGTAGAAAGGTGTACGGATCGAACGATTAGTTATATTTAGGAAATGACAGGGAAAGTTGTAGGATGGATACTACCGCTCATCTTCTGTGGGGGCCATGATATAAGTTGGCATGACCACCTTGATGATTTGGCCACCTCTGCCAGGAACACCATCTGTATCTACCATAGTTGTGAAGTCAGCTTGAGCTGATGTGAGTCGGAATGTGGATTTACGTAAGTGAAGAGTGAGTAGTCGCAGCTTCAAACGACCTTTCGATCCATTCTACTTTCACTTAGAACATCAAATGACGATCCAAACGAATACTCATGCAGGAAAAATATCAAAGAAGAATTGGGCAGCATATAAACATTCCAACTCATTGTCACCTCATTGCCATTTCCTCCTTCGTTCCTGGTTCTATCTCCATAGCAAATCGAAAAAAAACTCCATCCTCATTCAGTGATTCTCTTCGTTCAACTATAACACAAAAGTTCAGCGCACGGAGAGAGTAACCAGCAATCATTGTTTCTTTTCAAACATCGAAATCGGATTTCTTCACATTAGCGCGATCAAATCTAATGCCGTGACGACGAAGACGATTCTGCATTCTTTAATTACCAGCCAACGCCGAGACCATGGCCTGGTGGACGTCGTAGCCAATCTGCGCTTCCAGCTTTTCTGGGGTACCTTCCGCAGAAGCGGCCAAGGCGGCCTTGTATTTGTTCAGACCAGCTTCGGCAGCAGTGGGGTCAATGTCTTCCACCTTGACTAGTTCCACGCAGGCAATGTCCGTGATCGAGTTGGCATGCGTGAGCGCAAAGCCACCGGCGGTAAAGAAGCTGACGACATCCTTCTCACGTTCAACGTGCACCTTGATGACACCCGGCTTGAGCTGCGAGATGATAGGGGTGTGGCCAGCGGTGACACCGTATTCACCGACAAGACCAGGGATCTGCACGAGGTCGACCTGCGCGTTCTTGTAGAACGACTGGTATGGAGTCGTGAGGTTCAAAGTGACTTTGGTGGCCGTGGCGGCAGCGCTCTCAGCGGCGGCAGCGCGGCGAGCGGTCGTGTGGAAAGCGCGACGAGCAGTAGACGACAACATATCGAGAGCGATGGAGCTGCTGGGTTTCCTGAGCTGTTCACTATCTAAAGAAGGGGGTTGCGAAACATGAGGACACCAATGAATTGGGGCACGTGATCACAGGTGTAATTACGCTTAGCACAATGCTTTTTTTACGGGACAAACGTAAAAATGAGCATCTTGATAAAGTAGCGTTTCCAAATTTGGCATTCTTTGATTTTTTATTCTTATACTTAACCTCTATTTCCGTTTTTCCTACCAGTAGGATATACTTTGACCTGTTTTTTCTAAGCGAGGGAATCCCTATCGATAGAAGCAGAAACTTGCCTCCAATTCTCCACAATGACTCCCATTCTTCTCTTCAAGAACGGATGCGAGGTGACGACAATGCATACTCGAGGAGATTGAATACGTAGAAAATCAAAGCAATTGTCCAAAAAGCATAGCGCGATAGTATCGATGTGAAAGGAAGGCAAACATCACACTAGAACCACTTTTCTCAAGAATGATCACTTAGTCATCGAGCTCAGGTATCAGAGATGGCTACTCTGCGGTTATCTAGTCTTACCTAGCTTTTGCTAGTCAGTTCGGACTCAAAGAAAATAACAGGAGGTCCTACCTGAGGTACTTTGGTATCTCATATGATGTTTTGAGATGGACGAATACTGATGAACATACATGGATGTATTAAGTATTTTTATTATTACACAAATAAAGAGATTCGCTGTTACGCATCTAATGCGTGTGAAAAGCCCGCAAGTCGAATGAAAAAAGAAAATGATAAAATGCCATCATACTATGTGATGCTTGACCAGAGAGCGGGCATGTAGCACAAATGAAGCACATGGTCCGCTTCAAATTACTTTCGGCCACCGTTATGATGCGTGCCGGTCGTTTTGTTTGAACTGGATTCCCGCAGCGCTTCAGCCTTGGCTACAAACGCATCTTTATCAAAAGCCGCCTTGGGATGCTTATTGGTGTAATGTGCTTCAAAACTTTTTATATCTGGCGAAGAACTCTGTGAAATATCACAACAAAGCAACAACATCAGTCATCTTCCTTTTGTGAGCTCTTAAAAATTTTCTACACGGGCCGCCAACATACCATGCAGATTTCACAGGTAAAGTTCAGCTTCGCGACTAGTCGCGAGGTTGTACCGCTCTTGCCACCACCTTTGTTCTTGTGCGCGTCTGACTTCGCCTGTAATTCCTTTGCAGTATGCTTCTGGAATTTTGCCTTGCCGCCCATAGTCACCGAATTCTCTTCGACTTCCTTGTTTTCTTCTTCTTTTGTTCTCCTTCTTAGTTTCTTTTGGTCGCGTTTGTAACCCACTCACACACACACACCAACATGCCCACACTCCACAGATCCGAACCAACCAATCACATAAGAGAACCGTCCTCGAAACCTGAACCGTAAGAACCGGTTCATTCTACTCATTCTGTGTCAAACCGTGTCTCTAATGACATAAGATAATCAGTACAGCATGCTATTTCAACTTGGAAGACAAGCATTTGACACGCAATATAAATCGCACAGTTGCAGTTTGGCCGAGTTGGTGCGACTACCAGAAAAGGAAGAAAGCAGAACCGGAGAGTATGGTGAAGACAGTCCCTGGCAGCGATGCCACACCACTGAATGTGCTGGAATATGAGGAGTATGCCAAGGAGTATCTGCCCAAGAATGCATACGACTACTACGCCTCCGGTGCAGACGACATGGTCACGTTGCGTGAAAACCGCGCGGCGTTCCAACGACTGATTCTGCGTCCTCGGGTGCTTCGTGATGTCTCGAACATGGACATCAGTACGACAGTATTGGGCCAAAAGATCACGACCCCTGTGTGCATTTCGCCTACGGCCATGCAACGCATGGCACACCCGGATGGCGAGATCGCTAGTACGGCTGCTGCCGCGCGAATGGGGAATTGCTTCATCCTCAGTACCATTTCCACCACGAGTATCGAGGTACGTCAATGCACGGCTATATTTCGGTGTGTGGTTGATCTTTTCTAATTGATTTTTCGAATTGCTTAGGATGTGGCGGCAGCCAACGGTGATGGCTTGCGTTGGTACCAGTTGTACGTGTTTAAAGACCGAAGTGAGTGGAGGATGGGAACAGTAGATAATAAGTGGAGTTTTCTGTTGAACAAACTCACTAATAGCATGTGTGAATCGCTTTTCTATTCATAGAGATCACGAGGGACCTCGTAGAACGTGCTGAGAAGGCAGGATACAAAGCCATTGTGCTGACCGTGGACACGCCCATGCTCGGTCATCGTGAACCGGATGTGCGCAATCACTTTAGCCTGCCCAACCACTTGACCATGGCCAACTTTGCCAAGGTCGGTGGTGAGCACGCACACGGTGTGGCAAGTCTGCAAGACTCAGGCTTGGCACAGTATGTCGGAAATTTGTTCGACCTCACCTTGAACTGGAAGGATGTGAAGTGGCTACAGAGTATCACGACGCTCCCCGTCATCGTGAAAGGCATTCTCACGGCCGAAGATGCAAAAATTGCTTGCGAAATGGGCTGCCAAGGGATTATGGTGTCCAACCATGGTGCCCGACAGCTGGACGGAGTCTCGGCTACCATTGATGCGTTGAGCGAGGTCATCCAGGCTGTCAACGGCCGTGCTGAAGTCTACCTCGATGGCGGCATCCGCCGAGGCACGGATGTTTTCAAGGTAAAAAGTACAATCATACATCATTATTTAGAGACGTCAACTGACGATATGTATTTTCTTCTAGGCATTGGCACTTGGTGCTCGCGCCGTGTTCCTTGGCCGACCAGTACTGTGGGGTCTCGCTCACAGTGTACGTTCTTCTATAATGCATGCGGTTTCCAGGTACTGGACTATGACCTCATTTTTCTACTCTTTGGTTGTCTGTTAGGGTGAAACTGGCGTCTACAACGTGCTGAGCATCCTCAATGCTGAATTGAAGCACGCCATGCTGTTCGCAGGCACGGCGCGTCTTGCCGATATTAGGTGAGTACTGTCATGCACATTTTTCCAATACTGATCAGTAGCAAGACTCACCTCATGTCTACCATATATAGCCCATCCTACGTGCGTCGTGGTCTCCCATCACATCTTTGACAAGTCCACGCTCAAACCCATTAAAGATGGGTGCATTTCTGTTTCTGTTTATTTTGGCCAATGGCATGCATGAAATTGTTCAAAATGGGTGAAATTTTATCCAATAATAAGCGTTTTCTGTATCCTATCGTGTTTGCTCTTGAAATCCAAAATTACTTTGAACGTGTGCTGTAAACTGCAAGTGCGCGGTTCTTCAAAACGACATCAGATCCTGAGAAAGAATGGAAGGATTGACGCTAAAGAATTGGGTTTTGGGCAAGAAAATTGCCTCCGGAGCATGTAGCGACGTCTACGAAGGTATGATCCGCGTCTAAAGCCACTCACACGTGCTGAATTCGGTTGCCAACCGCCATCAAAAGTTGATTCACTCATCGTCATCTCAATTATTTGCCACAGTTGAACCCGTGCGTGCACTGGGCGATTGCGACGGCAAACGCTTCGTGATGAAGGTTTCCCCATTGCCACAGCTGCCTCCTGCAAAGCTGAAAAACAAAAAACGCAAAAAAACGCCAGCAGAACGAAATGCTGATGCGTTGTATGCCGAACATTTGCTCTACCAGAACCACTTGCGTGGTCTTTCGGGCGTGCCAATATTGCCACCAGGTGCATATGGTGAAGATCAGGTGCGTACGCATACAGCGTCAGCAGCAATAGAAATAGATGCTATGGGGATTTGTTTAACGCTTAGGATTGGATGATGTGTGGTTGTATTGTTGTTAAAGGGCTTTCGATTTCTGGTGCTGGAACGACTGGGTCGGACATTGGAAGCTGTGGTGCAAGAACACGGACCGATCCCATCGAGTGCTGCCGCTCGTTTGGGACGAGAAATTGTACGTGTTCCATACGGTTTGGTTTCGATTGCAGTATTGCTTTGATGGATATTGATCTTGACAACTATGCTTTGTACGATACTTTAGTTGGAAACGATCAAGCACATGCACGTGAACAATATTCTGTATGTAGATGTTAAACCAGAAAACTTTATGCTGGACATGCAGAAAGAGAACAGAGTCTACTGTGTGGATTTTGGGATCTCCGATCGATATGTCTTGGCCACAGGCAAGCACAAGGAACACAAAATGGGCAACGTTGTTGGCACGCCTACGTTTCTGAGCTTAAACTGCCATCGTGGAGCAAGTACGTTGTGTTAATTATGGTATTTTGTCTCTTTTCCTGTTCGCGTGTAATAATATTTGTTTTCGCTTTCATAATAACTGTGCCAGCTGCCAGCCGAAAAGATGATATCGAATCGCTGCTCTATGTGTTAATCTATATGATGCGTGGGAATCTTCCGTGGCAAAAAGTATCGAGTGACGATGAAGGCGCAAAGATCAAGGCTGCCACGAAAATTGACAATTTGTGCAAGTCATTGCCTAGCGAATGGGGCGCCATGCTAAAGAAGATTCGCGAATGTGGCTTCGAAGAGAAACCCGATTACGATTTTTTTGCACAGCAATTGGAGAAACTTGGTGGATACGTTGGATCCACAGAGCCATTCGATTGGGGACAAAAGTCAAAGGTATGGACATGACATGCTCTCATGTGATTCTCCTCAACGTGCTCACGCTGCGTATCAATTCCAGACTGCTTCTGCTGCCGTTTCCGTCACAGAAGAAACGTCAGGAGTTAATCCAGCTAGAAAACGAACGAAGAAGGACCAGGAGAAAGTAGGTGGAAACCGAGCAGCAGCCGGTGCACCTAAAACCAGCAAGAAAGCATCCAAGAATCACGAAGAAGAAGCTGAAAGCGAGGATAATGAGATCGAATTCGTGAAGGACGTTGCACACGATCCGCGGCGTCGGCGAAAGGCTGCGCAGAAGGCTATCGCAGGCGCAGCTGCTGCAAGTGCCGCTGCCAAACGCGCAGGGAACAGGTCGGGACGGTACAACCTGCGCACGCAAGCATGATCGACTAAAGGGCATTGGGAGAATCATCTAGAGTGCTTTTATATGTTTCATTCGCTCTAAGTAGATTGCATTCCAGATCAGATTCAACCACACACTACTCATTGTGCATTACCTAAATCGAGATGCATTTATTTCTAGCGCCATATTTCCAATTCACAAGTAATTAAACCCAACCAAGAAAAGTGCATTCTCTCTATAAATTAAAAAAACCATTTGTGTTTTATTGGTATCCAGTAGCCAGCAATAGAATTATCCAACAAAATATTTGGATTAAATTGAACGCAAAGAATGTTTCGGGTTTTTTAGTGTTGATTTTGGTTCAGCAATTGAAGCCCGCCAAAAAAATTCCTTCAAAAGGCAACACTGAACTAGAAGAAATGGATGTGCGCACGTTTGCGCTGCTACAAATGCATGGCGATCCAGACGATTTGCTGACGCATAGAAGGATCTTGGCATGTTTGGACGCGATGAATCCACCTTTTGCAGAGAAGGAGGGTGTTGAGACGCTCAAGCGGCTGCACTTTGAAGAGTTTTGTATGACAAGTCATTGAACCAGTTGGTTTGGACATCTGCAAATGTGTGCCTGCGCATCACTAATCCAAATACTATGGAATCACGTTTGTATGTATGCTGCAGTACGCGTACATCGTAAGCACTCACGTGTAAAAGTCTCGGACAAACGCACTCAACTACGTGAGGATTGCCGTGCGCGATGGGCGAATGCGAAAAGTGTATCAGTAGAAACGGTGCAGCAACGCTACCCTGTCTGGTTCCAAGCAGAAAAAGCGGTAAGAAGCCAAACCAAGTACGTATGGGTGTTTGCCAACGATAATATGCTTTTTATGATGGAAGGAACATTTTGAAGATCATTTTGAAGATCATACGGCAAGAGCGCATATAGAAACCAAGCAGCAATCCAATGCTCAATCTTTTGGACCGCCAACAGTCCCTCAAAGGCATTCGCATTTGAATCTGCAGAGAAATGTGGTAGATCATGCACCCGCAAATGATGCCCATAATGGCAACTATATTCAAAACGATGCGAATCAAAATGGGGTTGTGCAGCCACTCAGTGGATTCCTTCGCAAACGGAGCGCAGCACCACCACTACCATTACATGGAGACCATGACGATGATGACATGATACCTCAGTATCCAATGCAAAAGCACGGTAGTGTGAACTCGACACGAAGGAATCCCTTTCAAACCGCAGGTGAAAAATTGCAGGTGTGTGTGAAGCTGTACTGTCAGGCTGGAGCACTGCAACTTTGAGTGCTTATTTCTGTTGTGTTATCGTTCTTACGATATATTCAGCACGATCGGTTAACAGGAAAGGACAAGAGCATCGATGACGACCATGGATATGGAAATGGCAGAGGAGGCCGCGTTCCTTCTGGTGGAAGGGCATCAAGACAAGGATCCTACCATCCAATTAATCCCAACGTCTTGTTGGGAGGTGGAAGACAGGACGATGCAGAGGACACAAACGGCTCAGCAGTGAACAAGAAGTTTGTATCCCCATTACTAGAAAATAGAGGAGACAACAAGCCACATCGAAAGGGCGCGAATAGGTATGATAACAACTACTTGCAAGGTATACAACGATTGTATTAATCAATATGGGTGCATGTTATGTGTGTGAATGTAAACAGCAATCCTGCTCCCACTGAAGACGATGACGACATTGATCCTCGCTTAAAGAGCTGTGATCCTGAACTGATTGCCAAGATTGAGATGGAGATTGTGGACTATGGAGACCCAATCGCTTTTGACGATATTGGTGAGCATTTATGTTTCTAACTACTGAAAATGGTGTCTGTTGAGTGTATATATTCCATGGCTCATTATTTATTTTCGTGGTAGCCGGTCTCGATTTTGCAAAAAAATGTGTGAACGAGCTCGTAATTTGGCCTATGGCTCGTCCAGACATTTTTACCGGTCTTCGTGCTCTTCCAAAAGGTACACACAGAGTGAACGATATTGGTTACCTTATCATTTTCAGAATATCTGAGCTGCGTTCATGTTAACGTTTTATAGGGTTGTTGTTGTTTGGGCCACCCGGAACCGGAAAAACATTGATCGGAAAGGCTATTGCGAACCAATCCGGGGCAACATTTTTCAGTATATCTGCCAGCTCTCTGACAAGCAAATGGGTATATAAAGGCGGTTTTTCAATTGTCTTATCTTGTAAATGCGCTTCTCACATTGCAGTCCGCGTTAATAGATTGGCGAGGGTGAAAAGCTTGTTCGCACTCTATTTGCAGTTGCTGCAGTAAAACAGGTGAGTTTACATATCTGAACAGGATTGCTCAATTCATGAGATGCTTAACGGTTCGTTGAAACATATAGCCTTCAGTCATATTTATTGACGAAATCGACTCCTTGTTGACTCAGCGAAGGTACAAACATGTGTACATGTTATTGCGGACATCTATCAGAAGTTGATCGTGCGCTAACTTGACAACTATGCAGTTCTGAAGAAAATGAAGCAAGTAGACGCATGAAGACTGAATTTCTAGTCCAGCTTGATGGTGCTGGCACAAAAGCGAAGGATGTTATCCTTGTAGTTGGTACGTCTATTTTGCTTGGAAACATTTTGTTATGTGTTGGTATCTAATAAAATGTTTCTCATTCAATATAGGCGCAACAAATCGACCACAGGAACTTGACGAAGCCGCTCGTAGACGCTTTGTAAAGCGGTTATACATTCCATTGCCATCGTTTGATGCTCGTTTGGATATGGTTAATCGATTACTGAAGGACAACAAACACGATCTCTCTGAAGAAAACAAACAATTCGTAGCAGAATCCACCAAAGGTTAGTCACTCATCGTTGTTGACGTACCCACACTGCTCCAAGGCCATGCAAGGATGATGCAACATTGGATCTTTTACGAGTTAGGTTACTCTGGTGCGGACGTACGAGCTCTCTGCACTGAGGCTGCTATGGGACCAATTCGAAGCTGCATTGACATTCGGACAATGGATGCAGATGCAGTTCGCCCTATTAGCTTGGACGACTTCAAATCTGCCTTGCGCGGGGTATTTTGCAATCGTTCTTCGCTCTTGAGGAGTTGATAAATTAATTAATGGTTGTCTGCGTGTGGTATAAATACAGGTTCGATCCAGCGTAGCAACGAAAGACCTCGAATTTTATCGCGTATGGAACGATGAATTCGGAAGCTTTCCATTTGAAAGCCATGAGGGATAAAATAAGATGTGGAAAGATATCAATGTTACACGGCTGAATTTCTCTCTGCACTACGGCTTGGATCTTGAAAAAGAAAAAAATAAGTGCTAGTCTTAAGGAGGTATGTATGGGTCCTATTCTTGATTCATGAGAATACAATGGTCAATCAACACGGTGGGCGGAGCAGACACGCACAGGGAAGAAATATAAATAATAGCTGGAGCCAGCACACTCCAAACCAGGCAACACTTGCTTTAGAAATCTGGATCATCGTACGGCATGTTGAGCCTCCGTCTTTTCGCAACTGGTTCTGGAGACATACCAACGTTGCGCGCTGAGGCACGAAGAATCGTCAACGCGATCGATGGACAGGCTTCAATCTCTTCACGAAAGTTCTCGTCGTCAATGATCTCCGACATGTGTTCCATAAAAAAGCTAAGACAAATTTCCTTCAGGTAAGCGGCGTTGAATTTCTCCGCCGCACAGAGAAAACGACCAATATTGCTGATCGATAAGACATCTTGCGCCGCCAATTCGCACAGATTCTTTAATGCAGGGAGCAGATATTGTTCCGATAGTGTCAACAGATCAATCAATTGCTGGAGAATAACGAAAAACAAGAGCGCCATTAGATCCACAACATGCAGCAAATGGCAGAAATGGCCAGCCAGAGAAGCGTACATTCGAGTTGAGTTTCGAAATGTCCGAGACACGATTTGTATAGATGAATTCCAGCATTTTGGACACCATCTCTGGGGTATGGTCCTCAATGCACACCAGACCTGCTTCGCTTTCACGCATGGCACCTGGTCGAAACATGGCCGAAAAGATATCACATCTCGTCGTGAGAATGAGACGATGCGCACGCAAGATCTCCTTATCCGGTCCAACTTCAAACGTAATGTCACTACCCTCGCCGCTCTGTCCTCGAGCATCAAGACAACAGCGATATATGAGCCCAAATACACAGGCAAGAAGATCCATATAAGGCTTGTCATCATACCAAGAAGAGCTGTTTCATTGTGGCAAAATACGCTTCATCATTGTGGCTAGGCAAAGTCACCGCCATCGGCATCACTCGTCGACGCACGAGAATGATGTCATTCTTCTGCAAATGCACCGATTCGGGTGAATCTTCCGGATCCAACCGATTCTACAAATCGACCAGCATGCACCAAGACAGCAAAATTAGCCACACATTCAGTCACCAACACAAGCCAACGCTCGATCACTCTAGATATTCTTCCTATCGAGAAAGCCTTGACGCACCGTGAAGAAGAAATCCAGCGATTCACGTGGAAGCCCGTGATGCTTGCTATAATGTCGGAACAGTGATGAAAAGCGCTGGGTTTTCTGCATCAAACACGAGTACATGTTGTTCGCCGCCACACGCACGATCGATCGCTCTTTTCCCATTAGCACGAGATCCTCGGCTGCCTGTTCAGCATTTTTGTTTCCATTCGTATCAGATCCGCTCCATGGGTAGAACCTGATGTCATGATGGACTAACGAGTGCATCATACCTTGACGGTGAATTCAACGTTCTCTGGACGCACACTTCGATTCATCCTGTCTCTCTGCCACCTGTCGCTCCTTTGGATGCTTGTTCTCTCTCTAGTATTGCTGCGGAAAATGCGCTCGCAATCGTTCTCAAAGAGAATAAACAGATCCTTATTCCTCCTCCTCCTCTTCTCACGCGATCCTCTTCGGCCCCGTCTAATAGAACTCACGACGATAGGTGTGGATGGCGTGGTTTCTCTATATTTAGTAATTTTTTCCCGATTTGGTAGCAAATTTCCTGACAATTGCGCAATTGAAGAGAAAAAAGTGTGTCAAAAAGCTTCCAGCTATCGACAATTTTAAGAATTATTACGAAAATAGTTGGTCTCAAACTTTAATTTGCAAAAATGACCTATAAATATCATATTTTACTAAAAAATTGCGCTTGCTGTCTTTTACTGTGCGACGGTCATCAAAAGTGCGTGTGATCTTATTTACCGGGAGGAAGAAATTTATCTTGCGCAATATTTTACCGTGTAGCGTACAGTTTACCGGGACATTTTTCCGTGGTAGTATGAAAGCCAAAGAAACGTTGACGCTGAGTAAACAAGCGGTCAACGCTCGACGTCTCTTTTATCTCACACGACAATGAATTTATCTGAATATTCGACAGCATGGGACAGGCGTAAATGTATGTATATGATAGTGCAATGAGCAATCCAGCAGGATATGCTTCGTTGAGATTCCCACAAAACCACAATTCCCAGCTGCATTCCTTCGGTTGTACATGTAAGCAAGGGTTGACCCGTAAACGAGTGATCAGCTTTCTCCACCAGTCTGCGATAAACCTTCGCAGAATCCGTTCACAAGAGCATAATTTACGTTCAATCTCCTGGGTTTCTTGCTTTACTCTGTATGAGGTCGTTTGTTCTGGTGGCGAGCTGTCAGTGAGCACTTGATCAATCACTACAGTTTTTCTGTTGCTGCAGCTTCAAGGTGATGGATGCTTTTGTCACATGTGACTCAAAGAATGGCCGCCTGCATAACTGTCCTTCCTCTTGCCCCTATCCAGAGCGAAATGAAATCTCCGGCTTTTTTTGTGCAGCCAATACTGCATCGTCAGTCACACCGAAGTCGCCGTCCAGTCTGTCGGTTCTACCTGCCAATCATTTGTAAAGTGAGACAGAAACATGGCTCAAGGTACAGTCTCGTGCTGCCTCCTCCGACGGCGGCATGGCAGATTCGTTTGCTGGAAAAAGATACGAAACGTGCACACCCGCAACTATGGAAACGAAGCTCATGACATCAGTATCAGCACATCAACAGCACCACGTTTGCCCTTCTACCATCAGCACACTCATCCAAGTTCGTCAAGTTCTGCTCACCACATATCTCAAACAAAAGAACGTGTGGACTATATGCAAGCACAGGGAAGAGGAAAAGGCGGTTGGCGACGATAGATGAGTGGATCCACAAATCGGATTGCCAATCAATGAATTGATTGATCATTGCGTGCTCGCCACGAATCTGTTTGTGGATTCAAGAGATATAAAGTCGCCAAAACATGCACACGAAGGCGCAATGTCGTCTGGACTTCTCATGTCTATGTTGACACAAAGCATAGACAATAAGACTGAAGACGAGAGGGTGCTTTGTCCGGCGCTGCATTTTTGGATGTAGATGATGTATGCAATACGTACCCACACGCTTGATTTTCTAATAGGTGATGTGGCAAAAAATGAGAGTGAGTTGTATAAAATCCATCCACTCATTTTTTTGTTGTTCTGGTTGTTTGGGTTGGCTATGGATAGTGAACGGTATGCAAGATATGCTACGAGGCCACCTCCTTCTCTTGATCCCAGCACTTGATTTGTGCGAAAGTCAGAAGAAAATTTGCGATGATGTGTACTGTACAAATAGTCCTCATAACCCCTACCCAATTGCAACATGCCTTGCCAGATCCATGGTGTCACGTTAGGAAATTCACTTTGCTAAACTTTTCAGGAGCATCCCAATCAATCCTCAGCCTTGATGAGGAGGCAAAGTAATGTCGGTGTCTATCTCACCTCATTTTCACCGTGTGCACTTGTGTCCAAGTCTGTATGAGTGTAGGTGTCACGTGATGTGTGTAGCAGATGAATACGCTCTACAATGTTTGATGGTGTGATGTGTGAATCATTTCCTTTCGTTCGCTAACGTGTACACTTTCCAATTGATGGTGAAGGAACCAAAGAATAAAAGAAATTTGGCAAGAAGAGAAGCGTAATGACTCTGTGATCCTTTTCTTTTCGGCGTCATGCAGCAGCATTGTTGTAATCTTTGTGCAACTCTCTGAACTTCTGTATGAATGATGGTACACCGAGTTTCCGTAAATGAAATAAAAGCGCCTTGGTCGGCAAATTACGAAGTGTTTTAGAGAATAAAAAACTTAAATAACGTAAAGATATAACTCAGAGATTAACAGGATAAGGTACATTGCTAACTTTAAAAGAAAATTATTACGTCTAGCTAGCCTCAATGTTGAGATTTGATTTGCTTGTTACTCAGCTTTTCACGTCTGATTAGAACTATCAAAAAGTGGAAAAGTAACTGGGAATTTGTTTTTTTTCTGGGAATCGAAACAGGGAAAGGTTTAAGCACATGAAATCCAAAAGATTTGATAAAACAAAACAGAAAACATGGCTAAAATAGAAATTAAATGGCTATTTGATACATTTTACATTTTTGAAAAGCTGTTGACGTACTAAAAGTTACAGCAATTTTAGAGAATGTAATTTTCAGAATGCATGACTCATTGGCGTTAATTCTTGATGAGCTAAAGATCGCACCATGCACCCACTACTGTACAAATCTCCCGTCTCTATCCCCTCGTTGGCATAACAGTATGCACTGATAAGAGCTGCAGAAGTGGTACAAGTGATTGGTTACAGTAGACTCGACAAAAAATGTGCAAGTGAGATTTTAGTGTCGCCGATGTGTACCAACAGGTTCGGACAAAGAAAAACGGAGGAGAGGAGTAGGAGGAGGGGACTGTCACTACAGTACACACATACATGCCAACATTCATTATACTCACAAAATCGCTGACGAATGATGATTTCGTAGTCATAGCTTCTTGAATCAAGCGTTTGAGCAAACAACAGCAACATATGCCCATCATGCAACAAGTGGTGCCGCATGGGAGAAATAGTGCCCCCACTTCATATCGAGTTCTACTATCCTATGCGTTGGACACAAGCATTTGATCGTAATCGTTAGATGAAGCAACTGGGTTGCATGAATATCGTTCACGACAGTAGGGAATGCAGCTAGTTGTGCGAATGGATTTTATGTAACCTATTTGATAAATATCCCGGGGGTATTATTCAGCATTCGTCATGTCAGTGTCGTTGCCGAATACCTACCGGCGTTCCATCTCCTCGCTCATCCAAATGCCTGAGAGAGAGTTCATGGAAGCTGGCGTACATAGGCTACAAAACACCCACACTAAACAATCCACGTTTTTTGTAAAGGCTGGCACTTCTAGTGTACGTAGACACCTGCGCATGTCACCAGCTGGCTGACGGGGAGCAAACGGGATCCGCAGTATTAGGTGACCAACAATCGGTGTCGTATACACTCATCAGTCCAGCACAGAAAACGAATTTCTGACCCGCAAAAAAGAAGGACTGCATGATTCCATGTCAACGAAAACCCTAAAACTTCAAATCCATGCGAATGCCTTGCAAAGTTTAGGAATCACAAGACCAGAATCTGGTAGGTGTTATGAAATGCAGGAAGAGAAAAAAGTAGGGGAGCAAGCGCAAATTATAGTCAGATCTCAAGGATTGCAATGTTATTCAAAAAAAGACAGAGTGCTATCCTGTAATCAGGATGCTGGATCTCAATTTGCTCACGCGGGGGAGTGAGTGTTCCAATACCAAGTCAACTCTCTAGTGTATCCACCCACCATCGACCCATCAAATTTAAGAGTTTTTGGTGACGGATCAGGTGACACACCTAACCTCAAATACAAGTCATTAGCACAGATTTTCCAGCTGGTTATTTTACGATTCAATTTATACAAGTGAGCCGTAATTTGTTTCTCTATTCCGTTCAGTGGGAGGTTTCGGTTCAGACCGTGAGCCCAAAGAAAGGCCTCACGTGTCGCTTACAAAACTCCCACCATTGCAGGTATTACCCAAACGGGGTAGGTGAATATTCTTGCATATTTCAAAAAACGATGAAGTTGACTACAGTAATATAGCTGGAAATATTCGCTTATCAATCGCATCGGCTTTCGTATTTTACTTGATTAGTACATCGGAATTGGGTGCGGAAATGTGTTGACTCCACTGGTGATGAGTTGGTCTCCCGTCCCCCCGGTGTTTCCCCCTCCTCTCTAGTTCTTTCTGACGGCGCATCCCCCTCCTCCCCCCCCACTCCATCATGTTCGATCCTCGTCACCAATTTGCGTCCGTCTGTTCTTCCTTCTTTATTTCTTTGTCCTCTCTCTCAGTGCGCACCCCTCCTCTCCTCCTCTTTGCTCAGAAAGAGATTTGCTCACTCAACACAAGTTGACCAAACGCAAACGAAAAAGCCTGCCAGTCGACAACTTGTTCATTCAGAACCACTACTCACACGCTCGTCCACATACAAAAATTGGGAGCGAGGAAAACAGTCGAGCTAAAACGCACTCGTCACTATGAGAACGAAAGCGTCCGAATTTGCTGAACAGGAGAAAACCTGGATCTATCTGCTCCATCAGCAAACACCTCCCGAGAGTCGTAGCAGCACAGCCGCCGCCAACTCTGGTGAAGTATCTATCCCCGTCATTCCACCCTCGACTGTGCTGGCCCCATTGCCTTCAGTTGTGTATGGTCATCACGCTCCTCATACATACGGAAGTAGCAGTGGAACGGACGCTGGACAGAATATCCTCACCTCCGCTTATGGAGGACCCAAATACAATGAACCCTCCTCTAGTACATTTCCTTCCACTTCGGCATATCCAGTGTATCCACATGGAGAAAAGGAGTTTATCATGAAGCGACCATTACAGTTGTCACAGCCATGGATGCCATCCCATCCCTCCTCCTCTGGACGGTGTGTACTCCGACCTATTGTCTCCAAGAGCGAGGAGTACGCTGCCATGAAGCAGGAAATTCATTATGCTGCCGCCTCCACCTACAAGAGCGAATCTTCAACCTCTTCCTCCTCTTCTTCCCGACGACCATCAGCCGCTGGTCTCATCGAGCTCCTCCCAAAGAAACACCGTCGTGACGAAGACGTCCCCTCAACTAAGCAGCAACAACAGCAGCCACAGATTCAGCAAGATGACGACATGGAACGGAATGCCAAGCGCAACTGTTTCCCCAAGAAATGCGACTTCCCGATGTGCAAGAACAGCTCGCGTAGCCGTGGGTTCTGCTATAGCCATGGTGGTGGCAGACGATGCCGTATGGAAGGCTGTACAAATGGTGCCGTCAGTCGTGATCTCTGCAAGCGCCACGGAGGTGGCCGTCGATGCCGCATCAGTGGCTGCAAGAGCAGTTCAGAAAGCGGTGGACTTTGCTATAGCCACGGTGGTGGCCGTCGATGCAGCCTCTCGTGGTGCTCTGCTCGTGCCAAAAAAGGTGGATTCTGTGCGGTCCACTTAGCAGATGAGAAAGCAGACCAACCACCACAATCATCTTCCACTTCCTCTGCAGCACCTTCAAAGGAAGAAACAGTGCACCCGAACGTGGTCGAGACGCTCCTCTCCCTCGCCCAGGACAAGAACGTCACCGCCCAAGTCGAAACCAACAGCAGCAGTGGGGAAAAGGACGTATCGTCTCCAACATCTCCCTCACTACAAACGCCACGATCGGCGGCTGCGTCATACTCTATCGCCTCCATTCTCAATTAACTTGAGAGAGGGGCCCCTGTGTATATATGTGTGAGCGAGCGACTGCAGCTTCCCTCCCTCCTCTATTTGTCAGTGCGTTTGAGTCTCGTGTGTGTAAATGTCGTGAGACAGAAACACCAAATAATAGTAGTGCGCGCGCCGTCCAAGAAATACAAGAGCCAAGAGATCCATCATCATCTATTTAACTAGTGCGATCGTATGATAAATATACAACCCAACCCGCTATTATTATTCCGTCCATGTTGCCTGCATACATTTTTCATTGATGCATTTCATCCGAATGGAGGAATGTGTTGATGTCATCGACAGTGGAAGAGAAGGAGGAGATCGTGACAGCAGTGGTGTTGTCTTTGGGATGGACCCAACTGGATTCCCCCGTCATGTGGTTGTAGAAATACACGTTGCCGTGCTCATCTGCGACCTCCTCCCACGTATCAGCCACATGCTCCTCCACCTCTGTCCATGAATTGTTTTCTTCTTGTAACACTAATTGGGATGCCATTCTTTCATCTTTCTCCTCCCTTACTTGGTGTTTACCGTCTTCTCCCTTATTGCTCTCTTTTGTATCGTCCTCATCAGCCAAGAGCTCCATCATGATCTCGTTTGCCTGCATCTCTCTTGGTGGGTCTCCATGTTTGACTATGTCACCCGTCAGTTTGTTGTAGTAGCAAATCGCTCCATCGGTATCATCGTATACTTCGCTCCACAACGTGCTTGCCAACGTCCATTTCGTCGGTGGTTGGCCTGCTCTTTTCGCCTGCAGGTTCCAGAAATGCCATTTCGTTTTCTCATGCACCACCAATTCGCTTTTCGTTTCGAAACTCATTCCTGGACAGGTCCGACAGAAAAATGGTAGTCGTGGCAGCATCGGTTCACTGTCTTCTTCTATAAACAACTGCACCGTCTCGACTTCACCTTCGGCTTGTGGCTCAACGATCAGACAGACGTCGTCCATTATTGTGAGCAGCGTCTTCAGCTTCTTGATACCGTACACCGTCGGATCCAGCGGCTTTAGCATCTGTTGCTCATAATGAATCGGAAACTCAGAAAGAAGGACTTTGCCTCCGCCATGGTTGATCACTTTCCGGACTTCTTTCTTAAGTACCTCGAACTCCTCTGCCAACTCTGGATTTGCAAAGATTCGCATCAGCACTTGCTCTTTGCTCTGACGCACTTTTTTCTTGGCATCATCATCGGTGGAATCGCTGCTGTGGTTTACTTCAAACACTTGACGGTGGTTCACGTGTCCAAGTTCTACTTCCTGCTGTTGCTTCTTCCGCTCGCTACCTTCACCGTTCCCTTCCTTATTAGAATCATTTCCATCCTCATCACCTGCTGATACTGGTGTTGCGCCCGCCGATGCTGGACGGAATGTCTGTGGTCGCTTGATTCGCTTCTTTTCCAACGGTGCCATCTCCGACCGATCCAGCTCTTCAATTCCCTGAATCACATGTTGCAGCTCGTTCTCACGCTGTTTTAATTGTTCCACCAACGCTATTTGCGTCTCGAATAGCTGGCGCTCCTGCTCCGCATTCCGCTGCTTCTGGTCTAGCTCAGCTTGCGCGTTGGCTAGATCCTGTCGTAATTTCTCTAGCACTACCAACTGCTCCATCACTCTCTTCATAACTGGATAGATCTCGCTCGCCTTCTTGGCGTAAAAATATGCAGCGCGAACCCACATGCACACAGCAGTGAATGCAGGTGAGATCTGATACAAGCGAAAGTTGTTGGGCCGTAGCTGCGGATGATGGATAACTTGTGTGATACTGTGCAGCATCTCACTACGAGTACCCTCCCCAAACGAGTAGACATCAAAGAGCGGCAGGATGTATAGTGCCTTGACATCGTACTTGTGAATCAATCCTTCTCTATCGCCGAGCCTGACATTATCTTCACTGCTTGAGATCATTTTTACGACATCATCTGTTGTGGGTTTGTACGGTTTCCCTGCGAGGTAGTAATTGGATGTGAAGTTGAGCAAGATGCAAAACGCCTCCAAAAGCGACATGTACACATTGTCTAGCTTGGCAGTACGCAATTTGTACCAATCCATCACGTCCAGATCCCGTAGACCATCCACCGCACGTTTGTAAGCGTCTTCACGACGACTGGTGTCGTGTTTCCAGAAATTCTCGAGTTTAACCTGCATTTCCAGTTCTTTTGTGGTTTTCTCATCCAACTCGTCACGTAATTCCTGCACGTGGCGAGTTTGTCCACGCAATTCGCGCTCCATTTTGTCGACATCATTGCGTATTTTCTCGGCCAGCGCAGTTTCTTGGGTCAACTGCTGTTGTACAGCTGTATGGTCGGCAATCGTTTTCTCCAAAACGTCAGCACCAATCATGATATTCTGCGTCTTTGCGAGCATATTCACAATAATCTTCACGAATCCGTCATTAGCATCCACTCCTTCAGGTAAATGAGGTAGCATACTCGCTACCATTACCGCGTACGGTGTTGTGAACTTGGCTGGGATCAAATCCATTTCCACTTCACTATTCACCTTTTGTATGACTGCAAAATACTGGATAAATGTCGAAGTTGCGAGCTGCGTGCTCGGACGACTGAGCCATGCAGTGCGTTCGCCGTCGACCCACTTGCCGATCCGCACCAACGGCTCACCGCCGCTTTCACTGGTCGATTTGGTGAAGAATTTCCCCTCGCCGTGCTGGACATCGTTCACAAACGGACCTTCGTAGCGATCGCCGTTAGGAAACGTGAGTACACCCATGCCATGTCGGCGAGTCTTGAGAAACTCGCCATGATAGTGTCGCTTATCCGCAAACTCCATGATCCCTGGTCCATTTAGAAATCCTTCCTCAAACGTACCAATGATGCGGTCGCCATTCTCGAGTGTTCGAATGCCTGACCCATGCCATTGACCATAACGGAAGGATCCTTCGTAACGAGAAGAATCATCATACACGATCTCTCCCTCGCCATGGTAGCGATCAAACTCCCAATAGCCTTCATAGACCTCGCCAAAATCAAATCGCTCAATCCCGTACCCGTGCCGCTTTCCTTCACACCACTCACCTACGAATTGGCCCTTGGAAAACGCAAACGTATTTATCTCCAACGTACCAAATCCATGGTATTTTCCCATGCGAACAGAGCCACTATATCGATTCTTCTCTGGTGTCGTGATCAAGAAATTTGGGCCAGTTGCTGTAAACGGTGAAAAGAAATTGTCAACATCCTCCCCTTCCCAAATAGTCCCATCACGGTACGTGAATTTGCCCCAATGATTGGGTGTAAAGCGCGTCTTCATGGGCTCTATGTTAATAGGCTTGTCATACGAGCTGTCTTCCACCCATGGACCTTCATAGATCGAACCATCATTGTACTCGATCAACACATGACCGCAAATGAATCCGTCTTGGAAATTACATTCTAACCGACGATAGGTGTGCGGTAGCTCATGAAGAGCCTTGGGTTTTGCTTTATTTTTCATCTTTCTGGACGACAATTTTTCCTCTGTCAGAGCGTCGCTTGAACTATCGATAACGCGTTCACCTGGCTGTTGGGAACTCTCGTGGCCAGTTACTTCTGTGCTAGCTTGTGTGACTACTGTTGAGACACTAGACGTATTGTCTGGTCCTGATTTCGGTGGTAGTGTTTCTTTTTGCGATTGATCTTCCCTAAGGTATTCAACATCATCTGATTTTCCCATGATAAACTTTTCATACATTTGCAAGTCGTGATTGGCGATTTGTAGCGATTTCACCGGTGTGGTTAGCTCCATCGATCCAATGGTATTCTCCGCTGCTCTAGCGGCTGCGGCTGCGTCTGCTCTTGTTCGTTTCACGGCTAGCAATTCTTTCTCTGCTCGCTCTCGTCGAGTCAGAATCTTCGCCTGCCCTTGCCTCAATTTGGTCAGCTCAAACACTTCCTCGCCTTCATCGCGTTTCTGACGATACCCTTGCATTTCAGCTACATGCATTACTTGTAGCCTCCGCAACTCCTCCTTTAGCGAATCCAACTGCTTCCGTCTCGCTTCGATCATAGCATCCCAAGCCTCCAGTCCTTCTACTTCCTTTTGCGCGCGAACCATCAGTTTTCGTAAATCTTCCTGGAAATGGTCGAGAATCACGGTGTGTGTGTCTAAAATCGTATTGCTCTTATGAAGGGTTTCGTTGATCAGCTCGCTGAGGCACATCAGCTTTACCACCTGATGTGTGAACGGCACAAACGCCTTCTCAATCGTAGTTAACCGTTGAATTTCCTCTTTCAGTTTATTGATAGCCTGCGTTGATACTTCGATCAAGTGCGCAATCTTCTCTTGTGCCTGCTCAAGAGATTTCGTTGCCTTTTTTTTCTCGCGTTTCAGTGATTGTTTTTGCCATTCCTCATCAGTAGCTTTGATCCTTTTGACCTTGAGCGCAATGTAATCGAGCAGTTCCTTTTCTTCGTGGCGCAGCTGATCCATCTGCGTGTTGGTTTCTAGTATATATGCATCTAAGTCAGCCTGGAGAATGCCAATAGCACTCAGTACAGCTTTACGCCTTGCTACATTTAGCTCCGGATCCGCAAAATCCACGCCATATATCGCTTGAGGTGGCTCATAGCGGTTATGTTTATCTCTTTTACGCAATAACGCATTTTTCTTCAGTCGTTTTTCGTGCATTTCCTTGCCTTTGACAAACCATGCTGACCGAGCTTCTTGATATTTGCTTTCCAGGAAGCTTTCCTCATTGCCTGGTTCTGTCATTGCGTTTTGCGTGGCCAAAGTGTGTCGTCTTGGTTTTCGCATGCAATACTGGCGTGAGATGTTGAAAATTTCCATAAAGATCTCGCTCGTCCGTTCTTCAACAGTCGGTTTGGGCACTGAGCATCGCCAAATGTGGTAGCGAAGTGCTCGTTCGGAGGCACAAACTTGCTGGCAAGAACGGAAAGGACAAATCAATGGGATTGCATGATTACGACACATGTGCTCGTGAACATTCGGCTCGGATGGGAAGTTTGTATGGCAAATCGTACACGTAAGTTGACGGAGAAATTCCAGTGAAGCGCAATCTTCCACTACCATGGCTGCATTTTCGCGTGCCTCCAAGGGTGATGTATCCACCGGAGGGTATGTAAGAATAACAGCGGTTTCATAGCTGACATCAGTGAGTTCCTCAGGTAATGCTTTGTAAACACTAGGAAGACCCACTCCTTTCTTATTTTCCGCCGCAATTCGAATGCGCAAGGTTGATTCGCTCTGTGGTAAAATTGGCCATAGTGTCGTCTTCGTTGGCGCAGGAGCCACAGACGTGGAAGCTCGCGCACTATCATTGGTCGTCCTTGGTGTACTTTCAGTGTGAAGACTCGAAATGATGCTTTTTCCAGTGATAGTATCATCGGTTTCATCTTTCCATTCCACGATGTACTGCGTGATAGGGGTACCATTATCAAGCGGAGTCTCCCAAAGAATATCCACAGCTTTCCCTGCCCTCCATCTTCGAAATGGAATTCCCTGAGCTTCCGCTCTTGCAGCTGCTGCAGCAGTGATTTCAGCCACAGTACGCCGTCGATCCATGAACTGTTTCTGAAACTGCTTCTCATCTTGCACAGGTGCCTCAATGAGCTTAATTTTCTCCTTTCGGCCGTCATCTAGATACACGATTTCTGCTGTGCAAGTCACATAGCAGTCCAGGCTTTTAATCTCACACGTGTACCAATTCTCATCATCGTACTCTACTTCGATATGACAACCAACCACGAGAAATTCCAGCGCAGTTTTGCTAGACATCACCATTTGAATTTCCACAACTGAATCCGGTACCTGTTGCTGTAGTTCATTTAGATGCTGTCCCTGCTTGTCCAGTTCTGCCTTTTCCGCCGCAACCAAGGCGTTCAAGCGTATTTCCTCCTCGAACAATTTTGCTTCTTCTTTGTCACGCCATACGATTTCGTCTTGATACCGTTTGAAGAAGGATTTGGTTTTTTCTTCTAAATTGCTTAGTTCCGCGTGACGTTTTGCATATCCGCGCGCACCTTCTGTGGACCGAAGTGTATTTAAAGTGCCTTGGCGAGCGAGGATCTGTGATTCCAGCCGCTCTTCTCGTTCCTTTTGCTTGAGTGCTTTTACGAATTGTAAGCTCTTAAACTGCGCTTCGATTGAATTTCGTTCAAGCCAATTCCACTTCCGGCCAACTTGACCCGTCAGAAAGTGTGCTACTCCCCATCCATGGGGTACCAATTTTGTCTTCAGCCTGGGCTTTTTCGATGAATTATACAGCGAGGGATAGTTGACAGCAAGTTTGCGCTTCTGAAAAACACCATGCACCAATGCCCAACCTTCTGAAGCGCAAAAGACACAGTTCACTAATTGGGCAAAGAAATGCTCTCGAGCATCTGCGTGTTTCTCTTCGAATGACTTGGCAAACTCACCACCGCCAAGGAATGCTGCGAGTTCCGCCATGCCCTGTTTTTCTAGCCGTTGTGCTATAGGCACACATGTTACTCGTTGAAGCCACTGGAATGGGTAGTGCAGCAGCTTATCAAGCACACGTGCATAGGGGACAGGAAGCATTTGCCCATGGAAATCACCTTCACCTTTGTATTCTACTGGAACAAGTCGAAAGAATGTTTGCTGGATCTCGGACCGTCGTGCCCACATTCGTTGAAATCGATTGATACATTTTTGAATTTCTAGTGCCTCATCAGGCAAATTAGGAGGAACATTCTGAGGTCGTATGAGATGCAGCTGCACCAAGATATTGGCGATTCTGGTATTAGCGCATCGGAACATCTTCAGAATACGTAAGAGAGCTTCTTGTCGTCGTGCGGCATTGATACCTTGAAGCTCCAATTCGCGCTGATATGCCATGCGTGCCAAGTAAACCCGAGCTGCACATTGAATGATTCGCGCAGCACAAAATCGTCTTGATTCTGATGCGATGGACATAGCATACGCTTCCAGTTGTTGTCTCCACTTTACGCTGATCTTCCCATTCACAGTGGTGGTATACGCAGCACTAAATGCCAGTTCAGGCACCTTGTGAAGTACATATTTCGCTGGTTCAACTTTCGTAGCTGGGACCATCAGTGGAAAGAATTCCAATTCACCATCCACATCCATCTTTACTTGTGCAACATCATCTCTCACACTCAACACAAGCGCGGTCTCTCCACATCGCGAGTGGCCACGGAGCACGATACGCACGGCTTGGCCTGGCTTAATTGTCTGCTTTTCCTGTTCATTCTCGATGTTTGTTGTATTCACGATTTGCTCCATATCACTTAAAAATTTCTTTGCCACGTCAGTTTTCTGCAAGAATGTTTTGGCAAAGGGAAGCTTTCCAGGCAAAGCTGGCGGACTTTGCGCAGCATTTGCATCAACTTTGGTCTTCAAAACTTCGAAGAAGTTTTTTAAAGTCATAAAATCCTCCTTGACCTCCTTGAATACTGCTCGAATATCCAATAAAAAGGTGGCTGGGTCCAAACCAAAGAAATCCAAAAATCTGCGAAGCCCCCCTTGTGTGGAGCGTGTTTTGGCACCCAACGTACGTAATATTTTTCCTTCAACAGCACGACGAGCCAGAATCTCCATGCGTGTGATATAACTGCGACGCAAAGCCGACGTGCGTCGGCGTGAGATTCGACCACGGTAAACTGCCTGTACTCGCATGGCACAGCGCTGCTGGTGCAGAAATTCTTGTTGTGTTTGATACCAATGTCGTGCTAAATATCCGCGAATATGGCGTTGGATCTCTATTGCCGCCAGATGGCGAAGTTTCTCCTTTTGAATGCGTTCTAGTTGCCGCTTCCTTGCCTCCACACGAAGTATTTCCTGCATTTCTGCCTCTTGTTGCTTTTTCAAAATGAATTTCGCACGGCGAAGCTCGGTAAACAAATGTCGAGCCGCCACTCCACGCCATTGCCGCTGTAGCAATACGATTCTGTCAATATCTCGGTTATACTTGTGCATCACTTGCTCTTCTGCGTCCATTGCATCACGTTCACGTTCAGCCCGAAGGTACTCTCGGAGCCGAGCTTTCCGTTGTGTTGATCGTAAAATTGCTCGTCCTAGACGACCACGCCACGCATTTTGTATCAGAACTGTTGCCCACATTCGATACAAGTACAGATCTTCAACTTCTCGACGTTGGGCACATCCTCGCCAGAATGCTTGAATACGTGTGGCCATGAAATGCCTATACTTGGCATTCTGCGTGAAATTCATCCAGGAAATCAACGTGTACACTAAAGCTGAATTTTCCATGCGAATCTTCATCCGAGCGCGGAACATTTTCACATACTCTGCGTATCCAGCCCACGCATTGAAGATGCGCACTAAAGATCCATTTGTGAAATATGCCAAAGCTCTTCGTTTGCTGTTTCGCAATGCGATTTGCTCCTGCGTAAATTCATACCATGTAGTGACAGCCCGAGCTGCGTTCATAAGTCGCAATCGACCGACCATTCGGCCCGAAATGGATCGTAAATGCTGAAGTTCTGTATGAAATTGCTTCCATTTCATCCAGCACTTAGTTTGAATATTATTGGAAAAGCGAAGTAAAGCACGTTTTTTTGCTTTTTGCTCATGAACAAATTCTTGCCATGCATTCCAGACTTGAGTTTTTGCACGGTGAAATACTTTCAACAAAATTTTGCGGTTCTTTTCGCGAATTTGCTTCTCATGTAGAGCAGATTGGCGCCATTGGCGAAATGACCAATGCAATAAGCCCTATCGACACAGTCCATCTTGTTAGCTTCAAACAAACAATAAAAGCCATGGCATATGGAATAGTATACCCCTGATATAATCGAAAGTGTCGCCTTAAGCAGAAAGCGTTTTTGTTCCATCACAAAATCTCTCCAAAGACGCCATATCAGTTTCTTGACAACCGAGTTGGCTCGTTTCTATAGATCATGACATTGGCTAGCTATTAGTTCTCATCATATCACCTCACACTCATCAAACTCTTACCGTTTTCTCAAGCTGAATAGAAGAGTTATGAGTCTCCAACTCCACTGTATTAAGGAAAACATGCGTAAGCAGTAGTCGCCGTCGCCTTTCTTCGATAGTATAGCTTCGCCAAGCCACAATAATGCGGGGCATGGACTGGCATTTCCAAAAGCCGATCACCTTTTTCGCTCTTACTATCTTCTTCTGCACGTACTGCTTCCAGGAGACAAAGAGTTTTGCTACGGTTCGCTCACCCCAAAAGCCCAGTGCTTTCGCGGCTTTTACACTTGCTTTTGCACGTTCTTTTTCCTGTTTGCTGGTTTGGTATTTGTACTTCCAAGAGCGGAACATCTTCATCTCCAAAACCTTTGTCCAATATGCGCACGCTTTACGCACACGACGTAATTGAAGCTTGCTGCGCCATTTGTATTGCAGAAATACAACTGCATTGGTGACTTTTTGCTGCACAAACTTGTACGTCTTCCGACTTTGATATCCGCGAAAGATGCGCTGAATATCTACTGCACCACAAAATTCTTTCCACTCGCGCTCTTCTTGCACAAGACGCTTGACACGAAACTGGTTTCGCGAACGAAAGTGCATTTGGATTGTGCGCGCAGCATGCTGCTGCTTTTTGTAGGCTACAAGTATTTTCTCCCGGTGTCGTGCTTTTCTGGCACCCACCATATCTTGGACTCCGATACCGCTGAACTTCATTTCTTCGTCTGCAATAATTTGTAGCCCATACTTGTTTTCATTGTTGTGTGAGTAAGTATTCATGATTCGCGAGAGGTGATTCAACTGGATGCCTTCACAATTGAACAGATTCAAACTGTACAAATACTTGCACTTGGTCAATAATTCTGCAGCTCCTACCGCAGTCACTTTTGATTGGTAAGACAGATCCAATCTCTCGAGCATATGCAAACGTGTAGCAAGAATACGACAACCTTCGTCATTCATTTGATCACATCCTGTTACAGGTCCTTGTAAATCTAGATGAACAAGATCGGGTGGAAGACTCTGAAGGCCACGTGATGTAATGGATAGGCAACCAGTAAGATAAAGCTCTCGGAGAGATCGCATCACTAACAGCGGGTAAAGAGCCAAGTCGTCCACACTACTGCAATCGCGAATATCGAAGACCTCTAAGCATTTGTTAGATGTTGCTAAATGCGCTAGAACAGCTCGAGTCATGCTGCTTTGCGCTCGAACAAATAACTTGGATAGCAATCGACATTTTTTTACCAATTTGATCAAGATGGATGTCGAAAGAGGAGCAGTTCGAGTGATATCCAGAGTCACTAGTGATGCAGCACATGTGTCGATAATAGCAAGCAACGCCTTCTCTCCGACACCAGCACAATCAGCTAAGGAGAGGTACTTTAGTTGTTTCAGCCCAGACCCAACGACTTCCAATGACGTTGAAGTCGATCGAGTCCCACTTGTGCGAAAGAACTTATCCAGACCAGTATCCGTGATACGACAGCAGCCTAACAAATCAAGCTCCTCTAGTTGCGCGAGGTCTGCAAGTGCAAGTATACCTTTGTCACAAATTTTCACGCAATTAGCAGCTTTAAAACTCTTCAGAAAGGGACACGAGGATGCAATAAAGCTGCAACAAAGACTCGTGAGTAATGGACAACCAGACACATCGAGAGTCGTCAAACGACGATATAATGATACGCTTCTATCACCGCTGTAACTTGGTACTGTTGTTAAGAATTCGATAGAGGCGTCAGTGATAGCCACACATCTGCTTATGTTCAATTCTTCCAGTTGGGTTGGTTGCATGGCGAATAACTCCTTGATAGTGCGATCAGTAACTTTATCACAGTCGCAGATCGAGAGCTCTCTCAGTTCTTGTCCATGCGCTTTGGAAAACGGGATTAACGCAGCATCTGATAGCAATGAACAGTGATCAATCCGAAGTCGTCGCAGGCTATTTAATTTCTTGGATAGTATCTTGACACTGGCATCTGTCAGATGATAACAGCCGGCGAGATTCAAAGATGTGAGGTTGCGAAAAGATGATGCAATGCCAGTGGCAAGATCATCGGTGACAGAGTCACTTTCGGCCACGGAGAGATGCTCCAGAACTGGGCACTTTCGAGCCATGGCACCGAAAGCTGCTTTCTAGGGCATCAGCTGGGTTAACTACATGACACATATTTGTCAATAGAAACAATTCATCACTTACCTGAATGCTCTCAAAGCACGAAAGATCGAGTCGTTTGAGATTGCAACATTGCTCGAGCAACATGTGAAAATCTGCATTGGATACAGGCTCACATTAATCAGAGTACAGTAACTGAAATCTTCACATACAATAAACATGCACACCTGTGGGTTTGTAAACCGCAGTCAAGCCACTGAGATTTAAATCAGTACATCTACTTGACAGTTTTTGTGATATCTGCACAAACACAGGATTTGCCTCTGCGCACAATCCGGTCCAATCGCTCAAATCCACCTTCCTCAAACCGACGAAAGAGTTTTGCTCATAAAAAACTTCGTCTGGTATGATCAGCTCTCCAATATCGTCAGCATCAATTTCTTTCCTACTACTGTGTTGGTTATCATAGGACGACACTGGCTCTGGAGCAAGGAGAAAGCCTTCAGCCTTCCTATCAGCAAAAATAAATACCGCAATATTACATCAAATACTTGCCGGCGACAATCATGTATACGCTATCACTCACGCTTTACACTCTGAAAGCAATTGAGTCATTGTGGCTTTCTCCTTTGACAGACGAGGAGGACTCTTCAAACGCGGTAACATGGTGAACGTTGCATGCGATGATACTTTCGCTTTGAGTTCCGCTTCAAGCAACACACGCGCTGTTTTTCGAGGCGGTGGACTACTCTCCCACGTCCTCGGTCTTCGATTGAATGACTGTCCCAGCTCCTTCACTTCCGCAATAACCAGCGGTGGATACTTGACACGATGGCGTTGGTTCCTAAACATCCGCAAATCATTGTCAGGAATGCGCTTTGCAGCGCCAGCACCAGCAACTGGGGGAGTGTCAATGCTTTCCGTGATCCAGGAATTAAATTGCTCGAGATCTTGGCCCTTCAAGTCGCTTACAGGTCGCTCATCATAAAGAGCATCGCTCGATGTAGAATCTGATCGCTTCTTTTTGTTCATTCGTTTCCTCTGGATATTGTAGTCGTCGTCGAGAATTGCATCACCAATCGCCACATCCTCGCCATCAAACCGGTCAGCATACTTTCGTTGCCTTCTTTTCATCTCTGGCTTGAGACGATCTTCGGGATGCTGCCGTCTTTGTCGTTGTGGTTGTTGCTGCCCAAGCCGTTGCCGAAGTTTCTCTTCTGACACCGCCAATCTCAGTTGCTCATACTGTGCCGTCGTGTCTATGCATTGTTGCTTCACCATCTCATGTGTCGAGTGTTTCAGTGTACTCCGTTCACTAAGAAACCGTGCGTACAATGTTCCGCATTTTTGCCATTGTTTGCATGTGCATCAACGGCGGCTCTTTGCGTGGTGTTACCCACTCACTTCGATATAAATACCGGTACCTCCAACTCGACGCAGCCCAAACAGCGGTCCATCATTGAACCTGTATTACAACTATTAGCGAGACCGATAAAACTCCTCGTGCATATCTGACCTTCGCTTATGTGGCACATGCCTGTCGAACATTTTAGCGGCAACTCCGCATTCACTATCTTGAACTTTTACGGATTCTCTGTGGTAGCAACGAGACACAAAAATTAGTGTACTACACGAGAATAGTTAAAAGTTGCACAACATTGTTATTATGTTGCACTTATCAACATTATTAGTGTGAATGTACGTGCAACACATTCGACACATTCTGGTCCGCCCAATGTCTTTGCCATCACATTTCTGGACTTCTAAAACTAAATGACAATGCCAATGGCCGATATTGCACCGTGTGGTGGATCTGTAATCAGAAAACACAAGCTGCAAGGATTCCCACCCATGGCTTGACTCAAACCATTACCATTATCAACAAACATTGCTCAATTAATATGGTATTCTTTTACTCAATACTCCTGTCAAAAACTTCTCAACATTACACAAAGAGTTCCAAAAGATACGAGGCTACCAAGAATAATATCCACAAAAATCCAACCTCAACAACATGCATTATCTTCGCAAAATGCGACTCACGCTACGTTCGTACGGCACACAGGGCACAATGCTGTCTCGCTATCACTAGTATTGGTCATCAATGTGTCCCAGCAGCCCGTATGGAGTTCATGGTTGCAGCGACGCAACTTGATCGTCTCCTCACTGATCAATTCCTTCTGACAAATTGGACAAACTTCCTCATGCGAAGGCTTCGTCAGGGCAAGTCCTGCGCGAGCACCAAGCGATGTCGAGATCGTGTAAAACGTACTCTTCATTTCCGTCCCAGTGAGCACATGGTAGTACGATCCACCCATCTTCTCAGCGACACGCTGCAGGACATGCAAGTTGATCGTGCCAAATCCAACTGCAAACGCTTGAAGATCATACTTCTCATAACAATTTCGCAAATGAGTCGCGAGATATTCACCTTCATGCGGATCGTGCGGATGGCCATCAGAGAAAAAGATGATCACTGGTTTGTACAGCTCAAAGTTGTTTCTCGATAAGACTTCGTTCGCTGCCCTCAGACCAGCAGCAAAACTTGTACCACCACCACGATATGGCACATTGGCTTGCGTCAGCGTCATGATATTTTGTGCCTCATATACGATTTCCGAAGAGTTATCAAATGTCACAATCGATACTAAATCCATTGATGCTCCTTCATCAATACGATTGAAGAGGTACTCACGCCACGCAGCCAATAACTCCTTCCACGGCCACCCTTGCATGGAACCAGAGCAATCCAATACAAAGATGTGGTGCATCTTACCACCATCGACTGCATGTGAACACTCGAACTTGTGACCGTCAACATACGAAAAGCCATCGTGCCCCCCTGAATTCTTTTTGACCGGATCATGCCAAGCAGGCAAGACACAAAACGATTTCTTGACATCGTGCTCGGGCGCATCGCATTTAAAGGGACATTTCCCAAACTGCTCCCGTTCATTCACGGAAGCAGTAGGGTCTTCCCAACCAAGCGTCTTCCAAAATTGTTCATGAAGCACCTCGTCCATTTGTTGCTGAGGATGTGGTTCCAATGCACGCGTACAGTGCCGACGTTGATCAGTGGTCGTTCCTGAGTAAACACACTTCGTAGCATTGCCCTGCTCACATTCCAGGTAATGTACATGACCCCGACCCATTGCCGAGCAATATAAATTGCACATTTCTGCGATTCCGAGCTCACCTACCTGGTACTTGCGGTCATTAACGTCAATATCTTGTGAATCGGCCAAGAAAAATGTATTTCTCATATTCCCATGTGATGTCTTGTGAAATCCGGAGTGTCCAAAATCTTTGCTGCAAAAATAGCTGCAGCAAGGGCAACGCACATCGCAAAAATGTTTTCGACCATCGTCATCGTGTACCTTCGTCTCTTCCTCCTCGTCATTGTCTCTATCAGGTCGTTCAATAAGACACGAATGGACGCCAGTGTGAGTTTGCTGACCAGATTGTAACACGCGAGCGCATTTCTTTCGTCTGCCATTCATTTCCTGAAATGTGTACTTAAACTCACCACGCGCGCCAGCAAACACCTTGGACGATTGCTTGTGATATACATCAACATGACAAATCCCATTTTCACCACACATGGCTGGGCATGCATGCTCGCCATCACACATATGAATCACTGGTGCTGCCGACGCTGCGTCAAATATATCTCCATCCTTCGTCAATCCGTTTTCGACAGAATATGCCACCGAAATGTCTGTTTGACCGTGAAAGTGATCCATCACACCACATAAGTGACTGCAGTCATTCATTAAACACTTTTGAATGCAGCGAACTTCAACACATTTATGTGTAGAATGCGGCAATTCAATATTATGGATACATCGTCCAGAGCAACCTAGGGCAGCGCATGGTTCACCACATGAGTGAACTAGGACATCACATTTGTGTAACTCGGTATGCCCTTTCTTCAATGTACAGCGCTTGCCACAATTCGGTGCCAGTTCCATACAACACGCTGCTCCACATGTATGATCTCCAGTTTGGCATTCACACATGCCATCGTGACCTGCTAGCTTGGCACAGGCTGGCGTCTTTCCTTCTTGTTCTGAAGATACGCAGTATTCACAGCGTCCTCGACATTGATGGCTAGAATGACAGTCATGCGCAATTGCAACGGAGTGCGATGCAGAGTGCATACATCCTAGACAACAACTTGCACATGTATTCTGGCAGCGCGCGAAAATTGTCTGGAGCCGGCCCAAATATTGTTGTTCCACTGCCTTCCACTCGTCCGGAATACGATCATCAAACAGCGACTGAGCCCATATAGTGATACGCAATCTGCGCCGACGCGTCACAAACGCTAAAAACACGTCAAAGTTCGTTTGCATGCTTCGCTCCAACTTGCCAGAATGATGATGCTCGATACGAGACAGATAAGTCATAAACAGCCGATGTAAAGATGTGCCAATCGAGTCCAACTTACTATCATCCACTTGCGAGAAATCGAAACCCAAGTCAATATCTCGATCTAAGTAGCAATCTATATCATACACGTCACGCAACTGTCTCCACTTGACACTCAGAGCAGGGTATTGCCGGCATAGTATTTCAAACGTGGCTTCAATTGCATGTCCATTAGGGAGCCGGATATCTTCTTTCACGTAATCAGTCACTAGTCCAGTATCAGTCACATTCTCTACTGGAATGAGGCATCCCGTTCGCATCAATGCTGGCAGCTTCTCTTGCATTTCTGCTATTTTAAACTTTTGCGCACTTTCATCGACTGACGTCCAATCTAAAATCGAAATTTTTGCAAGTACGAGGCGGATGCAATTTAAAAAATCCTTCCCTGTGGCAAATCCACGAGTATCGTTGCAAAGTTGTCGCTCAATGTAGCGCTGCGCATGCATCAATGATTGATAATAACCAGTCGTCCCCAGCGGTGGTGAGCAGTTGATATCGAGCTGGCCAGAATACAAGTCTGTTAAGAAATTATTCTCCTTATTTGCTCCCAGCACTTTTTCAAACTTGGTCACAAATTCGTCGAGCACACCTTTCTGGTCGTTTGGATTGACATCCTTGACACTCATGTACAGCTTACCACGAAACAACCGTGGGTCGTTCTTTATCAATTGGACGCCTTTTTGGAATTTTGCGAAAAGGTCATCAATCTCCTTATCAAAACGCATTTCCATGCGAAAGACCGTAAACATAGAAATAGAGGCGTTTAACACCGACAGAAAGACATCTTCTTGTTCTGATCGCTCAAATGAGCCTAACCCCTCAAAGTCAAGGAGAATAAGGAGCACATCATTTGGCAAGATCCGCACAGTCATCCATGCACCATCTGTACAGCGTGATCCAGCAATCGCAAACGACGAACCTGTCAAATGATTCAAGAAGTAGCTCTTGCCAGTAGATTGCTTACCCATTGAGGTTACTACAATGCATCGACCTCTCCAGGACTCGAGTAGAGGTGATAACAAGCCAAAGCGGATGGAGCGTGCAATATCAACGGACTGAAACTGACGTGATTCATCCAGCACTACCTCGTTTGACCTGTCTTGTCCATCAGTCATCACCGTCAAAGTATTGGACTCCGCACGACAGATTTGGATCGGCACAAATGTCACAAGGTCCCGTAGAAACGAAAGAATGGATCTAGTGGGCAGATCGCACAATCGGCTTTGAAGGTTTGCAACTTCGACATCAGCATCACATGCGGAAGACAAAATAGTCAGTGATCTCACCAAATCCATTCCGTGCAATGGCTTGTTCAATCCTTTCAACGCAGCCATGACCGCCTCGAAATAGCATCTGCAACTGTCTTCAACTGAGTAGCTCGTCGTGTCAGCACAAGAAATTTTCAATTTCAGTGCTTGTTGAGGACATATAGGCGTCATGCTTTGTCCAAAGATTAGCCCAGCCACAGGAAATTTCTCATACAAATGGTAAAAGACCCAAAGCCAATGATCGGAATCCTTGATGGACTCCGAGTCTTCATGGGCGATGCGTTGATTGTGGTTATTGTGGCCACTTGAGTGGCGAATGCGATACGAATCGCTTCGAACAGTAACATCAATCCTAACAACGTAAACTTGTGCGGCCAGCCGATCAACAATGAATAAAGTATTCTCCATGCATTGAACAGACAACTCTTTTGACAAGAACTCCATTTCTGACGCCAAATTCACAGGGATTTCACGATAATCTTCACTGGAAATAACCGAAACAGCACCTGTAAACGAGCTTTGTCCAGTCGAAGCATCCTGTTTGTGCAATGATAGAGTAAAATAGGCTAACACTAGCCCATCTGCGCAAGCAATAAGCTTACTCTTCCACGTCGCTTCGCGGTCTGAATGAAGCAAGCGTGTTTTTCGCGAGGTCTGATGGCTTCGTAGGTTCACTGATTGTGTTAATCCAGTGTGGTCCGTTAGGTAAACTAAGTGTTCGCCAAGAAGTATGTCGCTTAGTGGTGCTTGCAACGTTGTCTGAATCCTCAATTCTACCTTCCTCATTGTCTCCATCGACGTAAATGCTTCGTTAAACTTGTACAACATGAGGCAACCCGCTTGATCAACAAATGCTATGACACGGTCTTTGACATTGAAATCACACAGCGTTGCCAGTCTCCCAAAATGTCGCAAAGTATGACCAGTTCCTCTCCGACGGTTAGCATATCCATATAAACTTGGCCCAGAGGGAAAACACACACGCTCTACGATAGTGTTCCCTGCCAAATTCACCACCGTCATCACAAAGTGAGTTTTTATCGTAAACACACCCAATATACTTGCGTCCTGACTCAATGAAATTACACCAAGCGAACTAATTCCAGAAGACATGGCGTTGTCAATGTCAAGCTTCAGTACTTCAAGTTGCTTCGTTGGAGGGTCCCATTTTTCTTGTTTTACAGAACAATACACTTTGTTCAATCGGTTCCGCGGATCAAAAGTCATACACAGTCCATGTTTCTTTATGTCGCCCCAGCGATAGCATAATTCTTCAAATGCGCCTGCTATTTCTTTTTCAGAATCTTTCTGACATATCGCTTGAAGCGAACTGATCTTGTTTGTCATCTCTTTTTTCCACAATGTCGCTTGGATGATCTCAAAGACTCTTTCAACCCTATCCCACCACACTTCTTTCATACGAGTCAAAGGATCTCGCATACGCTCACGGAATTTTTCGACCATATCTTCTGGAGAAGAAAAGAAGCCTCCCAAGGTATCAACAATTTTTCGTACAAGATTCTTTTTCTGCTGCAAAACATACCATCTCTGAAAAATAATTTTGTCCAGTATCTCAGAAAGCTCGCTCTCTTCATTCTCAGTAAATAGCACATACAAATCCTTCATATGATTCTGGAGTCGCAACGGCAAGAACAAAACAATATCAGCATCCGTCTGCTCAGTGATCTGTTGCCACACCTCTGGATTGTCATGAAGGTTATTCAAATAATCTTTTAGCATAGTAAAAGCATTTTTCGGTTTCCGTAGTCCATGCAATACATCCACATTAAAGAGCTCACCAGTAGACTCCATCAATTTCTCGCGGTGTTCTTCAATATAGAGTTTCGTCTTGTCCTTGGATTCGGCTTCAGCGCACGCAATATTGCATTCGCAGATCTCTGCAATCTCGCGAAGCTTTTTGTCCGGCCATTTGCCTGCAGCCTTAAGAAATTCATTGCAATACGTCGTAGCATTGTCAAAATGAAGCTGAATATTATATCGCTCTGATTGCTTGACAACCTCTTGTGCGAACTCTTTCACATTATTAAACTCCAGCTTCTTCGACTCGATGCGTTTAGTTGCTGGTTCAGGCTTTACTATACCCACAGCGGGATAATCACCTTTGATCATTAAGATATCCTCTGCTTTTGCATCCACAGACGGTAGCTTTGTGGCTGTCACTTGATGACATGTGGCAGCATCTTTCTCTACTTCTTGCTTTTCCACGTGGAATGCCACTGAATATGATTGCCACTCGTCCAATCCCTGTGCAGATAGCTTCGAGACAGCGTTTTCCATTAGCATGATGTCTTCCGCAGACAAACAACAGACCACGTCGTTACTCAAGCATGTCAAGAAGCGCAATATATACGTCGCGGTGTCTCGCAGTCGCTGCGAATCAAACAAAGCGTCCTGTAGCCAGGCAAAGAGTACCAACACACGCTCACTCTTAGTTGTAGAACTCCCTACGGCAGTCGTTTGGATACAAAAAATGCCTTGGTCATATGTCTTCAAACTCGCTTCGCATGCGTTCGACCAACAGCTTACACGCTTAAGCTCACGTCTCACTTCCGCTTGCTTGCCAAACAAGCTCACTACCTTGATCTCTGCCGACTCTTTACCTCGAATCTTATCTCTATCACTGCCAAATATCTCTTGCCGCAAAAAGCGAGCAAAGTCGTCGTCAAATTCATGCGCTTCCAGCATCTCAAGCTCGAAATCCTTGGGGTTGACTGATGATAGCATGCCGAGCGCACAGCTCAACCGCATCACTTCAAGTTCCTGCAACATCGGCTTAACAATCTCGACATCATTTTGAACTTCTGTCTTCAAACTCACTAAGCGAAAACAATCTGCGCTTATGAGTTTCTGGTTTGTGCCCAAATGGAGTCGCATGACTGTGCCGTTTTCTCTTCCGTTTGGCACCTGTGGCTTGTGAGCTTATTTGTGCACTGAGCAGAGAGCAGCATGATCGACGCAGGCACTAAGCGGTCACCTCCCATCTTCCAGTTGAAAATGCATCTCCCATACATGCACGCGTGGGCGAGAAAACGATTCTTTCTCCGTCGTCGTCTCCCATTTGTACGGATACTTTGGCTGCACAAAGACCAAATATTCTGAGAGATACAAATCCACGGTATGAATTTACCGTCAATATACAGTTTACGGTATAATATTTACTGTCTACCGTTGTGAGATTGTCTAACCTTTAGTACCACGCATTCTGTACCACGCGTGGTACAAATGGAACTAAAGGTAAAACAGGAGCTTATCAGGTGTTGAAATCGAGTTGAAGATTTGAAAGATGGAGAAGAAGCAGATGCGGTATGTGCGTGGCCAAGTGATCCACGCACCGTCCCGTGGCGAGATCGCGATCCACCACAATGCATTCTTTGCTATTGATACTTTGTCGGGGCGCATCAACACTTTCCACACGGAAATCCAGCCAGAAGATTTGCAATTTTTCAATCAAACGAATATTGAGAATGGGACTGCATTGGTATTGAAGAAGCATCAATTCCTCATGCCAGGCTTCATCGACACGCACGTACACGCGCCTCAATACCAATATTTGGGCACAGGTACTGACACGCCGCTGATGCAATGGTTGACGAAATACACGTTCCCTGTGGAGCAAGCGTTTGAAGATTTGGCGTTCGCGGAGAAATGGTATACGAAGTTGCTAGACCGCATGTTGTCTGAAGGGATCACGACGGCGCAGTACTTTGCGACCATCCACTTGGAGGCGACACAAAAGTTCGTAGACCTGATTGAGGCGCGTGGGCAACGCGGATTTGTCGGGATAGTGTCGATGGATCAGAATGCACCAGAGACATATGTCTCCCCAAGTGCTGAAGATGCACTGAAGGATGCACAGACGTTTATAGAGTATACGCTCGCGAAGAAGAACGAATTACTGATCCCTGTAATTACACCGCGGTTTATACCAACGTGCTCATTGCCACTATTACGTGGCTTAGGGGATCTGGCGACGAAGTACGATGTTCATATTCAGTCACATATAGCGGAATCGCACGATGAAGAAGCGTTTGTGGCATTATTACACCCAGGAAAAAGGGATACCGAAATTTTCCACGAGGCAAATCTGTTAACCAAGAAGACATGCATGGCGCATGCCGTGCATCTCAGTGACAGCGAGCTCGATGTCTTTCGTGAGACTGGTGCATCGATCTCGCACTGTCCACTCTCGAATTTCTTCTTCGCGAATGGTTTTCTGGATGTTCACAAGGTCTTGAAGAAGCACGTAGCTGTAGGACTGGGCACTGATATCGCCGGTGGTTACTCATCGAGCATGCTGCGAGCGATCCAAACGTGTGTGCTGACGGTTAAGGCACGCGAGATTCAGCATGGAACTTCGCCATTGGAATCGTTTGATTTTAAAGATGCCTTCTGGCTTGCGACAATGGGTGGAGCACAGGCGCTCGGGATTGAGAATGACACTGGAAGCTTTGCAGTGGGGAAATGCTTTGACGCAATCCTTGTGGATGTGGACCGATGCCATAATCTCGACTTTTCCGAGCGGGACACTCCGATGGATGTCTTCCAGAAGGTCATTCATAATGGAAGCAGCCAGAATTTTGCACGAGTGTTTGTGAAGGGGAAAGTGGTACACGACTATGTGGAGGAAGCAAGCGAAAAATAAGGTGTGTTGATCGGATTACAATATTTCAATGGCCAGAGATTAAGTTCCGCTATTTGTGAAACAGTTACGTGAAGTTAGCAAAAACGGCGTGACCTTTCGTAAGTTCATGTTGCTTGATCAGAATGGTTGATTCATTATCATGCAAGTAGTTGAATATTATGGCACATGGGAACGCTTACAACGCTTGAGCAAGAAATCAAAAAGGCATACACAGATACGTCAGTGTAAAAAGCTGATTCATCAAGATCAGAATCAAAGTCACAGCAGTAATGGACAGGAGCAAAATCAATGGTTCCCCTACCTCAAAGTATCGCATAACACTGTCAATGCCAAACTTGCATTCACCCACATCGCTGCCGGTGTCAGATGCATCCTCGCCGCCACGACTATCTACGCCAAATGTAGCAACTATATTGAGAATGATGAAGAAGACACCCTCTGGCAGCAAAATGACGACAAAAACTGATCTAAGCATACGAGATACAGTACTTAAAGTATCCGATGAGATTGGCCCTGCAGTAGGGAACAACATTTTCATTGGATCGCAGCCAAAGTTGCCAAACAAGTTCCGCCAGCAAGTTTCACGACTACGGAATCAGTTTGCACAAGCAGGATCATCTGACATAAACAGAAATATCAATAAAAATCATACTGAAGGAGGAAGTCAAATATCAACGACATCGAATGCACTAAGATCCAGTATTACGTCCAGTACGAAGCCAACGTCTGTGCATCAATCCAATAGTAAACAACCACTATTTACGCATGCACCATTCCAGAAAAAAATTAGTGGGAACGGTGAAACGAGCAACGTTAATAGTTTTAGTAGTTCTGCGAAAGATTTCATGACGCTTTTGGAGATCTTACGGCCGCTTCAGAATAGTCTCAGTTGTACGAGCTTGATTTCCGAATGGACTAGTGACGACGAGGAGGACGAGTATGCTGAACAACTCTTTCGGCAATCAGAACGTGAAAATAGTCGGATGTTGCGCATTTGCTGCTCTATCGACAATCTCCTATTATCGATTGGTGATCATATGCAGGAAGAAAAGCACAACAATGCCATTGTCCGTGGATCGGCGAGGGAGCTAGTTCGGCTCTTCCAATTTGCGATCAAACAGGCTGCAGCCGTTCCAATGGAGAGATCGATTTCAGCATGTTCAACGGCAAACAATAATACAAACTATCACTCAAACACGGAGCAGGATAAGGAAGCTCAATATGCGCAAGAGTTTCTGATTGAAATTGCAGATCGCATTGTTACACTTGCAGACTTTGTTCATTCTACATTCACCCAAGAAATTAACGGCTTGCAGGAACAAATAACAACACTAGAATATGAATGTAGTGCTATGAAAGAAGCAAACAACCGTTTGCAAACAGAAATGACAGATTTACGCGAATTTCACGCTCAGAGTATTGACTCGACGATGAGTCTCAACAGCGTCAATTTTAAGATGGAAGTTGCGAGCTCATCGTCAGAACCCGCAGTTGATGAAGACAGTGAAGCAAAGCAGCGACGGAAACTTTCGTTATTCCCTGCGACGGTGCAAACTGTTACTCCAAACAAAGTCGAATCGGTAGAGGATGAGTTGAAGTTTCTGCAGCAACAATGCGATGAATACACTCGATTACTGGAGATGGCCAAGGAGGAAATCCAGCTAAGTCATCGGGAGTGTGAGAGGCATAAAATTCGATTGGCAGAGGTGACTAATGCGATGTTTAAAGACAATGAGATGGCGTTGTTACGAAATCATTTACAGAGTGAAAAGAAACGCGTCAAGATTCTGGAAATGGAAAATCTGGCATTAAGAGAGTGTCAAACGGACCAGATGCTCAAAGTGCAATCTTTGCTGCTGAATGGATCAGTTCCAACCAATGGTCCAAGTGGCGGCTTAAAACTGAACGAAACGCGCTCAGATATATCTGCAGCCACAGAACTTCCGCACCACAACGGACTATCGCGAGGTTCTAGTGAAAGCGGGACTCTTATCGTTCCATCTACGAGCTCTTCATTGTACGAAACCAGGAGAAGTCAATTAGAGCTGCTCAATGTAGAAAAACGTGATTCCTCGAGCAGCAATATCAATGATCACGCTCCTACTGAAGGCTCAATCAGTGTTGTAGTGTCACGCGATGAAGATCTCAGTACCAGCAACTCCGCTGATGCCAATCATGACTATCTTTATCGAAAACGTAGAGGTGTTGGATGGTTTTATCATGTTATTGGAATGCCACAGCTTCAAACGAAGCATCATGATCGAAATCTTGAACAATATCGCGAGTCACTCAAAATTTTTTTACTTGAAGTGATGATGAGTGATAGCGACTTGAAGGCAGCGCATGACCAGGCTGGCGTTCGCCGTCAAGCGAATGTACCAGCAATAACGCCTCCGCCTTCTCGTTCCAGTAAACAGAGTCAGATTAGGGCAATCAAGAACTCCAAAGACAAAGCAGCGTCGACTATTAAGCCTAATGGCAAAGACGATTTACAAGATATCCTTCATGGTTGCCAACAGTTGATTTGGTTCTTCTATCAGCGTTTTCTTATGGCCGAAGAAGCTCAAAAGTTGCTTCCAAAGAACCACACAACTTGTCAAGTTTCAGCATCACTTGGGAATGTTGTCTTACACTTCTTTATGGAACGAAAGTCGACAGATAAGGAGGCAATACAGGACGCGTTTGAATTTGTGAATTGTATTCATCTAGTCCGAGATCTCGGATACGATGTGGCTCTCTTTTGTGAGTTTTTGGAAGGTGTCCGCACGAGAGACGCACTGTGCTTTTATTTGTGGGTTCTTCAAGCAATTGCCGATACTAAATTGGGGATATCGTACGACATTCCTATCGAAAACGATTCCAAAGTTACAGATCTCCAGTTTACTCCGTACATTTGCATGTTGAAAGCGACTTTCTTAACACGAATCATATTCCGCGTGATGCGCTTTAAAGGTACTAAAACTCCATTAAGCGCACCACATAGGCAAGCACGCTCGAAAAGCACGGTCAAAGTGCGTAACAGGTCCGATATTACAGCGACTCCTTTATTATCACCAAAACGCCGCCAAAAGAGTCGTTTACAGGATATTCCGGCATCGCCCACACGGTTAACTTCAGTGTTCAATTCTGTCAAGACAAATCAAGAGTCGAACTCTAATGAGAACAAAGCGCTTCTTGACATAGCAAAGTCATCATTCTACATAGCGACACAACAGAACAATGGTTCTCCCCTCAGTCTGGAACAATTCAATGGCTTAATGATGCAATTCGCCGTGACGCCATCTGCTGAAGAACTCTTGGCCCGCTTAGGTCCGTTTTACCAGCCAACAGGAGAAGAGCGCAAAGTGCCCAGTTATGTATTTTTGCTCTTGATCATGGAGATGTACAGCTATCAAGTGCAATGGAAAAAGACACAAATGCAGCTGCTGTTCGCTCATCTATCTCAACTTCATCAGATGGAGGAGAGGAAGCACGTGCAAACGACAGGTCTATTGAACGTCGACAACTTTGACATGAAAAACGGCAAGAAGAACCGCGATGCAAAATCAGCGAAGAAGATTAAGAAAGTGTCCAAGAAGAACAGGGATGATGTGAGTTTGACGGATAAATATTCAAAAGGACTCACGCGGAAGTTGCTAGCGGACTTTCTGATTCAAGCAGGGATCGTATCCGATGTTTTACAGATTGATATGGACGCACTTTACGTTCTCATTTTGGAAACAACCAACCGAAGTGGTTCGGAAATTCCTTTTGACGAAATATATGGTGTCTTAGAGCAGCTCAAGTGGCTCAACAATCCAGATTTTCAAATCGATGCTACTACAACATTACTGGGTCAGCATGACACTACAGAATCAAATCCAGAGGATGCGATTACTCTCGAGAAAGTGTGGCACGTATACGCAAAAGAGAGTCTGGCAATGTGTGAGAATGACCCAAACATATTTGTTCGAAGCCAGAGTCACGTGCAATTACGAACCATGGATCAGCAGTTTCGTCGTCTCGCGTCTGCATCTCCTTCGATTTCCCATCGTCAGCTATGGCACCTAATGCAGAATTTACGTGACTTCATAGAGTTTTCATGGCGTGTTGCTGCAAAGCGAGCAAGCGGAAATCAATTGCGCGCTGCGAGCGAGGCGCGACAATATCTCATCTTTTCTGAAACGTTCTTCACTGAGTTATTCTACGCTAACCAAGTGATTCGCACTGTGATAGACACTGCTGATTATGGCCTTAATAGAGCGTCGCATGAGTATGGGGCGACCACAATGTTAGAAAAAGACGAACTACACTCTTTTTACGACACAAAGCAAATGCATATTGACGATATACTGGATCGCTTTGCTTCACATGACTGGAAAACCACAACAAAAGCACTACGACCGCCCGAACAAGATCACAATGATGGAAAAAGCCACCTACGACTTCAATTGGAGCATGTCTTGCAGCGTTTCGCGCTTCACTTCGCCCACCTTTTCCACTCGTTCACTATTGCTCGATTCAATTTTGCTGGTATGTCCAAGTACGAGTGGAAAATGATGGTTGAAGAGCTGGGAGTGGTAAGCAAGCATCTCCCGTTTACGAAATTGGATGAGATTTTTCATTGTGTCGATGTATCTGGTAATGCCTCGAGTTCCACAGAAAATCGGAAATGTGGTGATGTGTGGATTGACAAGACCCAATTTGTTGAATCGCTGATACGCATCGCGTTTACTGATCATTTTGTCTTAAGAATAAAGAAACGTAAAAGGGTTGTCTTAGGAGATGCTCCACTTCGTCCAGCTCACATCATGGCTCTGTTTTGTCAGGAAATAGTCGTTCCAAAGGCATTCCATCACCGAAACCGATTGCAAGAAGGGGATTTTACGCAGAAGCTGAGCTGCCCATTAGTTTGTCGAGCGCTATTGGAGCATCGTGCGTTTCTACGATCAGTGTTTTTTTACTACGCCGAACTCGATGAGATACAAGCAGACAAAACTGACGCGCAGCATGAATCACCTTCGCCTTCAGTGCAACAAGAACACAACATCCTATCCATTGTTCATGGGTTTCAACTGGAAAAGACCAAACGAAAGAGCATGAATTTCGACGAATTTCAAAAGATTTTGCAGGACTGTGGACTTCTTCGTGATGAACACACACAATGCTCGACTACTTCAGCTGCGAAAGCCGTTTGTGATGTAGCAACCGCTCGGCAGATTTTTCGTTCTGTCATGAAAATGGAGTACAACGATGTTTCTCAGATGGAGTTTGACGAGTTCGCCTCTGCTATCGTAGCGCTCGCGGTGTTGCGAACACCAGATCCTTTTACACTCTGGCACGAAAAGATTGACCAATTTGTCATGGAACTACAAAATCAAGTAGCCAAGGGGAACCTCCACGTGCATCACTGAGCGAACCATTGATGCAGTGTAGTATTATCCTTGTTGATCAATGGTCCAAAAGTGGCTGATGATGTTTAATCATCGAATGAGTAGAGAGTCTGGTCCCCTCACCTCACATCGCAAGGACGTCTATTTTATGCTGGGATGAGACAGCGCTTCTCCATCCGAAACACCAGCGATGGCGTCCTGAAACTTGCTCAGCAATTTCTAATTCAGTACCGCAAATCATGTAATCATTGTTACCTTTGAAAAAATACTTCAGTGAATACATGAAAAAAATCTAACAGACAAGACAATTCCCTCTGTTGCACAAGCAAACCACTGGTGATTTTCACCTGGTTTCGTGTCATCCTTGCTAAAACCTCTTACTCATAGTCGCTATCATTGTCATCCACTTCCGAAAACTCGCTGCCCTCGTCAGGGTCGACGTAGCTAGCTTTCGATTTTGACGACTTGGTCGGTTTCTTCTTTGTTTCCTCTACTTCTTCTTCTTCTTCTTCTTCTGCATCCTGATTCCCGTCATCATCACTGGATATGTTTTCATAGGTGATGGTCTTTCTGGTGCGGGTTCCACGCCGAAGAATAGGACTTGAGGCCTTCATATCTTCATCTTCGTCTTTCGATTCCTCTTTGGATAGTTTTTGCTTTTTTAAGGCTGGCGCCGCTGTGGTTGGGAATATTGAAAGCAAAGTAGTTTTACACAATTAGTACAAACATGCCCAGCCTGAACTTGAGATATGGACAGTTGGATGGAGGATTTCCATGCTCATCGACGTACCTGATTTTGCCGTTTTTAGCGCCTTCTCCTTCTTTCGCTTCAACGCACCACCTATTCGTGCATGGGAGCAAAACATATTAGTGTTGACCAAAGAAGCGAGGGTCATCTACAAAACAGCCGTACCTGCAAGGTTCGTGTCCGAAGGCACAGGCTCCGATGCATCATTATCAGATTTTGCAGGCTTTTTCGCCTTTGGTGGCGCTTTCGCACGACTTTTGCCGCTAGCATTTGCTGCTGCTTTTGATTTGGTGTCAGGTTTTGATACAGGCTTCGTATTTTTGACATCGTCAAGATCCATGGCAAAAACGTCATCGGCATCATTGTCAGAAGACTTGCTCCCTTGCATATCCTGGTCATCGTCATCATCATCATCATCATCGTCAGAAATTGCTAAATCTATCATCTTGTGCTGTTTTCTTGCTCGTTTAGAAGCTAATTTCGAGTCTTTCTTTGGCATTACCTGGACTCTTCTTGCGAGACGTTCAGCTAGAGAAAGCATTTCAACGTCTTTCTCTTTTTCAGGGGCTTTTGTTGTTGGTTGTGGTGCTTCTTTGTTGCTAAAGAAGGATGTAATTGATGGAGTTTTCGTGTCCTTTTTCTGTTGAGCTTTCTTTGCGCCTTCTTCTTTCTTCGCGGAGGGTTTTGCAGGTGCTTTTGCTTTTGCTTTTGCTTTTGATTTGGCCGGTGCCACTTCATAATCGGAATCATCATCGTCATCACTATCATTCTTTTTACTCTTCTTCGATGACTTTCCTGCAGGCTTTCTTCGCTTTCCACCTTTCTTGACGGTTGGAGTAGATGAAGCAATTCGAGCCCGTTCATCTTCAGTCTCCTTAATCAAAACTTCAAGGCTATCCAAGTCTGCCAGCCAAAGATCTTGGATGGTCCGTGCTTCTAACACTTGGTATTCTTGTTCTCGTTCATGTAGTTCTGCGCGCAATTTGTCCACTCGTTCCTTCGTCAGGCTCATGATTTTCATGGACAAAAGATAGTCGAATCCTCGAGAGGCAGTAGAAAGATCCTCTTCGCCTTCTTCTTCCTCGGTATCTTCCTCATCATCGTCTGAACTTTTCTTCGACTTGGTTGATTTGGGCAAGATCTGGTCGTAACCATCTTGTATTAATTGTTCCAGCAAATCTTGCTTCTTCCGATTATTCACAACCAACTCTCCATTCACCACTGACAACACAAACCGAGATTTGTTGGACAGTAACTTGATTTGGTCGCTTAGCTTTTGTAGCATCGACGCCTTTCGTCGGTTGTAGTAGTCCAAACGTATATCGTAAAACTCATTCAAAATCTCTTCTGGAGTCTCATACTTCTTGATACGACCTTGTGCATCGAATAAATGCATGTTGGAAGTCGAAATGGATGACTCGAGCTTGAACTTCTTGATAATTCCACCAGGCGCATTCGATATTTCACGAAGCTTCGAAGGATCCATGGTGATTGTAAACAAAACTGTTGCATCTGTATGATTCTCCTTAAAGTCCTTGATGGTGTCACTTTCCAGCAATGACTCGAGGAATTGTTTATAGGATTGGGTCCATGATTTCACGGGTAGTTCTGAAATAACGAGTGTATTGTCGTCGGTAACTTCATAGACGCCTTGTACCACGAAATTGTTGCTATCTGAGCTTGCTCTCAAATTGCTTTTTTCAAGGATATGGCCGGTGAATCCCCGATACCAAGGCTTTAATGGAGCCATTTCTTCACCTTTGATCTTGCAGCGCAGACTTTGAATAATATCTTGCGGGTTGTAATTAGGAATGGAGCTCGACCAACCTGTTCCAATCCCTTCAGAACCGTTAACAAGCGCCATCGGGATGATTGGTACGTAATACTCTGGCTCAATGGACTGGCCATCATCATCCAAATAAGTCAAGACATCATTATCAAGAGGATCAAAAATCTGTCTCGTCAACTGCTCCAGTTTTGTGAAGATGTAACGAGGACTTGCAGCGTCTTTTCCACCCATCAATCTGGTACCGAATTGGCCGTTTGGAGAGAGAAGATGAATATTGTTGCTGCCGACAAAATCTTGCGCCATGTTGATAATTGTCCCGTTCAAGCTTTGCTCACCGTGATGATAAGCAGAGTGTTCCGACACGTAGCCAGCCAATTGAGCTACCTTGATTTCAGACTAATTAACGCAAAAGAAGTTAGTGCAATATTCTACGTCCATCCACCAATATTAGATAGCTGTACCTTCAGATTCCTCTTGAAACAGCAAAACAAAACCTTTCGTTGTGATGGCTTGAACCCATCAACAACAGACGGGATCGAACGAAGGTTGTCAGCCCTGGAAAAGAGAATAAGCTCCTTGTTTACAAACCTAATGGGATAACAAGATCGTTAGTAAGAGTAGATCCAACTAGCGATATTACAATACGTACTCTGAATATGCCATTTCGTCGACGTCATAGTCAACATGAGTACCCGCTTCGTAGCCTCTGAGCCAATCTTTTCGCTCTTCTACACGTTTTTTAGAAAACGCCATGTCAATTGAATCACCATCCTGTTCCCCATCGTAAACGAACCCAATCTGGTGCGTTCCCAAGTCTGAAAAGTACTCTTTCGCCTCATGGGTTGTGCTCGTTCCGAGACCCTTATAGTACTTAATATTCCATCCACGTCCGTTATTGTTGGCCACTCGCCAAGCTTCATATTCAGGAATTGTGTAAAAGACCTTGGTGTTTTTGTTTTTGGTGCACTTCACAATTGGTGTTATAAATTCCTGAATGAAGCCTTCAGTCTCCAGTAACGATGGCCAGAAGTGGTGGATGAAATTTATCACCAAACCTTTAATATGACTACCATCATGATCTTGATCAGCCATAATCATCAAGTGACCATATCGCAAACCCTTGGTGGATTCGTATTTCTCTCCGTATTTCAGTCCGAGAATCTTCACAAGGTTTTGAATTTCCTCATTCTTCAAAATCTGGGAGTGGCTCGCTTCACGAACATTTAATAGCTTACCTCGAAGCGGAAATACTCCGTAATAGTCTCTGCCAACAACAGACAGACCACCCACTGCAATTGTCTTGGCTGAGTCACCCTCGGTTACAATTAGTGTACAATTTTGACTCTTCGATGTACCGGCAAAGTTTGCGTCGTCAAGTTTTGTAATGCCAGTGAGCCTAGACTTCTTGGCGGTAGCGCCACCTTTTCGTCGCAACTCGGCAGTCTGCTTGAACTGAGCAAATGAAAGAATGCGCTCCACCATACCACTCTTCTCAATTTGCTTTAAAAATTTGTCGCTAAGTGTGTATGTGGATCCAAAAGCCGAGGATCTAGTTGTCAGCGTCTCCTTTGTTTGAGAGTCGAAGGCTGGATTGTCGATTAACGCGCTTACATACACCGTCATGTGATTTTTGATGTAATTTGGTTTCACGGCTTCTCCTTTATTTTTCTTTTTGACGACCGCAATGAGCTTCGTCGCGATTTGATCTATGATATAATTTACATGTTGTCCACCTTTCGTTGTGCAAATACCGTTGACAAAACTGACTTGCTGGAACCCGTCATCACTGAGAGAGACACCAACATGCCATCTGGCATCAGGTTTGTCAAAGATCACACCATCGTTTGCGTTATCTTCACCTCCGCTCATACTGCTACCGAGTGGATACAATCGCACGTATTCAGGGAACGACCTGATTGAGATCTTCTCATCATTCAGATACACACTCAAGCTTTTGTCGGTTACACCAGCCACATCGTAAACGCGTTTCTTGAAAAGGGCTACAATGTCATTGTCTAAATGAGTCATTTTGAAGCGTTCCAAGTCCGGCTTAAACGTGATGCATGTAAAATCCTTCTTGGAATAGGATGAGATCACCGGTGGTTCTTTCTTGCTCATATTAGCTGAAAACACTTGCTTGTAGCGTTGCTTCGTATTGGAATCAGCCGTTTCCACGATGAATTCATTGGAGAATATGTTGGCCAATTTAGCACCATACCCATTTCGTCCACCAGTTGTTTTCTTCTTCTTGTCATCAAAGTTACTCCCCGTCAACAAATGACCGAAAATGAGTTCTGGAACATACACTTTATGTTCTTTATGCATCACTACGGGAATGCCTTTGCCATTGTTCCACACTGAGATCTCCCCTTTTTCCGCGTCGATTGTCACTCTAATCGTGTCCATCGATTTATCGCGTTGCTTGTTATCACATGCGTTGACAATGATTTCATCAAAAATCTTGTACAGACCGGGGACCTGTAAGTCAGTGAAACACACGATCAGTAATATGCCAACACCCTCACTTCACAATGGACAGATAACGTACATATGTGATCTTGCGCAATTCCATTTTATTGCTGTCAGTATCAAACACCCACATATTTTGCGTTACGGGCTCAATGGAGCCGACTATAAACATGGACCAAATCAAATCGATTAGTTAGAATGCCCATACCACAATCAGGTTTCCAATGCCAAACAAGGAACATACCATACGTATCTGGACGAAGCAATATATGCTCTAATTGCGTTTTCTTTTGGTAAATCTGTTCAATGGATGGTTTCTCGCCGGAAACGTTGTCCATATCCTCGTCTTCGTCATCAAAAGTAGACGAATGTGTTGACAAATCCTCGTCCTCATCGGAATCGTCATCATACGATCCTTTTTTCTTTTTTGCCTTAGGCTTGGCGGCCGCCTTTCCCTTAGGTTTTGTAGGTGCCTTCGTTTTGGTTGCGGCTGCTTTCTTTTTGGTGGTATCGGCCACCGCTTTCTTTGGCACGGCCACCTGAGTTACCTGCACCAATCATCACACAAGCACATTTTCATATGAGCTCACATATATGGAATGTAGAAAGCATAATAGGTATATATTGAGAGAGTGTTTGACGTACATTATCATCGGAATCCATCGCTGCTTGTTCACCTCTCTTCGTCGCTCGATGCTCTTGAGTTTCCTTTCGCAAATGTTGCTGTTTTGGACTGAAGCGGGAGAAGTGCATGCCCCGCCAAACGCTTTTCAAAAAAAAATGAAAAAACCTCATTTCGGTAACGGCCACCAGCAGTATTCTATATCAGTTGGCAAGTCAATAAAAAAACCTCATCTTGGATACTTTCGTGAGAGAGTGGGACAACATCATCATGGGTACAAAACAAGGACGTGCTGGGGATGTGAGCGGGTGTCACTTATACGAGAGGTTCAACATGAAAATCGGGAATGCGTGTTTTTTCTGGGCAACTTCAGAAAGCGAATGAAAATGATGGTCAACGTCAGCAGCAGGGTGAATATGACGTGGTGAATGAGGGTGTTCCATGCTAATGTGACTCCTTTAATGTATTACGTGCCACCACCGAGAATGTCGGTCAATTGATCTGGTGCATATGTTGCAAGCGTGTCCAACGGTTCGTTGCTATCCAATGGCTCTCGTAGACGAACTGGGAACCGTTCTAGAAACGTTGGTCCCATGGATGTTTGTTGATTGTCATCTGCACGGATTTTGACCGACGAGCCAACGTTGTTCGGATGGTTTTCCCACGCGATGTTCCATGGTGTGGTGCGGGTTGACATGTTGCGAAGACTGTCAGCGACATTGCCATCGAAGATTTTGTGCACGTCACACGGGAAGACTTGGGTCTGGTTGAAGCAGGGCGACATGTGCGGCTGGAGCCCTGCAAGTGAATTGTATTGTGATTGCTGTTGGTATTGCAACTGGATCGCCACCTGCTGATCGAAATCTTTGATGTACGCATCCAATTCCTTCTGTGGAGCGCAATGACTGGTGTCGCGTGCCTTAGATTGGTATTCGTCAATTGCGGAAGTAATGTAAGGCGAACGTGTGGCACAAGGCAAGCATCCACTATCCGCACTATCGGTACCAGCGACCTGCAGGCATTGTGAACCATAAGTGAATAGCGCAGGTGCCGACGGTCGTCCTTCCCAGTGTCTGCCGTTCCAATAGGAAGCTCTCTCATGCAGCATCAACGGAGAAAGAAATTCTCGGAACGCCACACGTTGCGCATCTGTATCGGCGTTCACATGAAAATCTTCGTCTGTCAAGCCAAAGAGATCTTCAGTAAATGCAAAGTAATTGAGCAATGCCTCGCGGCCTTCAAAATCGCCTTCGATCTCCTTCAAGAGCCCTTCGGTTGCCAAATAATCGCTCGTGAGGCGGCTGATGGCAATGTATTTCGCGCGTCGGCGTTCCACGACGTGCATCGGACCGGTTAAGGAGTCGGGACGCGTGGCATGCACTGCATTGTCTACTTTTAAGGCGTTCCGTGCATCATTGACCAAACTCGTCGTGGCGCTAAACCATTGAACATAGTCCGCTTGTTTAATGGATTTCGAAGTAGAATCCTTGAGCGATTCCAGCACACTTCTGTTTGCGAAAGCGCCGCCCAAGTCAGTGATCATCAAGTCAATTTCATCGTCTGTGAGCGTGGTGGACGAGTCTAAATCGTACGTCGTGAATATGTAATCAGGCGCCTTCAGCAATAGCGAGAGAAAGCGTGAGTGGTATATCCGGCCGTCAAAATCAGGATCCAGTAAGATGATTGCGTAGTCCAGACGTGGCACTTGACGATACCACATCGTGCGCGCTAGCTCATTTTCGTCCAAGTATCCGTTCTTGTCCAAGTCGAATTTGTCGAACACGAGATCCGGGTCGAGACCAACCCATGCTTCGAATTCAGGAAACGTGATCTCTCCGTCGCTGTTAGCATCCAGGATATCCACCTGATTCCATTTCATGGTCTCGTAATCTGCCATCAGTGAATCCACTAGTGTAGATGTGAGTGTACCACTTTCTAGCTTGAGCTGCAGCGATGCGATTTCATATGACGTAATTTTGTTGTTACTATCAATATCAATCTCCGCCAAGTCATACGAAGAATATGCCTCTTTGAATTCTGTGCTGACTGGGACACCAAGTGTACCCAGTAGCTCGTCGAGAACTGCTGTATCATTGGTAAGAATGGTGTGCTGCGTCAATTCTTCCTCATTTGAATACTGATACTGAATGGTTGGGTCGCTCTCAATCTCCAGACGTCTAGTTTTGCCTGCAAACCGGTGGAAAATAAAATCCGTGATGTTGGTACTGAGAGCATCAAAGTAGTTTCCACGCCACGTTTTGACGTTGTATACTTGAAAACCCCACGATGTATGGGACCGAACTGACTGCGGAAGGAAGTAGCTGTTGGCATCAACATTCGGGTCTTTATATCGAGAGGTTACCGGCGACGCTGTCTGCGCTTGACCAATAATGTGTTTTTTACTCTTCCCATCTGGGCAAATGCTAGTATTCGTCGTTGGAACCACTGTATACGAAACACAATCGGTGAGGTTCGTTGGTTCACAGCAGATCAATTCCCATGGCACATCTTCCATTCGCCAGCGCTGAAGATAAATGTCTGACGGATCATCGTACCCTGGATGGTAAAACGCTCGATGATAACTCAGTCCAAAGTCTGTCTCGGCTTCAGATGTCTGTACACTCTGCCACAGAGGATCCATCACTGGACGTGGAAGCCAATACTCGATCGTCTTGTAATACGTGCGAAGCAGGAACGCTGTCGGTAATCGGTCGCTTCTATCCGGAGTCGGTGCTAAGATGGCAATCGTTTGGTCATGCGTTTCATTGATACTCTGTCCACCAGGAGCTTCTAAGGGTGCATCCGGATAAAAGCTGCCTTCGAATGCGAACGGACCGTTTGGATACGTACTCGTTGCCACACCACTAAGGCCTATGCTATTATTCTCATTATCGACATGCATCCACATCACAAACTGACTCGTGTCCAAGTTGAAAATCACTTTTGGGCGATCTGCAAGTAAATCTCCAAGTGTAACACCAAACGGATTCGTAAGATTGACAAAATGTAGCACGATCCCTTCGTTCCGCCACTCGTTGTAATCGACTGTTGAACATGCGCCTATACCCCCCTTCATAGTTGTCTCATTAAAAATCTCAGAATACCAATACACACTAGGGTGATTTGCGGCGTGGACTGTTTGAGAACTGTTGATCATATCAGCACTGAGCGTAGCATAGTCCGCTCCAGTCTCCAACGGCAAGATAATCGTACTATCTTGCAACAAGTTTTCTGTTGTCAACAACTCTGCTGCAGACAGAGTCTCAAGATCAGCGTCAAAGTCTTCTTCTCCCGTTCCATCTGGCGTCTCACTCTCGAGCTCTCGAATGTCATTGAAATATTCTCGGTGCGGTTCACCATCAAATGGAATCATACCACCGTTATCGTGTTCCATGTAAACCTTCCGTTTTGAAAGGTGACTCTCATGCCGGGTCATCGGATGATACGTTGTTGAAGGTTTCTGAAACGACATAGCCCACAGCTTTCGAAGCAAGCGTTTTTTGACGACGACGCGCCCATTTTCCTCCCCGCTTGTGTCAGGCTGGATTTTTTTGACAAATGGACATTCAAAATCCATAAGATGGTTATCACCCACGTAGATTTCATCCCACCAGGTAGACATGGGATGCACATTGTTCAAGCTAATAGCACCCACAAAATCTCCCTGAAATGAGACATTCGATACCTTGAGAATGTCGTTGAGATGAATCGAATACGAATACAAGTCCCAGTTGATAAGTACGTCAACCTTATACCAACGATTCGGTTGGATTTTTTCCCGAAATACGTGCCGTGGCCACTGGAAAGTATTCGCTCCATGGGTGAAGGAGCCATCAATGATGCCGATACCAATCATGAGTTCACGATTCATATCATCGATGACTTCGTTTTCTCCAGCACTATGGATTCCAAAGATTGCTCCGCGGTTATTGATGATCTTACCCTCCACGAAATTACCAATGGAAACAAAATATGAGATTCGAGTTGGTTGGCTCGGTGAACTTAATGTAAATTGCGGTCCACTTCGAGAAAACTGGTGGCTATGAGTACTCGAAATGCCCCGACTTCTGCTCTCATAGTTTTCACTCCCGTCAACTAACAACGACTTGGCTGTCCCAGCAGCGCCAAGAGATGGATCAACTCGCATTACCAAATTGGTATGCACACGAATATAGGAAGTTCCATGGCCACCCGCTCGTGTTGATTCTTGAGATGCTCCACCGCGCACGTCGATCATGCCATCTCCCCATGCAGAAAGTGTCTGAGCATAAATAGCTATGCGGCCACCGCTACCACCGCCTCCAGCTGTACTTGGTGAAATGCTGCTACCTCCACGGCCACCAACCGCTTCCAACAATCCATGATGGGCTACCGAGCCACCAGCGATAATCAAAATGGACCCACCAGCTCCACCACCTCCAGCCGTAAATGCTGAGCTTCCAGGACCTCCGTTGACCGATATTCTCCCATTGTGACCAATAAGAATATCGTTGACCGCACTCAGCATGATCGCACCTGCACCAGCACCACCAAGCGTTGGTTGAACGACTGGGAAAACATCAATTGGCTCCATACCTCCACCGGCTCCTCCACTACCACCAAGAAGATCAGGTATCCGTTGATCAGAGTATGTTGTCGCATAATCGTATGTAACTCGATACGGAGCAGCATAACCATCACCGCCTTTGCCACCAAACAAAGCCCCAGCTCCACCAAATGCCAGTGAGAAACATAAGGAATCGACAACCTCAGCACTTGCTCCAATACCGTTTAGTTGTGTATAATCCACAGTTAAAGGAGCTGCTATATCTACACGATTAGCAGTTGGCGAAGTTGGGCTATACGGCATGGCGTTGCCTGCGCGAGTCCAGAACTGGATTTTCCACACGTATGTATCAGCAGCTCCTCGTCCGCTGGCGCAAAGTTTGTCCCCGTAATTTTTGACGCTATCAGAGTCTTCAACGAGTTTCTCATTTGGAACAAGCCATTCAGACGATTGGTACACATCTTCGGATAATAACTGCCCAATTGACGTACTCGCTGATTGATCTGGTTCAGTTGATCCTTGCAAACATTGACCAAGTGGGTCTGTTCTTGCAACTCGAGCATCGATGAGAAACTTGAAATCCTCTAACAATGCTATTTCCATTTGCTTTGCGGTGATATTGTGGGGCAGCGGTCGTGTTTCGTATTCCAGAAATTGCAATTGGAAACTGCCGGACAATTGATTCCCATCGCGAAGAGTTCGAGTCACAACTTGCGACGACAGTCCACTCAACAGACTCTTTGCGCAAAGTTGATCGACGTTCCCGACAGCTGTCAAAAATGTGACTCGCCATAGTCTCCCAATCTCAGGCACCTGCTCTAACGTATCGTCTCGTTCAACGTTCAGAGAGCCAATGTCTGGAAATGTCGTCTCTAGATACCGTCGTACATCGTACGAAGTGGCATCATACCGGATAGGCTCGGTCTGAAGCCCCGTAGCCCCCCAAGATAGAATGAAGTGGCCCTGGAGCTTCTGCCCTGGTGCAGCAGATGTCTCAATCTCTTGGATTTCTGGGATGTGCGTCCCAGATGTCGAAATTGTTTTCACGTAAACGCGCACATTTGTACTTCCAGGGCCATTCCGATTGTTGTTCGTATTGCCAGCACCGATAAAACCCCCACCAGGGAAGCCACCCAGTGTTCCAGGTCGAATCTTTAGCTCAGTATCGATAACCATGCTGCTTCGACTCATAATGCTGATCGCCCGATTGCCCTGGAAACGAACTTTCACATCTTTACCCAAGTAAACCGTCATAAAATTAAATACGGCGACCGATGTGCCTTGTCGCGTGGTGGTGATCACTCCTTGCATGTTGGCATCGCCTTTTAACTCGCCACTGTCGGTATCAAACACTAAATATCCAGCCGAAAGCTCGAGCGAATCGATGACATTGAAATCAAATGTATTCCATCCAATATCGACCATTGCAATAGTGTCATTATCTACGATATTCATTAAAAATTACCACGCATTAGCGACTAGTCACGCAGCAATTGCCGCACTATCACGAACCTTGGCTGAATTTCCATCCATGGGTACCCGTTTTCCAATCTTCAAAGTCGTTCATCAGTGCGATCTGTGAGCGCGTTCCACCAGCAAACTCCCGCGTATAACTAGAATGTTGCGCGGCTTTAATTGCATAATCTATGAATTATCATACGACCGGTTTAATCGACTCAAAGCCACTAGGACCACTGGGAAATTCTACATATAGACTGTTAAGCTTGGAAAATTAGTTGACAAACCTTCGTCACCGCGTGCACAACGATGTGTAGTCTTGCATCGCTCGTAATGCCGACACTTCATTGACGATGACACTTCATTGCAGCGCGTAGATGCATACCAGTCGTCGGCGAGTGTGGCCGATTCAACACCAGTGCAATCCGCTTCCAAGGTCATCAGGAGCAGTAATTCCACTATTATCATCATTATCATGAGGAAAGCGCGGGATTGCCAAATGCAGCGCATATCTTTTTCGTTGCTCGCATCCATACGCTTGGTGATTTAATTCTCTACGTGCTCTGGACCAAGAACTCGTCCGTAGGCACTACTGTTCCCTTTTCTTGTTACGGTGGTCGTGGTTACCACGAATAGCACTCGATCATCGCGACGCTTGGTGACGGAATAGGATCGGATTGGTCTATGATATTGGCAACGTGGAAGCGAATGACAAGCGATTTTGTCTCGTTGGCAGAATCCAGCACCAGCGTCAACATCATAAGCTCCACCACATAAAGAAGCGCAGAACCGAATCACTCATCAAGAGATACTAAACAAGAAACAAACAGTTTTCGTAAATATTGTATTTAAATAGATTATTTTTGTAATTTTCTTTGAAATGCTCTGTGATCGAGTTGAAATATCGATGATGACAAATGGAGATGCTGGCAGCGGGAATTCGACGGGGAGTGAGTACAATGTGGACATCGTAATCGATGATATCCTCGATGATGGCAATCGATACGTACTTAAGAAAGCTGATGCTTAGCTTTTAGTCGATGATGGGGCAATTGCACCCGTGGCGGACGCTACAGAAACCACTACTTCAACATCCACAAGCAACGAGATATTGCTGCTCAAAGAAACACCAATATTCTTGGAAATATCCCACCAACCAGAAGCACGAGTCGATTAGCGATAATGTGTGGTATATGAAGTTGCACCTTCACAGGTACTCATAGACATCAAGTGATCAATGTGAGAGACTGGCTTTACATCAGTAAGGTGTATTGCACGCAGATAGTTCACACACACCTCGCACTATGTTGACTCTTTCTTCTTACTTGTTCCTAATTTGCTGTTCTGCTCTACAAAAATGGGTTGAACCTTTTGCTACAAATCAAAAATATACACTGGATTGAGATCACTCTACCTAGTAGACGACGATTCCATGACGACAACGAATCCTTAACATTTTTGCACCATCAAATTCTCGCGCCGAGAGAATGGAGTGTACGTGAAGCTCGGATCGGCGAGCACTTTGCCCTTGGAAAATGCGACGATGTGATCATCCAACATCGTCAGTAACGCTAATTCACGGCTACTATATTGGCGAGCGTACTTCTTGCTGATCTCAAAGCGCAAAATTATGAGTGCTTCCACTTGCAATAGGTGACTGGGCAACTCGTTCTCGAGAACGCTACGTGTTTTCCGCACGTCTCCTCCACTAAGTTGCTGCTCAAATAGGTGCATTTGACTTTCCAAGTCTTGAGCCCATTGTGTGCCGGTCAATCGAAGTGAAGCTGTCTGATCCCCATTCTCTCCAACCAACAGCGCCACGACATTATCAATCGCTTGGTGGAATTGCAAGATCTCATCCGTGACTGCACGTCTCGAGATCAGCCGGATGACGAAGTTTTTCCGGCCATATCGCTGAAGAAAGTCGTGGAAATGACGAATCAGCTGCGTGTATTGTGAAATGCCAAACGCCATGCCGCCGATATTCACACTACGTAATAAAGCAAACAATTGCACGAGCCGTTGACTGACGTGGTCACATAGTTGCTTGGATTCAACCATGTAACTGGTCATATTGCACACTGTACGCAGCGCAGAATGAACTGGAAGACCGAGACCCGGGACCTCGACGTTTAGTAGAGCGTGGCGCTGCTCTATTCCAGTCAACAATGGTCTCTGAACGGGAACAAGTGGAGAAGGAGAATCGACAATAATGCATGTGTGCGAGCCATAGGCAGCGATGGAAACAATCTGCTGGGACTTCAAAGCTTGGACTTCTGTGGGCACACACACATCCTTGGAATGGTAAAGCCCAAGTTTCCCATGACTGCCACCGCCCCATGTGTAGATTTCGCACTTGTCTGTCAAGACGACTGTATACGCCCACGCACAGGCGACATGAACAATGTGTTTGCCCAATAAACTCGCAACACGAGTAGGTAGAGCGCTACTGAGGCATTCGCCATGGCCCAATTGACCGTAGTAACCATTTCCCCACGTGTACACATGACCACTTGCAGTCACAGCTGCCATGTGATAACCACCACATGCAACTTGTATCACACGTTGACCAGCAAGCGCATCGACACGTTTAGCAACCGATTGGCTTGCACAAGAAGAGTCATCGTGACCAAGACGTCCGTCTTCTCCACAGCCAAAGGTATACAACTCTCCAGATTCTTCAGTGACCATTACACAATCATCATTAGTTAGTTCACTCTAAATCCAACAAACAACTATTCCAGCAATCTTCTGTCTTACCACTGAGCACTGCAGTCTGGTAGCTGCTAGCAGCGACTTGGGTAATGTGTTTGCCATGTAGCTCTTCAACCCGTCGTGGCACCAATAGACAACCGTGTATGTCTCCATTGCCACAGGCACCAAATTTCTTGTCGCCACAAGTGTAGACATCGCCATTTCCAAGCAAAATAATCGTGTGATTACGTCCACAGGCAACTTGATGAACATGCTGGCCAGTAAATGCTTCTACCAGGCGTGGCGTCGACAAGTGGGTCATATCCCCATGACCCAGTTCACCTGAGACGTTGTAGCCCCATGTGTACAATTCTCCTGACTCTATGAATGGAAGCAAGATGCCCATGTTAGTAACTGTGCTCAAAATGGACATTCTTTCTGCAAAACGAAATTCTTCACTACCTGTAATTGCAGCAGAGTGGTAGCTGCCACAGGCAACGTGGCGAATTTTTTTGCCCCTTAATGCTCGCACAAGTTGAGGTGTCGCGATCGAGTGCTCATTGCCATGGCCTAATCGGCCGTTTTTACCGTATCCCCACGTATAGATCTCTCCATCAGCTGTACATAGCAGATAGACATGGATGGATATGTAAGCATTTAACTATTCACTTGCAGTCTACTGCAATGTTTTAAGAAGCTGCGAACCTGTGAGAGCGATGGTGTGTGCCGCACCACATGCGATTTGTTGAATGTTCTTGCCCTTCAAGGCCATGATTTCCACAGGAGCGTGGCGATCACTTGTGTCGCCCACGCCTAGTTGACCATAGATTCCCCAGCCAAAACTATACCCGACTGTCACACGAGAAGAGATCGAGAGTCAAGTTGGTTAGTCTTGAATGTTACGTGGACAACATGCACTTGCACTACGCTAATAGCACTGAACTTACCGCGCATTTTATCGTCCGTGTCTTCTTCACAAATGTACCAGACTGCATACCAATCCACGTCAGTTGATCCCCACAGGGTCGGTTTTCTTCTCCTACATGTGCATTGTTGAATTTGAACCCATCCCTTGCACACATCCATCCACATGTCTACTCATCTCTCACCTCTACGTCAGTGACTGTGAAACTGTTCAAAAGAACGAGTGATCAATGATCTTTTGTTTTGGAGAACATTCGCGGAACGGGCATATGCATATCCGCATGCAAACGTGCCATTCTTTCGTGTCCCAGAGCGCACGTCTATGAGTAGTTCTGAGGCAAGTATCGTTAATGCTGATAGTATATGACCTTCTGGTTAGTAGGTGCATATCGTGAGAGTTGTTGAATGCGTCCTAGAGGCAGAATGCAATATGGTTGCTAGTCCATTTTGCTGGGCTCGTGCCTACTGTTGAGCCTATTTGTTGAATCACCTAGGTTTCTCAAGATCACGGAGATTTGGGACAGGGGTGATTTCTCCACTCGCCTGCAGGTTCTCCACTCGCCTGCAGGTCTTTTCTCTCTCACAAATGGATGCTTTTGGTATGCTCAAGGAATAATGCAAGCGTGTGATTGTCATGGTACTGTGCCTATTGATCAAGCTGTCAGAGCAGCTGCCATCTTTGTGAAAGAGTGGGATTCTCATCCATGCTGTGTCTGTTCGTCGAGTGTCGTTGCCACCCAGCTCAGGAAGATCGGATCGGCTCTATTCAGGCGATGTGCATGCACAATTCATGCGCTGAAAGTGATGTCTATACATTCCTGGGTTATCATTACCTGCGAGATATGGTCTCACCCCTCATCGAATCATAGAACAAGCAAAAATATAAAATTCGCTTTTATGAATGAAACTCACTTAATTCAGCGCCAACGATACCCCATTGCGAGCTACCACACTGAAAGTGTGCATCTTCGAGCACCTCTCCAGTAGATGGGATCACACTATCATCATGATGTAACTTTAGTAAGGAGCTTGCCTCGCATCCTCATGATTGCAGGTTGCAGGAGGTACTGCATGTATGTATTGATTGCACAACGAAGTTTCCTGTTGATGATTGTATCGAAAATGTTTTTCAAACTGCATCTGGACCAGTGGAACACTTTCATAGATGCTTAGAGCTTCACCACTTTAACCTTCCATGTCTGAATCTCGTCAAGAGCAAAGATTTCGGCAGAAAGTTTGTGACTCTGACTTTGAACAGCATTAAAAATAGTTTACCGCCAATTCTTTTGTGACATAATTGCGGCCTTCTCAGGTAAGCATGTGAGCTAAAACGTAGTAGAATGGATAGAGTGCGCGACCTGTCGAACACAAGGCGCTTTTTACTGCTACACACCACGCCATCGAATACTTAGGGCACGTCAGCACACCCGCAAGTTATTTTTCCCATCAAACATATTGATGGTTCCCTGACCTAAAACTGTACAGACTCTTGTTGATAGGGGCACGTGCCTTTGTTGTGACCATCCGCACGATGGCATTTATGGCATTTGTACATACCCCTTTTGCGCTGTTCCACTCGAGTTCGGCGTCGAACGCGTGGTTTCTTCGGTGATGGTCTGCGGAGGAGATCTCCTTCTGCTGACACATCAATGTTATTATTTGTTTGCTTCTGCACTAAACGAGGCGGTCGCAGCGTCGGATCCCGCTGAATGGTCTCATCCAGTGGCAGCTCAAGGTATCGACCTTTGAAAGAAGAGATATAATTTCGAACGAGGTAACATTCGTCAAAAAAATCGAGGGACTGGTTCAGTGCATTCAGTTTCTGCAGCGCGGCAAGAATATGCCGACATGGGATCCCTCGCTGAAGTCGAAACGCACACGTACAAGTTTTGAATTGCAGATCAACCCGGCGCTGACAGATCTGGGGCTCGTTCGCATTCCACACAAACGCCACTTCAGTCGTGCTCATGACGACATTGTAGAGTGGCACGAGTTTTAATTCCTCCTGCATCAGCCGCTCCGCTTCGGGGGTTACCACACGCTGCTCCCGTTCCCACTGCATCGCCCGTTCATGCCGTTGGAAGGCTGCATTCATCAAGACAAGTGACAACGATTTGAAGCATTCATACGGCAATTGGGTCGTTGGCGATAAACCAATAGACTGACCCTGGTCCACAGCAACAAACATGGTTGTCTGCCACCCATACAGCTTCCGCATGGTCAGATAGGGAAAAAGTGCCCACCGTTTTGGGTCCAGACTCTTGACGTAATGTGCTGCAGCAAAATTCAACTGCCCAAGATGTGCGATCGTTGCGACGTACTCACTCTCCGTCACCGCTTGTTGTGCTTTCCATATAAGTGCAACTTGGTCAGGTCGAAGCGTAATCGCTTGGTTTTGCTTCATGTCATCGATCAAGTGTTGCGTGCAATGCATGGTGTGAGGGATTTGCAGCGTCGAACAAGATGCCGTGAACCCCCATCGGCCATTCGTGAAGATCGGGAAGCGCCTTAATGGGAAGCCATGCGTGATCATCTTGTCCAGGAACCATGTGCAATGCTCGGGGCTTTCTTCGGGTACCAACGCAATTGCATGCACAATTGGCTGGAAATTGCCATCCCGTCCAATTAACACCAACTGTGTTCCGTTGTAATGGCGGTTCTGCATTTCACAACTATCGATGCCAAGCACACACTGATCGTTCCAGACGCCTGTTGGATCCATGGCCAAGACAGCACGCAGAAAACAGCCATGTTCATCTCGTTCAATCAAACTCATTGTATGTGCATTCAACGCACTCATCTGCGCAAAATACGATGGTAGACACTGTACTGATGCGACCACCTGCGAATGCGCACCGTGCTGTCCACTGCCATCGCGTACCTGCTTCTCTGCGAGTGCATCCAACAAATCTGTTTTCGCTTTGTACACCATGCTCTTGCTACAAACCAAGTGCTCCTTCTGCTTCAATTGTTCGACAAGCACCGCCGAGGACACGCGAACATTGTCTTCAACTGCTGCTTGGAGTAGCAAGCTCTTTTTGAGCTGACGCGCTGTGGGTTTTGCAACACTTGTGCAGTTGGGATCGTGAACAATACACCCGGATGTCACATACCAATATCGATGCTTACTCTCATCTGTTGAGTCGCTGGCTCCTCCTTCACCATTATCGAGTGAAGTACGTCTCTTCTTCGTGCGCGAACACACGGCATTGATCAACCATGGACATGCCGTATCACTCGAGCAGACAAACTTCTTATAGCTGCCGCCGCTGGTCGCTACAAGTGCTCGTTTGCCGCGCTCTAGTGCGTAGTCCTGAATGTACGCGGTCAGATCTTTCCCGTGTTGCCACTTGAGCGCCTTCAATGCGTTCCATTCCTGTTGTGTGAGTTGTTTCTCTTTAGAGTTCTGATATGATGTAGTTGAATGCATGAATGGATGGCTCTTGTCATTTTCTTCTTCTGCTGATGGTGGTGAAGGTGATGATGTAGTGGCGGATGCATCGGTTGTTTCTACGTTGATGGCTTCGATGGTGGCCTCATTGGTTTCGCCTGGGATTGGGCTCTCCCTGACATGCTCACTTGACGATTCCGTCCCACCAGCAGCTCCACTCTCCGCCATTTTCCAGTTACCGCCGTCGTGAAGTTGCCGGTAGAGGGTACAATTTTCGAAAACCGCGCCAGGATCTTGTGTGGTTTTTAAAAATACGAGGTTTTTAGGTTTTAGGATGGAATTTTGGGGGACGGGCGATTGATAAGTACGAACATGGAGGTCTTGTACCTTGAAGATGAACTGCCTATGGATGAGATGAGATGAGCGATATGTAGAGTATGAAGAAAAGCAAAACACCATCTCGCGTTTACATTCGTTCACCAGCGAATGGTGATTTTGTTCTCAATTATTTACAAGAAATCGAATCTAAAAAAGAAATAGGATTTATGGTCGTTTTCTATCCAACAGTTAGGTGTTTCTGAGAATCCGGATAATACTCACTGTTCTCAGACACGACATCATCTCAGAGTATAGTTTAGTAAGCCGGATAACGTCCGTTGGCGGCATTGGTTGGGTTGACAAAAAGCTCATAAGAAAACGGGAAGCGACTGCAACGAGCTGAAGGAGAAGAATGGGCGTGCGCGGGTTGATGCACTATTGCAACCAGCACGAAGCGCTCGTGTCAACAATCTGCGAGGATCTACATGACGTGACTCTCGCTGTAGACTTTGTTGGTTTTCTCTTCCACGTATGTGAACTGCTCTATCAGGAAGTGCACGCGGAAGGAAACGTTTCCGCACATGCATGGCTGCTTTTAGGAGGTAAATGAACTCATGAACCCGTTTATTATAACAAATTCTCATATCTATCTTTCTATGGTGGGAATGTTATGTACTTGTAGGATGTCCAGATCGACTCGAAACGTGGATGACCGATTGGCTCGCGCAACTGCGCGCTGCCAAAATTTCGTTAGTGTTTATTGCAGACCCACCACAATGCTTTGGCGGCAAAGACCATCGCAAAGGGTATTGCTTGTTGGATCGATCGTTGCAGAAGGCTGAGCGCATTGACCAACTTGTATCCACATTGTTTGAGTCACAAATGGTGCTAGAATCGGCCGTGCATGGACGTGATCCTGAACAGATAAAGCATTTGCGATTAGCAGAGAGTGATAATCATGTGACAAGGAAGTTATTGCAACAAACGAACGGTTGTTTCCCGTTTGCGAGAGAAAAGCTGCGCGGAATCTTGAAAAAGCATGGTATCCCAATCAAGACTGCTGTGCGAGAGGCAGACGAAGAACTCGCTGATCTCGTCCGAATTCAGCGTGCGTTTGCTGTACTTGGCCATGATTCAGACTTCTTATGTATGCGGGGGATTCGATACATCCCATTTGCGTCGTTGATGATTAATAAGAAGAGGAAGACAATTAGCGCACGCGTTTTTACGCCAGAACTAGTCGCTCAATCACTGGGTCTTGAAGAAGACCAGCTGGTGGATTTGGCGATAATGTGCTCGAATGACCTGACTCCACTGCTGGATAACGAGTACAATATGGCCACCAAGTTGAACTTTCCAGTCCAACGCACACAATCGACTGGTAATTTTTATCCCAAGGCCGCAGCAACATGGATCAAAGGACAATTGAAGCTACTCGATAACCCCGTACTGGCTCAGATAGAAGCTGAGAAACGCGGATTCTTGCGTTCACTTTACGAGATCTATAGATTCTATGGACACTCAGGTGCTTTTTTGAAGAAATATCCGCTGACGATTGAACCAGCGCTACCAAAGAACAAAGTGAATACATACAGGAAGTTACTGGAGCGATTTGAGTATCCGCCGGTTGCAATTGATGTTTTAGAAACCCAATCCAGAAACATCAGTCAGCGGTTTGATCTGTTTTTAGTTCTTGACTCAGAAGGAAAGACTGTAAATGGTTTGCTAGCTGAAATTCGGCAACTGCTATACCATGCGCTGAATGTGTTGACGGTACGTGAGGTGGAAGCTGGAGATCAGTACTACCGAACGATTCAATTGAAGCGGCACGATTTTATGACAACATTCTTATCTACACCGTTACATTCACGACCAGCAAAACTAATTGATCAGATGTTACGATGGTTGGTGTTTTCATTGCTATATAAAAGTGAACATGAAGCGAAACAGGCGTCTTCGATATGTGGATCTCTGGGAAAAGCAGACAGGAAGGGCATGTTTATCAAGACTGCCGTGTATTCACTTCTCTTATTTTGGAAATACGATGGAGAGTACCTTCAGAATCACCGCGTGCTTCACTTACAACGTCTTGAAATGTTCTTGCTAACGTCAATGATTTGCCTCCACATGAAACTGTCGAAGAAGCCCCGAACAATGAATATCTCCTCTGCATTTGATGGAAAGATGTTGAACTGGGGCGTGTATGCCTCTGTTGCAGGATATGTCGAAATAATGAAGCACATATTTCAGTTGCGAGTTGTTTTGGGCGAGAAGATTGCACCCACAGCTGGATGTGCAACGATGTTCTCGGCTGAAGTTTTTGTGATAATTTACCATTCACTAACCAATGGAGGCACGAAACTCGTATCGGACGATAAATCGTTATCCCGTGCAGAAGTGCAGGCAATTGCAACGATTTTTATGGGTGAACACATTGACTGTAGTGGATTTTGGCAAGAGTTTTCTCGTACTCGAGCAGTCTTGCACCAATTAAGAAAATTGGCTATGGCTCAGGTTATCCCAGAAAGAGTTGCGACTCATAAATTTGAAAAGATACCAGCAGTACAAGCAAGGAGTCTGATCAATGTGGAAGGAAAAATTCAGATTCGTACGAATATTGAACTATCGACAAGTGGATCTTTTCAATCATCTGCCCAAACTAATGGTGTATGTCGATCAATCCCGACTTGTCCTCCTCTATCAACAGTGCTGCCTCCAGTGCCACCTTCATTGCCTCCAGTCGTGCCGTCATTTGTACAGGCAGCACCACAACCGACTGGGAAAATAGTAGCAGTGGCATCTTCTTCGCAAACAGAGAAAAAAGTGCAGGTCATGAAAAACCTGATCCCATCGGCGGTTGCAAAACGCCAGGCGCCGAAGATGTCGTCGAAATCAGGTTTATATAAAGCTTCATCGTCGAATGGCGTGGGCTCGATGGCATCAAATGATGGTGGCGCGGTATCCAGTGCAAAGCAATCATCAAAATTAGGTCTACGTGGACTAATGGAGACTTTGCCGGTGTTTGCTCACCGTGAAGAAATATTGCGGAATGTCATGCTTAATCAACTCACCATTATCCAAGGTGAAACTGGGTGCGGCAAGAGTACGTCCGTGCCACAGTTCTTGCATGATGCTTGGGCGCGTGGGGAAACTTCTGATACACGACCTGTCAATATTTATGTGACACAACCTCGACGAATTGCTGCAATTGAGTTAGCGAACACGGTCGCACGGATGCGCGAAGGTAACGAGTTCGGTGAAGACGGCATTGTGGGCAACATCATTGGATATCGGATTGGGCAAAAGCAGTGCATTTCGAAGAACACCAAGATCACATATGTTACCACTGGTTACATGGTTGAACGACTTATTCATGATTCAGATGCGCTCATGTCGATAACGCATCTGATTTTGGATGAGGTTCATGAACGAAGCATGGATGTCGACCTGCTGCTATTATTGTTGAAGCTGAAGTTACGTGAGCATCCGCATTTGCGTCTTGTGATCATGTCTGCAACAATGGATGCAAAAGTCCTCATCAAGTACTTTGGGAATGCGTTATCTTCGCGCTTGATTATGAAGAAACCATTGTTTGTCGGATCGAAGCTGTTTCCGGTTGAAAATGTGTACCTTGATGACTTTCAGCGTTGGTTTCCCAATATTCATACTGGCGGCGATTTTGCATTTTTGCGTAACCAGTTTGACAAACTTGTCCAATCGCGCGCTAACCCAGAGACAGCCGCACTAGCCATTTCGAGAATCCATGACAAGCAAATGCAGCTAATTGTTGAGATGGTTCGTACTTTGATCATGGATTATCGGTCCCAGCAAAAATCGCAGTGTATCTTGATTTTTGTTCCCGGCATTAACAGTATCAATGCGTTGTACGAAACATTCAGCACGATGATACAAGCGACACTTACCGAAGAAATTATCCATGTGTTCGTGTTACACTCGGGTTTAGAGCTTGAGCATCAGCAACAGGCTTTCGTGACACCTGATCAAAAATCGACCAAGATTATTATCTCCACAAACATTGCGGAGAGCAGTGTTACCATTCCTGATGTCACACATGTGATCAACACGGGCATTGAGAAACGAATTGAGATGCCAAATGCCGACAGTTCCCATGCAGAAGTACTCGTGGACTCGTGGTGTTCGCGTGCGTCAGCAAAGCAACGTGCAGGTCGGTCGGGGCGAGTCATGCCTGGTGTCGCGTTTCATTTGTTTTCTGAAGCGTTTATGGAAGAAAACATGGCCGAATTTTCTACACCAGAAATACTGCGCAAACCACTCGATCGCATTGTTTTGCAACTGAAAGGCAAACTTGATCAGTTTGGCGTTCCGAGTGTGCTGTTGGAGAAGGCATTGGACGCGCCTGATCTTTCACACATTGAAGGTGCGTACAAATTATTGGCTCATTTCGGCGCGATCAATTCCGAATTTGAGAAAGATTCGCAGATGACTAAGTTTGGGGCTTTCGTTTGTCGTATGCCACTGAGCTTGCAGTTATGCCAACTGTTGATGGCTGGTACCTACTTGGCTGAGAACGAGGGAAAAGGTACGAAGTCATGGCGACTACTGCTACATGTCGTCATTGTCGTTGCTATCCTGGCGGTGCCCGATTTGTATATCATGCCTTCGTTCTACCACGCCCGTTCTTCAATCGAGTACATGAAAGAGATGAAATATAATTTGAAGGCGAAGGTGAAGACCGATGACGGGCAATGGAGCGAACCGTTGGCGATTTGGCGATTATATCTCAACATACTCATGCAGCGTAAACGTAAGAACTTCCACTTATCGACTATGCTGTGGAACAATTCCATTTCGTCTCGTCGGTTTCAGACTCTCAATTTTCTGATTTCCGACTTGTGTTCGCGCTTGATAGCACTCTCCAAGAGGTCAGATGATGAATTTGGACAACTTCTGGATTCCAAAAGCGTGGAAATGCTTCAGAAGCTAGATGCCTACGCAAGCTCTCGAGTTCCGGACAACTCTTTAATTGAATTTGCTAGTGAGAGTGTTGGAGAAAAGCGACATGAGGAACAGATTCTGCGGTTCTTGATTGTCCAAAATTTCAGTGAGCATCTTATTGGGAGTGGTGTCGGTGATCCAGCCAAATTTAGTGATGATGATTTGCAAGATATGGACCGTGTGGACCTAAAACTTGATAAGGAGCACAAAGCTGCTTTTGCACCATTAACGAATAAGCAACGGATTACTCTATTTGAGCAGCTCTCTGGAAGCGCGAATCCGCTGGATGAGTTTGCTGCAATTGCATATGAAGACCAGATTGTGTCGCTGTACCCGTATGCAACGAGCAGGAATGAGAAGAACGATGTCGGCGGCAATTCTCAACTGCTTGATAGAATGAGTTTTCCAGTGTCACTCATGTACTACATCTGCGACCAGCGTTTCCCCATCGACTTTGGTATGCGTAATGCGGAATACCAAGAGGAAATGTTTCGGTTCCGCATCGTAAAGAGCAATAGCAGTGCATTGAGCTGGAAACAAAAGAAGGACGGCGTTAAGGTCTCAATTGGTGGTCGCAGTCTCTTTGCTCTTCCTATTCGACCTACATCGATGGAAAGCTTATTGGCAGTGTACGCTGACCGATTGTTTACCGGTGATGAAACACGAATGTTCTGTAGCAAATGTACTCTGTTGCCACCAAACAGCGTGGGATACTATCCGATGATGCTATTGGTCAGTGCTAACCGTAAGGCCAACATTTGGTTGCATGTGAATGTGGACACCGATGAGATCGTGACTGTCAAGGTGGACGGCCAAGTGGCAGTCCTCCCTCCGAAAACAGCGCTATCTTTGAATGTTATTCAGCGGATAAACCAGGTACGGAGGGCGCTGTCCAATGCGATGAATGGAGAGGTTAATGGTGAACGCATTTCAGTGTCGAGTCTTCTCTCGCTTTCAGATGATGAGGCATATATCGTCAAGGGCGGAAAAAGTAGCAAAAGCAATCGCTTTGCATGGCGACAATTGCGGATAGTTGCAAAAGATGACAAAAAGGTATCCGGAATGATCTCATTTTTTCCTGAATTGCACTTGGTGTAAATGGTGATGACGTGAATCGGGATGAGTGACGCAATAATTACTCACTACAAAGTACGGAACCGAGCAAATTCGATGGGGAAAATAAGGGTCTCGCTTATTGAACTTTTCATCTACAATAGCCACTGTGTTTTCATCTATTTAGGTACTACAACCATTGATGGCTTTCTGGCGATGGATAAAGTAGGAATTGTTAATTCTGCTTTTCCTCCTTGAAGTACAGGCATAATATATTCCATTTAATCGTCTACATTGTACATTGGAATGTCTATCACCGGTGATTTTCTAACTATCTTGTATATCCAGGTGTGATTCATTTTCCACACGTCGGGTTCTATTGGCACTGCATATTTTAATCTCAACGTCACGTATCGAATTCATCCAACTTTGGTTACAACCTCACAGTCTGGGCGTCCAGAAAGCTGAGCTGGTCTTTATCGTCGTCACCAATGTACACCATCTATCGCCATGTGGTTGATTCAATTGTGCTCTTTGCAACAGCAAGAATCAAGTACATCATAGCTTGAATTTAACGAACCAGGTGGAGCCGAAAATGAACCACACGTTTGGCATACCATTAACTTTCTCCCAAATATCATTGATGTCAATGGGTCGAGAAGCTCTGCCACCGTCACAGTATTCATTGTCACATCTTCTTTCAACCCGATCGCTTCGTTGCATAGCAATTGGCTACACCTCAATTGTCTTGCCTCTACAGTGAGGCTGGTTACATTGCTTTCCCCTGTGTCTTCTTCGTACTCTGGATTGCAGGATGGATTTGTTCCCTAAATCATTTACTAGCCATCCATCTGCAAGTAAAGGAAGTTCCTTCAGCTTTATGATTCAACAAAGCAGTTGTCACAAAGTGTATGGCATTCAATCATCCAGATTCTCGAATGCAACTACTATAGTATTTGCATTTTCCATCTCTTGATAGTGATTGCCGCTTCTAGCGTGTACGTTTGATGCAAGAATTTATTTACATTTCCACATATAACTGCTCTGCGTGGATTCTCCATTACTTGAAAAGTGGTATGTATACATGCATACACAAAATCTGCGATGTTTCATCTCGCTGGGGTTGCTATTTCCATTACGATCATGGCTGGCTCTCAATGGCACCCACAGTCAATGGCTTCAGTCTCAATGGTTCGACTTCTCGGATCAAACCACGCGCCAGTGCCACTAGTGGATCCACAAGCACTACACCATCCACGTGCGTTTCCTCTTGGAACGCAAACGGGATCTCTGTACACCCCAACACAAGTACTTGCGCGCCCATGGTGATCAGATGCCGCGCGTACCGATGGAAATTGTCAATACATCTCTGCGAAATTGTCGGTGGTGCCTGGCTTTTGATCCCCCATTCCGGGTTCTGGATCGTATCGTGCAATTCCACTTGCATGTCCTGAGGTACATACAACACCGAATACCCTGCACGTGTAAGCACGTCGTCAAAGATGGCAGCCTGTCGTGTGCCATTCGTACACATAACGCCTACGACACGGCTTGATGGCGCCAGCTGCGGGATCAACCACACTGTTTCCTGCAACATATGCAAGCACTTGACCTGATTTTGTGGCTCCGATTGCTCGTGTGTTAGACTGTAATAATGCCTTTTGTTTGGAGCATCCGTGCACAACTGGAGCTTGGTTAACCGCAAGAATTCGTCCCAGATTGACGGCACATGGAATGTAAGGCATGGAATACCCACAACCAGTGGTTTGTTCCCAGAACCTGCAGCAGCCTGTAGCATCGCAAATGTCCTCGCCATGCCATTTGCCGGGTTCTCAGGTAAATTCTGCTTGCTGGACGTAGTTGGATCTTGCTCAACTGCTAAGAAGTTCACCCGTGACGCGATGTCTGCTGACCGTGAAAGGTGGAAGACATCCAAATGGCCCTGATCGACACCGCCGCTTTTGGTGTGTTGTAAAACCAGCTGATGTAGCAAAATACCTGCTGCTGGGCCGACACCACCGCCGATACCGATCATGTTGCTCTAAGTTATTGTTGATATCTGCGTGCAACGTCGGAAAAACGGGAGCTGTGACACGGACAGCGCAACTCTCTCTCTGGTTTAACTTGCAAGTCGGCAGTGGATCACTTGATTGCCCATTCACTTTTCCTTCCTTCGCATCTGTGCACCTTCATGTAGCTGCTTGGGAACCAATAGAAACCCGCGATTCCGATGTGTCACCTTTTAAATGCATAAAAAACCCAATATTACATGCGTCTCGGTGCAATCAAAATGTTTAACCCAAAATATACATATATAACCCAACAAAGAAGATAAAAAACACAGCATAAAAAGCATAAAACACATTCAATTCACTTCAACTACGTAGATAGACAAAGAAAAACCCAAGATAGCACATCTCCAAACAGCCATCATCAACTGTCGGTATTGTTCATCTTCTTGCAGAACGCCATGCGTGGACATGGCGGCATGTAGCAAAACACACGTGATAACACGCATCTCTCATCCGTTGGGCACTTGCCTGGCGCACAGACATCCGCACAGTGCGGTTTGCCACGATATAAAAAGCAGCGCTGGAAAGTATCGCATTGGCGCTGGCAAACTTCACCTTTTGGAATTTGCTCAGGGACACATTCTGGTTGGAGTGGACACGGCGATTGGATGCACGTGACTGATCTAAGCACGCAGACTTCGCTGTCGGCGCAGCGTCCAGGTGCACACACTTCTTTGCAGTACGAGTTCCCATTAAACACATCGCAGACCTGGAAGTAGCTGCATGGAGGATTACACTGTGCTGCTTTAATGGACGACGGTGAAGACGAAGGATTGGATTGTTCTGCGATAGCATGAGGCATCCATATCACCTCCAGGAAGATAATAAGTAAAATTCCGACTGATAGTGGTACCATACTTTTGCTTATCGTCAAGAAATTTGCATTGTGGTACAATACCCACTCACTGGCGGCCAGGCAAATTTGACAGTTGGTTGACTCCTTTCCCATGAAGAACGAGCAAGTTTTTCCATAGTAAAGGCTAAGATATGTGCTCACTATAATCCTTGCCACATGGGATCGTACACGCTATATGAATTGTTTTTGTTGACGCAATTTACAAAAGTCTCAACTGGTAAAACACTTTGCAGAGTATATCAATAAAAAGAAGAGACAGAGAGCTTTTGAATGGTGTACGTTTGGGAATAAACGGCCAAAAAATGGAGAAGTTACCAAAGGTCAAACATGAACTATCGGCAGCAGAGAAAATGATGATTGTGCGCTCCCATCACTACTTCGTGAAGGAAAAGGACGAAGGACGTTCGGGAACGCAACGAAAAGTGCGGCAACGTGTAGCTGAGTGCATGGGCGTCTCTCAAAGCACAGTTGCATGTGTCATCGCGCAGTGGAATCGTCAGGGTGACCCCGATTTTCCAGCTGAACCGTCACTTCGAGGAAAACCTCCACTCTCCTACTCTGCATCTCTTGTGACTACTATACGCGATATAGTATATGAACGCAACCGGAAAGTTCTCCCGACCACTGTGTCAATTATCACTGAAGAAATTGAGAAGCGAACAGGTGAGAAGTTTACTCAGCGGACTGTAAGTCGAGTTATGAGGAGAAACAAATTCCGATTTGGAAGAGGTAAGTTGAGGCACTATTCCGTCGATGATATTGGTATCGTTGCGTATAGAGATTGGTATCTACGTAGCAAGTGCAATAACTATGATAGGAAGGGCAATCCCAAGTTTCCCGAGATATATCTCGATGAAAGCTATTGTAATCTCAATCATGTAGCTAAGCAGGTATGGATAGATACTGAGCATAATGGCGGTGTCCACTATCAACGTGGAGGAGCTGGCCCCCGATTGTGTATTGTCGGAGCAGGGGTCATACTCTCCTCTAGAGATGTGCTGAAGGGGGAGTGGATTCCTGGCAGCGTTGCTTGTTGGAATTCGAAGAAGAGAAAGCGCGACCCAGAAGACGACTATCATGGCAACTTCGACGCAGTTGTCTTCGAGAAATGGTTCACCCAGATGTGTGTTACTGCGGAGCGCGAATATGGTCCATGCCGTATACACCTGGATGGTGCGCACTATCACAAACGTCGACTTAATCCTCAGCCCACGGCTGTGTGGAAGAAAGAAGATATTATGCAGTGGCTCAGTGATAATCAAGTGTCTTTTTCGTTCGTGATGAAGAAGCCAGAGCTGCTGATTGCAGCACGTGAAGCGAAGGAACAGCCGAGACTGGCTTGCGTTGAAATCGCTGCGAAGTATCGGCATACAGTCATCTTCACACCCCCTTACCATCCTGAGCTCCAGCCGATCGAACTCGTGTGGGGAGCAATAAAGAACAAGATCGTCTATAACCCAGCAGCCACAATGCAGGATCTGGAATTGAGCGTGAAAACGTGTCAAATGGAGATAAGCTCGAGCATCTGGATTGATGCATGGAAAAAGATGCTAGCATACGAGGAGAAATATAGTAACATCGACGAAGAAGAAGCTATAATACCGATAGATGGTGATGACGATGATTTGCGAAGTTGCAGTGAGGAAAGTGAATGAGTTGAATAAAGTATGTACAATGAAATTATCAAAAGATTAATAAAATAACAATCTAATTTATCTCTAGTTTCATGTGCTTGCATGGTTTTATAGCGGTCAAGGGCAAGTGAGAGCTGTAGCTCACTTTAACCGGTATACGATCCCATGTGGCGAGGACTATAATATCCAGAATATGCTAAATATTCAAAGAAGATCATATGAGCTACCATTTGATAACTCAGGGACAATCTTTGCTTGTTTACTTTGAGTTTCTTTCAAGCCACTATAGCGTCTTTTTCAAGACATTACAGCGTCTCTTTCAAGCGATCAAAGCGTAGGCCGTTTTCCACACTAACAAGCTAGTGGAAATTACAACACCCCGAGGAAAATCATAGCATATAGAAATCTTATATTGCTTAAATGACAAACTCGTGAGCAGTAGTCTCCAAGAAAAAGCGATGCAAAGCGCTTCAAGTGAGGTTTAAATACAAATATACATCGAGGACTAGTGTGGATACTTTCAGTGTTGTTTGTTTGTGGCTTAGAGATACGGTAGGAATATATCTGGTTCAAATAACGAGCAGGAGCTCGAGTAGTTGCTTTGCACCTGCGTCGCCATTTTTGCGATGGCACAGATCGAGCAGTAAAACGACGCAGTAATCGTTGCAGCAATTCCCCGAGATCTGGAACCGCTGCTGCGTACGTCCGTACTAAGCAAACAACTAGGAGATGATCTGCACAGCGGGAGAACGAGGAAGTAGAACGTGGCCACACTGATGTTTCCGGTGTACTGGTCGTAGTAGTTTGCAGCGTTCATGGACAGATCGTCCGACGACATCATAGACTCCCTTAGCACTACTGTTATCACTTTTGCGCCGACGGCACTATGACAGTAGAGAGATATAAGAAAAGCACAAACATCAACCCGAGCGTACACTTTCTTGAGCGACCCGCATGAAAGCGCCCGTGTTATGCGGTAATTCGAGTTTGTAATTGTTGCAGCAGTTACAAAGCACTTCATGCCACCGACTCAATCGAAACCAATTATTGTTGTGGTTATCATTGAGGTATTGTTTACCGCTTCCATAGCTGCTGCAAGTCATCGCGGATGGCTTGAAACTATTATCGTTATTTTGCTTGGGCGAATGGTCTTCGTTGACCTGGAATGGGTACACTGTCATCGATATGTTTTGTGATGATGACTAGAGAAGCTGAGAGATCCGAGATTATTGCAGTTCTCCCCTAAATATACGTTACAAGAATGAGAATGAGTCCATTTGTGGCAGTGGAGGACGAGTTGAGGAGCAATAAATTTCGACACATCCATGAGACTGTTCTATATAGACACAACACGGATTGAAATAACAAAACGGCATAAGATCTCTTGTCGACGGACTCCGATCAAGTGTGTTCCGAGAATAGCCTGTGATCGCAGCTACCATAAGCGCCATGTTCAACTCTTGTTCGTCTTCCTATGCGGAGTTCTAAAACGAGCACGAAATATGAAGTTTGTAGATCGGTCTTATCTCACACCTGCGCATACACAGCGACAGTTTTCTATTGTTACTGGCCCATAAGGAGGTAATGTTGGTACTTTTAGACATGGCAACGTTTAGCTGGATCAATTGGCAAGTTTATTCTGTCTATTATGTCCTTAAAAATGTCTTGGCGCTGTCAGCTCATCATTATTAGTCTCTTCCTCTTCTTGAATAAAATATTTTTAAGCATAGTCTTCTTCCTTTGGCTGAACTCTCTATTTTGCTTCACATTGTGTCAATACATATTATGCTTACTGATACGCTGGAAGCACATCTGGTGCTCCAAATGAGCACGAACCAGGACGGTAGCTCTGCGCCTGCGTTGCCATTTGGGCGACGGTGCAACAGGTACAGCAGCACGACGCACAGCCATCACAGCAGCAATTACCTGGTATGTGGAACCGCTTTCGGATCTGGGTTCGCCCATACCAGACAAACAAGAGAAAAATAAATTGACCAGCAATCGCCATGAGCGAACCCAGATATTGGATTTTTTCGTAAGTCACAGCACTACTGATGGGGAGATTAGTGCCGACATACCCTATCACCCCCAAGCCATAGAGCACTACGAATAATGATATGGCTTGGCAGTACGAGTAAATCCCCAATCGAGCGTATACTTGGGCGAGTGATACGCACGGGCAGCAGCAAGCCATACAACAGTTTGGAATGCAATGATTGCAGCAACCGCAGAAACCCTCGGTCCATTGGCCCATTTGGAAGCCATTATTATTGTTACAATCTTGGTTATTGCCATTAGAAGTTGTTATTGTCACTTTATAATCTCTGTCGAGGCTGTCGGGGTGGTATTCGTCGACCTGGAAATGGTGCACCGACATCACGACGTTATTTGTTTATTGAACTCCAATGTTGTATCGCTGGTGTCGCGTGTAAATTCAATTTGTGACCATGGCCATTTGTCTCAGTGAAAGGATTCTGTTGATCACGAGCAAGGACGTGGATAAGACTACAGATTGCAACCGTTGGCAAAATATCATAAGGTTGATACGAATGGTCATGGAGCCATGCGCTTCTAAGAATAGTTTTTTTTTTGTTATTTTCTGCTTTGTTGCTGTAAACTGGAGGCACTATTTGCTGTCGTTTTGAGACAAAGCCCATTTAGAACATAAAACCCCGATATTTTCAATGGATTCGGTGTGGTAACCGTGGGAGCTTTGTGTGATGGCGACAAACATGGACGTTTGGATGTCTGTCATCGACAGCACAGGAAGACAGCTATCGAATGTGTTTCTCAAAACGCGCTCATATCGCCGTCGTTCTAATCCATCCACTTGTCTCAAAATCCAGCAAATTAGTCATATGTATCCAGTTGTCTCGTCTCTTGCAACCATTAACAAACAGAAAAAGAAAGAAAGAAAGAAATTTATTTTTGTTACGAGATTTAATCAAAACGAGGTTAATAAATGAAAATTATTTGTAATTTATAAATTAGTGTGGGTGATTTTTAGAGCATCGTCGACACTGGACGCCTACTCGCCTTAGAAGCTGTACCCATTGCACACCTATATCTCCACTTGCACTGGGTGCATATAATCATTTTATAGAGCAGAAGAATCCTGAGCCATGCGCTTAGCAAAAATTCGGATAAGTAGGTTGGGAGACCATCATTCTGTCATGAGAGTTACCCATTGCCACTGCCTGCGCTTCTGCTTTCTCATTTAAGAAAACGAGCACCAACGCTCATAGTAGAGAGAGAAAGAGAGAAAAGCTGGTGAGATAACTCTCAGAGACGAGAGAGGAAGCAAAATGGCCACGCCATCACAACACGCTCTCCAAATGAACTCGCCAGCGTCCTCCATTGACATAGACGATAATCCCGAAACCCATACCACACCTTCCTACCGCTTCAGCTACATGAACACATTTGAGCCTGGAGACGCTAACATCAATGCACATGCCCCGGCAAGTGGTAGTGGCGTACGGAATTCATTCACATCCAGGAACTCGGAGACCGATGTATTTGTACGAGGATCGCTTTTAGATCGAGAGATCACTGCCGTGGCGCAGATAAAAACAGGAAAGATGGCAGAGCGACCACGAGATTACAAAGGACGGATTCGGGTGAGTGTTGTGTTTAGTTTGATTTAATCGATTTTTGCTATGGAAGATCTAACAGGTTGATCTTTGTGTATACAGACATGGCCGGGTTTGTTGTTGTTTGTGGCGTTGGTAGGCGCCATGGGGTTCTTCACAACGTACTTTGCGATGCAAGAGCGTGATAACAGTCAAACTCGTACGGAGGCGTATGCGAAAGAACACTTTGAGAAAACAACCATCAAGGGCGGCAACAAAACCGATGAGACTATCGGGGATGATATTGTCTCTGATGATGGAGTGATTGGAAACCCGAAGGTGTACCCTCCCAGTGGTATGTTGAAAAGTCAGGTGTCTATTGCTCTGAGTATGCTGAATGAGAGTGGCTGATCGATAAATTGCTTGTGAACTTATAGCATGTGAGCTTCCAAACTATCTAAGTAAGGATGGTCACATTGTGGCAGTGTCTGCTAATGGAACGGAAGTACCGATGAGGATCAAAGGCATCAACTGGTTCGGCATGGAAACGTATGTTCAAGGCGATGTTTAGTTCAAATGTATTGAGGGACTCGTGTTTAATTAACTTTTTCATTTTGTGATTCTAATTTATAGAGGCCAAGCCATTCCATTTGGATTATGGGATAACAACGAGAACGGTACAACTGCATATCAGATCGCAACGTTCCTTGCCAACAACAAGTTCAATGCCGTCCGTTTGCCGTTGATGGCTGCGTGGATCTTAGAAAACAAGGTTCCCAACACGGCGTTGATCAACAGGCAAGAGAATCGAGCGTTATCAGTCAAGGACTACATGTCGCTACTAAAGAGTATCATCAAAGTGCTTCAGTATCGCAACATTGGTGTCTTGTTGAGTATGCACACACTCACATACAGTGATAATGGTCCGCTCTGGTACAATGAAGACGTTCCAGAAGACAAATTTCTTGAGGCGATCGATATTTTGACCTCAAATCTCTGCTCTAATGAATACTGGAACGTGATGGGAGTTGATCTCAAGAATGAACCGTACAAAGGGACCTGGGGTGATGACTCCGAAACGGATTTCCGTGCAGGCGCGAAGCGAATCGCAGATCGTATGCTAGAAGGCTGTGGGAACTGGATGGGTTTTGTGGAAGGTGTCAACGGCCAGCGAACGGTAGAAATCGATGGTGAAGAGTTTGCGTACTATGATTGGTACGGCGGAGGACTACAAGGTGCCAAAACCCAGGGGCTCGAGTTCAGCGTGGAAAACAAACTTGTCTGGGCACCCCATTACTATACTCCCGCCGTGTTCCCACAATACTATCTATACGGTGGCGGCACGGTCGGTGATAGCAGCGTCATTGAAGATTATGTGGAATTGGACGACGACACATTGAAGCACCGCATTGAAGTCACCATGGACGATATGTTTGGCTTTTTGGCATCAGAAACAGGACCAGCATTATTACTCGGAGAATTTGGCGGTCTATACACGAAAGACCTGCATCCAATGCTGACCACCAAGCGCTGCACGGACTTTACGATCACGCGTGTCAAAGAACCTGGCTGGGCAGGAGGTTTCATGTGGTCCTTAAATCCGGAAAGTGCCTACCAGTACAATCCCGCCGATACAGCTGGTACCTTCACTGAAGGATTGTTGACAGCAGATTGGCTGAGTGCCAACGAAGAGTACCTTACAGGTTTACAGGCGATGGATGACATGGAGAACCTCGTTCCGTTCCAGTGTTTTCCAACCACAGCGTCATCTTCTGGCTCTGGTTGAGTATGATACACTTGGACCAGCCAATTATGATAGACACATGAATCTAGTTTTTCTTTATGCAAACTCTAGCATCTCTTTGGGTCCGATTTAATTTGACAGTATGTTTACTAGTATATTGCTCTGTATTTGTGTCATAATTTCTTCGTCTTGTGCAAATGCTGGATTCTTTTATCATAAATTGTCAACCAGCTTGTCATTGCAACAAATTTGTTTGCAGCGATTCTTCAAAGCTATGTCGAAATCGCGCATATGCGGGGGGTAAGATACTCACATCGCGTTTCAGAAAACTATCCTGGATCCAGAATTGCACAATGTTGAGGAAGCTTGGACACACGACCATGACGAGCACGAGTTCAGCGAACGGGTAGCTCTTGAGTGGATGGAAAAGTAAATCTCCAAACAAACCTAGCGGTGTGGCGGTGGCGATCAACACCGACACTACGATTGCCTTTGCAAACACGATGATTAACAGCCACGCCGTTAACTGTAGAAACCATACGCGATATGAAGGCGGGTTTCCATATTCCCCACTCTCCTGGATATTGCTCCAGTTCATCGCAAACGCTAGTTCTTGCTGCAGGCGCAGAAACGCCAAACTTACAATCATCCCAAGTGTGCAATCGCTGACGAAATTGATGAAGTACCAGACGCACTCGTCCGTCACTGGCGGTAGCTGGATTGCAACCCCAAGATTTATGACATGTCCAAGCGTCGCACCGATTGCTTGCTTACTGATATCCATCATCCAGATTTGCAGTGTTCGCTTTGGACGTTCCACATGTCGCTTGTACCATAATGTCCCCAACGCGATGAGCCCCAACAGAATCTGAACCGCATAAGCTTCTACGTCGGAAAGCAGTTTACACTTGTCTTCATCATTAGTGTCGGACATCACCTTCCCTTTTACTTCAAGTCGAAGTCGATGAATAGTTTCATTCACAATGCAGGACAAGGCGCTTCTTTCGTGTGACTCGTCGCGCCAGGAAGATACCAACAGATCTTTCTACATTTTGCTCAATAGGATATGATCAATATCACACCAACAAAAACCAGTTGTACATACATTTTAATAGGTTGATTGGACTTCCATGTGCCTTCAGTCACGACACGAACTTACGCCGTCTTTTTTTCTTTTTCTAACGTTCTATGCTGAATTTGATTTAAAATTTGCAACGATCGACGCGATGCACCAGCTGATGGAGGTGTTTTCTTCTTAGGCAGCATCGGGCGACCACTACCAGGAGTGAAGGCTTGACTCGTACTTGCTAAGCTGCGGGGATGAAGCTTTGTAGTATGCGTGTTACTCAGTACGGAACGAGCTTTAAGCCAATTTGTTGTCTTATTGGCTCCGGTCGAACCGTTGGTTGCAATGGTCCCATCAGTGACGCTCTTCGACTGCAATAGACGAGATGGAGTGGATGCACGTTGACTTGTACCATTAGGGGTATCAAATTTGTTGGCTCTAGAGCTGCTAGACAAGGGTAACTTGTTGCGGGAACTTTCCATGACAGGAGACATAAATGTTGTTGCTTCGCTACTAATTGAGGATGTCAATGGTACTGGACCACTCGGCTTCAGCGGGAACAAACCATTCTCGGACAAATCAAAGTAGTCCAAATCATCCAAGTGATCATAGATCTCGCGAAAGGTAGGACGGACACCCCAAGCTGTACAGCGCATGAACAAGCGATAGTATGGACCCAGACGCTTCTTCGCTGATTCTGGAATATCCTTTACGGCGACATCTTGTAGAAGCTTGTGCAAATTTCGTGTTTCCAGACAATTTTGCGGAACTACTTCACCTACTAGCAATCGGAAGAGGATCTCTCTCCCAAACGAGCCAACGTCACAATTTTTGTAAAAGCTGAAATCTTCATCAAGAATCTTTGGCTCCGAAGATGGTAATTTGATGCGCCCAAAATCTGATAGCTTTACGTGTGGCTCCCACTTCTGTTCATATCCTTGAGGTGGGGTGCGAAGCAGGATATTCCGGCAAGCGAGATCACCGTGTGCTACGTTCACTTGCTCATGTAAAGTGATCATCGGTAAGCAAATTTGCTTCAACATGGGCTTTACCTTATCCGGAGCAAGAGTGAATCGTCGCTTGGAACTACCAGACTTGATTCCATATCTCCTTAAATAGTCGCTGAGTTTGCAATCCATCACTTCCAATGCAATACATGTATGTTCAATGCCGTCGCACACACCAAGACACTGCAGAAATCCTTCCTCATGACGTACTTTTCTTAGATAATGGATCTCAATGGCACTTCGTCGCTTTGCTTCGTCCTCAGGAAAACCTTCCTGTGGCTTGGCTCTTTTCAACGCAACTTTTCGCCCACGAATTACAGCAGCCGAGACTTTCCCATCAGTTCCTTCTCCATACACGCCTCCAGTGTACTCTACATCGGTTTCACAATTGAATAATCCCACATCTTCGATTACAGACGTACTTGTAAATCCAGCAGAAAAGTCATCGTCGGTATGTCCCTCTACCAAACTGGTCACAGCAACGTTTACTATCTCTGGCATTTCTTGACTCGCCGGTAAATATACATCTTTATCATTGATCACACCTGCATCTCCTGTTTCAGAACGCTGTGATAGCATGCCAAGTTCTTGCGTCGGATTCAAGTCCACATCTTGGCTGAGTTCACTTTCTGCTTCCATTTCCGTGCGCGCTGATATTTCCTCCTGAGGAGCGACCGCCTCTTCATCGGTAGTTACTGCGACAATGGCAGTACTCTTGATCTCTATTTTGTTATCATGAATTGTAGGAGAATTAGGAGCAACCAGATCCTCTTCTTCCTTCTGCTCTTCGGCAATACTCACTGCGTGGGTGTCAGTCACTTCTATCGGCTCACCACTGGTTAATTCTATTGTTGTGGACTCGGCAGTCTGTAATTCTATCGTTGTGGATAAGGTAGCTTGGCTGCTCAGGGACTGAAGAGTGCGCGCCACCGGTGGTGGTGTCACCAGCATGTGATCGAGTATCGGTGGTCGCTTCCGAGGCGTTATCTGCAGTTGATTTGATGTACTACTACCACCACCACTCACACCATCAAGACGTTGTTGGAGCTTCTCAGTCGTCTTCAGATTTTTCTCTAACCGCCTACGTGACTGCACCGAATCCACAGAGCGTTCATCGCGCGGCGGGGAAAACGATATCATACGCTTCCGCGTAGACGATGAACTGCTCTGTGCGATGCCTCTGACAACATTTTTTTTCGGTTTGACCGATGCTACAGTGGATACCTGCGGTGCGCTCTTTTCTGGCGTAGGTTCAATGCTTAAATCTTTACCAAAGGACGCGCCAATCACCACTTTCGCTCGTACAGGAGATGTTTCTATTGTTGATGGTGGTTGATTTGGGTTTGATGCTAGTGCTGGTGCTGCTACTACCGCCGATGAAACTGGACCTGTAAAGACTGTTGACGTCGCTAGACTCGCTCGCTCACTCCGCGTTCGTCCACGACCGCGCTTCGCTGCCGTCTTCCGCTCATTCCCACACGCTGTCGCTGGTCGTTCTGATGCAGTAGATACAGTAGGAGTAGGAGCCGTCCTTACACTCTGCCTACCAGCTTCACGTAATTGCTTATAAAACTCGATTTGTTGCTGCATTTCGATCTGTGCCTGCGCACGTGTACGTCGGCGACCGACTGTTGGCTGGTCCACACCTTGGAACATTCTAAAGCAGTCTCTTGTGTCCCTGCCTGTTAAGATCCTGTTTGTTCCTAGCGTATTCTCTCTCTCTCACACACACACACAACACCGACTTCCTTTCCTTCGCTTCCTGGCGCTCGTTACCTCGTCCTTTTGGATCAAAAACCGCGCGCGCGCCAAATGTTATTGCGTTTTTTCAAAAAAATAACTGCTCCATTAGAAAATTTGACATTTCTACTAGAGCTCACGAATACAAAAGCTGATAAATTTTCTAAAATTTGCTTTGCCAATCACACGATCTTTGCTCATATCGGTGATCCTATTTCGATAAAGTGATAATTTGTTTTTATCCCTAAAATGAAGTGGCCCACGTTAAATAAAGTAACGATAAGAAGTATTGGTTGAGCTAGAGTTTACCAAAAAGATCATGGCAAAACAACACCAGCAACTGCAAGCGATGGGTGAAGTGGCGCTATCGTTCAGTGCCGATGTCTACAAGAAACTCTTTCCAGGAGAGTACGTGAAGAAGTGCATCGAACACAATGTGCGTCCGGATTCGCGCACATTGGACGCTGCGCGTGCAGTGCATTTGCAGACAAATGTGATCCAGACTGCCGCCAGTTCAGCGCTCGTGAAAATGGGCAACACGTCGGTCATCACGGCTATTAAATTGGCTGTGGGTACACCGGCCGTAGCTACGCCCGATCAAGGCGATATAGGTGAGCAATCAAATTGATACCGCTTGTATAGTTTGGCGGTACATGATCATAGTTAGTGTTTGGGTATATCACGAAACTCTCATGAAGCCATTCAGGTGCATTTGACCCCGTTATGCTCGACACGGTTCAATATTGGCCGCCCATCGGAAGAAGCGCAAGCTATCAGTAGCCAGCTTTCAAGAATCATCATTGGGTAGGTGAGCGCCTTCTGAAATCAATTTCAAGCTGTTTCTCTGTGATAATTTGATAACTTAATCTCCTGGGTTACCATTCGTTGTGGACTACAGATCTCGAGTGGTGGAAATGTCGGATCTTTCGATTGAAAAGGGCAAGTCAGCCTGGAGATTGATGGTGGATGTGTACTGCATCGATCACGACGGCAACGTGTTGGATGCGTCATTGACGTCAATTATGGCCGCTTTGCAAACGCTGCGATTGCCTGCCACTTCCATCAACGAGAATGACCACGTGGTCTCCCTCGTCCCAGGTACGTATAGTCGCATCCAACAGTGAATTCTTGGTAAATCTAACTGGGCTCATCTTCAGCTAATTAATGGAAGCTTTTATTAATTTGTAGATGCCGAATCAACCCCATTGCGTATGCAACACTCTGCATACTCTACGACGTTTGCGATCCTCAATGGCAAACTGTTACTCGACCCGACTGCACAGGAAGAAGAGCTCGCGTCCACAGTTTTCTCCATTGCATACACCACGAATGGTCAACTCTGTGCTGTCCACAAACCCGGAGGCAGTGCGCTGTCTGCCGCCAAGTTACAGCAATGCAAGGCTATCGCAAAAGCGCGGGCGGAGCTCCTGACGAATCAGCTTGGCAGTAACCACGTCATCACACCATAAACTGAACAATCAATACAAAGAGATACATGTACTGTATGAACGCGCGGGAAAGCAATCAGCAGAAATACTCCATTCTTTGCATGCACGATCAGACTTTGGAGGTACACCATACCTCTTCGATAATTCTTTTTGAATCAAATAAGATGGCGTCATATCGATGACACAAGTGGTGTCATCGGTCATTTTGTCCCTCTAATACTCGACATCCTATTTAAAAGAATATGCCGATCAATAGTAAATACTCGAAGGGTATTAATCCTTTTTCTGCGCCGCTTATCAAAGATTCCTTTTCTGTTTGATAGAGATCGTCCAAGCAGAAAATCAGAAGGTGAACGTAAAAGTGAGAGACAAGAGAGTGGCTCTGTGGCGCCATTTTTCTGTGCTGTTTTTCGTTTTTGTTGGCTTCCTCAAGAACAATACCGAAAAAGAAGCAGAAAGAGGGGAAACCGGGAGTGAGCTGTCTCTATCCAGCCAAAGCAAAGGCACAAGAGATGAATGAGCATACACCACTCAATATTCGATCATCCTCTGCTTCCGATGGTAACCACGGCTGGTGGCGGTCCAGGAACCACGCGCGTCGACGAATGCGTCCACTGTATGCAGTGGTAGTGGGACTGCTGACATTGGTGGTGGTGTTCGCTGGGGTTGGACTGGTGATGCGAACGGGTCAAAGTGTAGATCAATCAAACTCCATCACTGTAGCTATCCATGGCGAAAATGAGAGTGGCGAGCACACTAATCCATTACGATTACCGTCGTTGGCTGAAATATCTTCTCCATCGGCAACAACAGGAGCAAAAGCATTGTCACCTGTACCAGATGTAAACATCCTATCCACAGCGACTACTACAGTAGAATCAGATGATGTGGTGGCTAGTGATGATGGCCCTACACTTGCGATTGTGCGGCAGAATGCGAACGCGAAAAGCAAAGACGCTGTTGAATTTATTCCGCGTTTCGGTGCACCCTTAGAGAAGCAAGTACGTTCGTTCTTTCTTGTTACATTGAGATTAATTGTGAGCATGTGTCTATGTGCAACGGCACTGATGTTGCGATTTCTTTATAGTATGCAGGTCTCGTGGCGGTGAACGAACAAGCAATCGGCAAGCTCTTCTACTGGTTCTTCGAAACACGTGACGCTTCGAAGCAGAACAAAGACTCGACACCGCTTATCCTGTGGTTCAATGGCGGACCAGGAGCATCGTCCATGACCGGATTGTTCACCGAGAATGGACCCTATCGATTCACGAACGAGGGCAAGATTATTCCACACGAGCACTCATGGACGCAATTGGGTCACATGCTCTTCTTCGATCAACCTGTAGGCACAGGGTACTCGTCTGTGCGTGATGACAACGGCTACGTGAACACACAGGACGAAATCGCCGAGCAATTGTATAGAGGGTTACAAGGATTCTACGCTCGGCACCCAGAATACGCTCGTAATCCAGTATACGTCTGTGGAGAATCGTATGCTGGCAAGTATGTGCCATATATCTCCCATTACATCCATACACAAAATTTGGGAGATAAACCAGAGAAAAATGGCGAAGTGCGTATCAACTTGACGGGGATTGCAGTTGGCAATGGGCTTATGTGGCCCGTATTGCAGGCGCGGTCGGTACCGGATTTCGCGATTGCATTGGGACTGATCGACTCGCAAGAATATGAAAAGGCAAACGCCGATATCAGTCAATGCGAAGAGTTTCATCGCCAAGGACGACACATTGATGCCTTCCAGGTTTGCACCAATGTTATGAATGAGGTCAGTTCATTTATAATATGGTATATATGCTGCAAATTCATGTTACTAACTCTTATCGATATGCTTTAGATCTACGCCACTGCCGGCAATCCATTCGTGTACGATATCCGCAAGTCGGGTAATCCATTCAACGAACTTACGGCGACTTTATCCAACTATTTCAACGCCGACGAGGTTCGCCGTGCACTGCACGTGCCACTTGGAACACCGTGGGTGTCCGTCGATGGTTCTTCATATGGTGTGTCCGCAACTGCGCCATCACTTGTGCGGCATTTGCTCGCAGACGAAATGTTAGACGTACCGATCGACCTTTTTCGCGATTTGTTGGACAATTATAAGGTTTTATTCTATGCTGGCAACATGGACGGCTCGCTATGCAATAATTTGGGTATGGGCCGTATCATCGACCGACTCGCGTGGACTGGCACTACTGTGTACCGTAGCGCGCCGCGGATTCCTTGGCTTGTCGATGGCGAACTCGCGGGGTTAGCCAAGACTAGTGGCAATTTGAGTTACGTGGTGGTCTTGAACTCAGGTCATCTTGTACCCACAGATCAACCTAAGGCCGCACTGAATATGATGCGGCATTTTTTGAAGGACGTATCCTTTGCGATCACCACTACAGATCCGTAGATAAACAGGAACCAACAATTTTTTGGCTGAGAAAATGAAAATTTCGAGAACAAAGCAAAGTAGGTGGGGAAGGGGGGAGATAAAATGGATACAATCCGGTTTTGCTGCTCAAAATGTTACTGCTCATAGTATTTTGTTGGTATTATAATGGGTGGAACAGAGTTCAATCATGCAAGTACATTGATACGCATTCTGTCCATCTACCGCAGCCAGATGAATTCAAGGATGAAGAGTTACACGGCAACCATCCATTCGCGGATGCTATGTCCTGTCACGAGGTTGTTCTTGACATACGGATCCTGCTTCACAAACTCGTCAATCTCTTGTTTGTCGGCAATGTGGAAGATAAAAAGCGCTGAATCCACTGGGTCCGCCAGCGCTCCGGCCATGACGAGCTTGCCTTCGTTCTTCAAGTTGGTCGCGTTCGCCAAGTGTTCCGTGCGGAAGGGACCACGTTTCTCGAGGATGTCGGCCGTGTACTCGTAGCGGAGCACATAGAATTTCTTGTCGGTGTCACTAGACGACGAAGAAGCCATACTACGTCGAGCGAAGTGAAAAGCGCTAGCAGATCGAGCCGCAGCGCTTCTTTGCGTGAGTGCCTTGTAGATTGTCAGCATCTTCATTAGTATGTGGCATAAATAAGATGCTCGTCATCATTGACAACCTCTTTAAAATGACCTTCAACCCTCGTTAGAATGACTTTAAGCCTTAATTTATGTGGGACACATAATCATTCTTCACTTTTGGTTGCAAATAATACCCCATTGCGTTAGTCTCATCCTTTAATCCCATTTGTGCCACGCGTGGTACCGAGCATGTAGGATCTAAAGGTTAAATAGCTGCGCAAAGAAAATATCCAAGATACTATTGAGTAGGCTGAAGAAAATGGCGGATGCTTCAAGTCGCGGCTAGTCTGAGCAAAATCCACTTCATTAATGATTACGTTCAGTAGCCGCAGCTGGTTGCTATCGTTTTGAATGTCGCTCGACTAAGACAATAGTTTGGATGGGCTTCCTATACACACGCCAGACAGTCACAAGACAGGATGGCCAACACGCTTGCTAATGTACCAATGGACTCAAGAACATCACTACGACTTGCAAATCCACTCACTGGGTTGAATGCTAGACGCTTCACACATGTAGCTCCACTTATGTCACACACAATCTAGGGAGTACACAAACCACTGCAGTAGTAGACACCACAGTTGTGCAGCAGTTAAAATCATATCAGGTATTAATTGTTAAAGGTTAAATAGAGTGTCTTCTAATTGTAATTGGTTATCATAACTGGAGACACATGACCACCAGGATGGAAGCACTGCGGCTGTACCGTGCGATTTATCGTGTGAGTGCATATATGCAACCGACCACTGCATGCGCAATGGTCAGTTATTTGTGCATTCATTTACATTATGCTGATGAGTGCTATGGTGATTTATTAGGCAGCTGCGAAAATGCCAACACGGGATCGACGCAACTACGTGCGCCGACGATTGCGCTTCGAGTATGACCAGCACCGTGACGAAACAAACCCCGAACGGATTCAGTTTCTGTTGCGACTAGCAGAGACACAGGTAGCCATGGAAGCGTCCGTGAATAGATCCATTGGTATGGAAGTTAGATTGTTTTCAATAACAGCTTTTGGTGTCATGATGATGTCATTACTATAGTTGGAAACAGTGGAGATACAGGCAGAGCACCTCTCCAACACATTTTCCAGTCCTGATTACCATCGTGCATGATGGAGCGAACAGCAATATGCAGCACAAAAAGCAAGCGGACAGAAGGAACATAGAGAAATTCTCATATGGTATACCTGGTCAGTAAATAGCAAACGCGTAAGTTAGTCACTATTCAAATCTGCCCGATGATAATGGCTGGAATGAAATTGTAGCGTATTATGAAATTATGTGATTGCATTGCTTGCCATTATACGTAAAAAAGTGGTATGCAAGGCACCAAATCTTCCTACACGTGCACACATACAAAAAAGCACTTCGAGGGTAGAGACTTAAAACCCGTAACTGTGGTTTTTGTCCGCGTGCGGCGCGCTCTCGGTCTTACCACCGCTTGGTTTTACTTTGCAATTTGCTGGAGTCGAGTTTCCAGTCGTCGAATCTGATGCAGGGGTCACTTTCGGTGTATCCGATGCCGGCGCACCAGTTGTACTGGCTGGACTCGGAGCCTGCGTTGCACTCTCTGGTGATTGCGTTTCAGGAGCTGGAGCTGGAGCTGTAGTGGTTGGAGCTGTAGTAGCTGGAGCTGGGGTTTCTGTTGCCACGGTTGATTCCTGTGCTGGCGTGCTTCCATATGCCGATGATCCAGCCGGTGTCTCCGTTGTAGGAGCTGGCGTTGTGGCTTCGGTAGCTGGAGCCGTAGTTTCAGAAGCTGGTGTGCCTCCATATGCTGATGATCCAGCCGGTGTCTCTGCTTTACTATCGCCCTTAGCAGTAGTACTTGTAGCAGTAGTAGATGCAGCACAAGTGGTTTTCTCGCCTGGTGTGGTCGTAAACGCTGCCACTGTGAAATCGGGCGCTGCGCCTTCTTTCCATGTACAACACGGATCGCCAAATGCTTCACCGTTGGTCATATCTGAACCTGGAAATTTTTGACCACAGAAATCTGCTGACCACGTCGTCGATGCTGCTTGAAACGCCTTGCCAAACTCGGTGTACCCTCCATCGTCCGTATGACCCAAACCTTTAGCAAATGAATCGCCGTTGGGAATTTTCTTGAGATAGCTCGCCATGCCGTTCACGCTGGAGGCACTCAGCGCCAGCACTGTCATTAAAGCAGCGATCGATTGCATTGTATATGGGGAGAGGACGTAGGTTTGGTAGTGTTTCGAGATTGGACTCGAAGGCTTGAGTGCAAATGTAGGAATGAGAGTTCAGGGACACGGATAGTTTGGAGCGGATGAAGAGCGAGAGGACTGATTGTCGTTACCATAAAGTGGTTTTTAGGATCTCCTTCCATACAGTTCAATAAAAATAACAAACGGAGTTATGGATCAGATGACCAAAGCTACGGAAAGATTTTCTACATAAAGTCGTACTCCATTTCTCATCTTTGTGTGATAATAACGGCTAGCGAAGAAACTTCTAAGTCCATCGAGATAAAAATGCTAATCAAAGAGTAACCACTGTCACATCAGATCTATCTTGCGTTTAGTATTGGATGCCGATAGGTTACGGATAAGTGAAGCCATTTTGGGGGGTGGATTTTGAGAACATCCAGACTGGGCAATGAGAATAGATCGACCTTTTTTCTAAATAGTAAAAACGATTGCTGTCTCATTGTGCATCAGGTATATTGGAAACAATTCGTGCCCTAATAGCACGATTATCTATGGCTTTGCTACCTGACGACAGAGATTTCTGGCTTGTCGGTTAAAAAATTGTGGCTGACGCAATTTCGATTGCCGTTGAGCAACCGGAGCATGATCGAGTGTTCTGCCAAGGAAGAGAGCAACATTCCAGGAACTGAAACCTCCAATAACCAAAAAACAACAAACGAAATTGCTCGATTGAATTGCGCATCAACACTTGGTCTAAAAGATACAGATCTTTCGTTTCGAGTTCTTATGCACGACGACTAGTTGAATATGCAATCAAATAAAACCAACATACATGCTTCACTAGCGATCCAAGGTTTACTACTATCACAAGCTGATGATCTTATAGCGTAGCTGGGTGTTGGCGCAAATGCCGGGTACGGTAATGTCGACCCCATCGGTGGTGTTTTGGCTTTGCCCGGCAGTTGGTGCCATGTGGTGGTTCACCTTCAGGGCCAGTCGTTGCGATATAGGGAGGGGAAGTTTCTAACCCTCCATCTGGAAATGCTGGCTCCGTCCAGCCGCTCCCCGATGAGGAATCTATGTCCTCATCAGTCGAAGCAGAGGTAGATCCACTATCATCGTCATCATATTCGTCTTCTTCAGTTGGAGCAATAGTTTCTACTGGAGCCGGCGTATCCGTGATAGCTGGGGCAACCGTATCCGTGATAACTGGAGCAGGAGTGACATCCGCACTAGGAGTAGTAGTTGTTGTTTCACTAGGAATTGGCGTGGTGCCATCGGACGGGGCTGGAGTCACTTCACCACCAGCCCCACATGTCGTCTTGTTCGTTGGAACACCCGTAAACGCCGTGATTTCATTTGAAGGCTCTGCTCCTTCCGCCCATGTGCAGCATGGATCGCCAAATGCTTCGCCATTGGTCATTGTAGCACCTGGGAACGTTTGGTGACAAAAATCTGGGGTCCAGGTGAGCGAGACAGTCTGGAAAGCCTTGGCGAAATCTGAAAGCGTCGCGGTGTCCTCATTCACGTGGCCCAGTGCCATGTTGAAGAGATCACCGTTTGGGATTTTTTTGAGATACGCCGACATGGCATGGACCGAATGATTGGCCGTTAAACCAGCCAACAAGATCACCGGTGTGAGACTGGTAACGAACTTCATTTCTGTAGTTTGTGTGGGAATAAAGTGGTCTTGATATGGAATTGGCTTTGAGGGATGATCAGGCAATTAAAGAATGAGCTCTTAGAGCACATCTTTTGGTCAGCATAAAGAAACTAATCTCTAATGCTAGAGTAAGAAGTAGATTCTGACTCGACATACGCACGTAAACTGACGAAAGATGCTTTCTTCCGTTTTGGTGGTCTGGCCTAGATTGTTTAAAGCTCGTAGTTCAATTGTAGCGCCATCACCCTGTCACACCATGCATCGGTTACATACACAAATATACTCATATAAGTATACTTTGGCTTACCAAAGTATGCAAAAGTTAAAGCTTTACACCGTCCACTTCCATAGTGGTAAGATTTGATTAAGTATCGTTATAGTGACTTGAAGTATCCAAAAGTGAAGCCACCATAAATGGATGGGTCACAACTACTCAAGGACCCAGATGCAGCAGCTCTTTCAACCTACAATGGCTAATAAGTAAAGAGACTGACGTTCTGAATGTTAATGGGGCGTTGGAGATGGCTAAAGATGACAAGATTTCTAGTAAATCGCATTAAATTCTGTTCTTATCTTGTCCTAGATACTCTATCAAATGTTACGACAACAACATTCCCCCTACTATGGTCCAGACGCAGCAGCGACCTTCTTCTTGATATACTCCAAGAGAATTGTCGCGGGTCGTTCTTCGTACTTCTTCAGTGTTTCATGGCTCGATTCAATTTGATCACCATTCAAACGATTCAAGAGTGCCACACACAATACCGCCACAGGGATATTGAGCTTGTGGCAGAACGCCGCAAACCCTCGCGCTTCCATTTCAATGTTGCGCACACCGTTGTCTGCACATTTCTGCAAGAATTTCATCTTGTCTTCCTTGGTGTATTCACACACGGCGCCATCGAGACGGCCTTGGCCCTCATAGAAATCGTCACACGTGAGCGTCTTTCCCACTGCATAAGGGATGCTCAAATCCTCAGCAACTACCGTCAGTTCGTCCGTGACGGCCTTGCTACAGATGGACGGACGCTTGATGATATCTCCAAGCACAGCAACCTCGTGTACGGACTCCATCTTGTTGTTCACACCTTCTGACGTGAACACGACGGTACCGCCTTCGACACCAATGCCGCCGCTGGTGCCCATACGAATGTAAATCGTGTCGTGTGCACCTGCGTACTCGAGCAGTTTGGTGACTTCATGCAATAAAATCGAGACGGACGGCATGCCCATGCCGTGGTTGGCCACCAACACTGGTCCAACTTTGAACAACACGTACCGAGAGGTGCTACCGATTGGTGTCAGCGCATATCCAAAGGGCGTCTTGATGCCCAATTCTTGAGCGACACTCTGTGCAAATTGCGTCATGCGCTCGGAACTCCCGCCGGTCACAAAAAACTTGACATTGCCAAACAAATCGACGACTTGTTGTTTTTCTTGTTGCGAACAGGTCAAACCAATGTGGTAGAGCACATCTGTGGTCATGTCGCGAATATGGCTGTTGGCAACGTGATGGAATGCGGAGACCATGATGGAATTGTGTAATACGAGCTCTTCTTCTTCTTCGTGAGGTTTGTGCGTGAGAAACGAAATTGCAAACTGAGAGTCGATGACAACAGACTCGCCAGCCGTCTCGACTTTTGCATTCATGCAATCAGCGACATGCCGAATCTTGTCCCCAAATTTCAACTTGCTACCCGTATGCATTCACTCAATCTCATTCACATCATGAATCCACCACATGCACAGGAATTGCGTTTTCTTTTTTGTTCGGTGTGATCGAGCAGGTCCAGTGCTTTTAGATTAATGGGGAAGTCTTCCTCGATTCGTTTACAGATTGATAATTATCAAAAAATGGTAAATAGCAATAAATATGCTTATATTATGTATTAAGAATAATCGTGCATATTCGAAAATAAATCGTTTATGAATAATATCAACACAAATATACCTTTTTTTGGTAATATGTGGCTAGCGTATTCAGCGCGATACATACCGCTTCCGGTTCAACCCTACACTCCGTCGTCGGCATGGACGCGTGCTATTGATGAGGAGGTTCAACGTCAGCAGCCAATCTCCTGTCTTGATGATGTAGATTCAGCTTCGAGAATGCTTGCAGAGAAAAATTCATTCGTTTGGTGTTTTTCTGTGACGAGCCCGTGGTGGATGAGCTTGCCCATGCATGGAACAGTGGCATAGAAAACATTTTTAGTGACTCACCAACACACTCATTTAGTTCAAGACACATGCATTAAGTCCATGGCTCTCCAGTCTTTTTTGAGTATATGCCATTGAAGAGCGACGGTGATGTTGGTTATATAAGCATTTACGTTTATCTCTCTCAACGCAGATTTACCACGGAGATGCGATGTTTACCACCTGGATGATCAGTTAGGTACAGTGTTTGTGATAGCACTATGGGCTAAAAGTTCTCCAAGACGTGGTGGAACGCATGCCAGCAGCTGAGGGAATGCACTGAACTGTTGCTATTGCTAAAGCTGTGGGTTTATCGCGATTCAACCAGTCAAACAGAGCAAGTGTCCATGTCTTCGTTCAGCTCATCCATTTTTGGGGATGGATTCATACAAAGCAACAGGAATATGCTTCAAAACAATTCGACTCATTCGCTTTCTGATCAGCATGACCACAGAAAACTAGAAACTACAAAAACAGATGAACGAAGTGGCAAAGCCTGTTTCGTCAAATTATGCGTTAATCAAAAAATGCTCTATGCGTACATTGGCGAAATTCCTACTCCACCGTTGGTTGGCTGGTTGGTTTAATTGCCTCACGCTCGGACAGAAAACCATTGCCATGCCACACTTCAAAAAAAAATCCAGCTGACGACACCCATAGAACACATAAAGAGAGAAATCCACTCCTGCTCACTCTTGCTCATCCGAAAAACTAGAAGCAGATTCCAAATGTCTCCCCATCAAATTGGGAGGGAAATTGAGGTAAACGGATAACAATAGTCATCATCTCGTTTAAGTGCAGTAAGTGTCCTCCGTGTCTGGGATGGTCTGTTTTTCATCATTGCCACCAGTCTTCGTGGCCGCAGGGGTAGCAGCAGGCGTCTCGTCCTCGTCGTCCTCGTCCTCATCATCCGAGGCGGTCGTAGCAGCTGGGGTAGCTGCAGGGGTTTCTTCATCATCATCCTCATCCGAGGCGGAAGTAGGCGCAGGCGTAACAGTCGGTGTATCGGCTGGCGCAGCGGCCGTCGCAGCGGGAGCAGCAGTCGTCTCTGCAGGAGTTGAGGCGGATGCACAAGTCGTTCCGTCGGTTTTAGGCGCCGTCAGCGCAAAGTCTGGGGTACCACCCTTTGCCCACGTGCAACATGGGTCACCAAGTACTTCACCACACGTCTTATCCGTGCCAGGATACGTTTCTGAGCAGACTGCGTCCCAGGAAGTACCTGCATCGGAGAACATGGTTCCAAAATCTGTGTATCCATCATCGGTGTGACCGAGTGACTTGCCGATGCTGTCACCGTTCGGGATCAGTGCCATGTAGCTTGAGAGTGCAGCCGCGGGTGCCACGAGCATTGAGAGAAAAGCAGCAATTTGGACCTGAGCAAGCATGTTTCTTTGTATAAGATAGTTTTGATTTGGTGTTCTTCTTGTTGACAGGCTGTAGGCAAATCGAAGAATGAGAGAGGCCGGATGACCGACTGACTATGCATTTGCATGGAGGCAAAGGCATACCAACCAGAAACGTTCACAGTCGGTTAACGCACAATCTCCGCGTTCCATCTGTTTCAACAGCATCATAGGAAGGAAGTGGGACGGGTGAAACCCCTTACCACATCTCCCCATTGAAAGCGTAACGGACAGCATAAGATGGCTAAAACGATAAATACAAGTGTTAAAATGGTAACAACGAAAACACACTGTACCAGCTTTCCTATCATCGCCATTACCCTCACTCAATGGAATTATATCTCCCGGCGATGATGCGTTCAAGCTCGTTCCACCAAATTATGATATCTCTGAACGCAAAGCATTGGACTAATAGACAGAATAAATCCATCGAATATGATATGAACGAGCAATACCTTTTGTAAATCTATAGGTCGAGATGTACATTACTGGAGATCAACAATAGTAGAATGAATACATAACTAGCACGATGTTTAGTATTTCTAACGCCAAACAAACACATTGCAAAACACTACAGCCATGTAACGACGCAAGAAAAGAGGATCTGTGTCTAGTATGTTCGAGTAGATATGAACTTCGCTTTGGAAATCATGATGATACGCAAAATTACGAGCAGTACGTGGAACTGTCTTCTACGTCTGGGATAGTGCTCGACGAGGTATCTTCGGTATCTTCATCACTTTCCGAGGTATCTTCATCGGTGGCGGTGGTAGCCGCTGGCGTCACCGTTGGAGTATCGTCATCTGAGGAAGTCGTCGAACTGGACGTGGATGTGGTGGCCGCTGGGGTGGCCGCAGGGGAATCTGTGGCAGCAGAAGAAGTAGTGGACGCAGCAGCGGATGTGGTCGATGTCGTGGAAGTAGAGGCGGAGCTGGTGGTCGAGGAAGACGCACAGGTTGTGCCAGTCAAGGTTGGTGAGGTCATCGAGACTTGTGGATCGTCACCCTCGGTCCATACGCAGCATGGATCACCGAGTACTTCACCGCATGTGTAGGAAGTATCTGGATATGTTTCTGAGCAGACTGCGTCCCAGGAGGTACCTGCTTCGGAAAACATGGTACCAAAATCCGTGTACCCATCATCGGTGTGACCGAGTGACTTGCCAATGTTGTCGCCGTTTGGAATCAGTGCCGTGTAGCTGGAGTATCCATGCGCAGGGGTAGCCAACACAGCAAGAAGAATAGCGACCTGGACTTGAGCAAGCATGGATAACCTAGTTGTGCTGATTCTCTTTGGCGTTCCTTAAGTTGGATGTGCGAGAGTGTGTGAAAATTGGAGAATGGCTTATAATGAAGGAGAATGGTTATGATCAAGTCTGTCAGGCATGACTGTGCAATACCGATCAAATCTGCGTATAGTATGCTACTGCTGTGTACTGCCTTCATAGCATGTGGAGATACTAAATGAACAACCGAGATTAAAATAGCAATAGAGCTAATACCTTATTAAGTTATCATCTAGCTTCAAGTATAGGCCACACGGTGCATGCATGTAGCTATCTCGAGAAATGAATATGATCATTGCGCAAAATCCATTTGAAAAGCGATAGCTCATTAAATATATTCCCCGTACATTCGTTTGAGAATGTGCTATAAATCATGGATGTCGAAAAATGCAGCACTTATTTAACACAAATTGTGGTTATTAGCCAATCGGTTAAATATCCTTCTGTTCCGTGGGTCCGGCTAGATCGGATCTGCCAAGAACCAGATCGTTTAATTGTGTGCAGAAACAGTTGTGGCTTCGGAAACGGTTGGCGAACTGCTATTATATCTTGCTTTTACTATATTCTATGAATTTCACCCGGGCCGCTTTGAACCCATATGGTAATTGGGCGACTGACTACAATGTATAGAAAATAGCCAGAAAAAAGACTGTAGGAACATAAGGTGCGCAATTAGTATACAAAAACCAAGTTTATCTCCGCCGTTATTAGTGAGTAGATAGGGTAAGGAGAAAAAAAGGTGTAGGAGCTCAGTCAACAGCTGTTTTTCCGACGGGAATGGAGATGACGGAAGTACCAGGTGGTTTCTACTGGACCATCGGGACTCTACAGAAAAGAATTGTTGAGCACTTAGCGTAGAATAGTGAAGCGATTGATCTATGAAAGAGTTCCAGTGCCTCTACACTAAACTGTGTAACGCAGCAGAAGGGTGTTATGCACCATTTGGCATGTGGCGTTAGCAGTAGGAAGAAGCGTTGATGGTGCATACCCTATCCGATACCTTGTTGGTTTCGACAATATCCACGTCTCCCTCGAGACGAAATTAAACCCAAGACTTTAATTAATTAAACCTATTTGTAACAACAAAAGTTAGATTTGTTAGACTTGGTCGGTTAAAGTTAAAATACCTACTATACTGGTATTATACCGGTACAACAGGTACTGGAAAGATACACCAGTTGGATGGCCAAGGCCGTTGATCAGCGAAGGGACCACGAAAAGCTCAGCAACTTCATGCACCAACGGCTGCGTGTGATTGTGCCACGACTCCAACCGCTTCGTCCTTTTTCTTTCTTCTCTACATCTAATCTTCATTCTTATTTTAGCCGCAGCAGCTTCAGCCGCTCAATTTGCACAGCACAAATGGAGACCAAGACCCATTCGAACGCGTTCTGGGCTGACCCAGCCAAGTTCCGCACGGAAGTGCCGCACTTAGCAGTGCTTCTGCTCAATAACAAGCACAGTCTTTGGAAGATCAAGCACGAAGTAGCGCCACATGGCACGAAGATCCACCCAACAGAGCTATTTTGGAATATGTGGAGTAATGCCGAAGTGACAGTCTGTGCGGACGGGGGCGCGAATCGATTGTTTGATCGCAGTATCCAAGTGGATGCGCAGGATTTGGTGATGCCACATTACATCAAAGGCGATCTTGACTCGCTGCGGGATGATGTGAAGGAATTTTATGCCAAGAAAGGTACTAAGATCTTGCAGGATTCGAACCAGGACACGCATGATCTTGACAAATGTCTGGAGTTGATCTTTGAGTTACAAGGTAAACTGAAAGAAGGTAATGGGAAAAAGTTTACAGTCGTCATCTTTGGCGCATTGGGTGGTCGATTCGACCAGGAAATGGCCAATATCAACGCGCTCTTCCGCTGGCACGACCATTTCGACCAAATCATGCTTATCTCGGAAGAAACGACCGCTCGACTTTTGCTTCCCGGTGTACGACATGTAATTGAGCCAAACTTCCATTTCGAGACGCGCACGTGCGGGTTGATTCCAATCGCGGGCACGTGTCTGAAAACGACCACGAAAGGCTTGAAGTGGAATTTGAATGACCAGGAGATGAAATTTGGTGGCTTGATCAGCAGTTCCAATCACGTTGATGATGCGCACAACACAGTGGAGGTCTTGAGCTCGCATCCGTTGATTTGGACCACGGAGCTCAAGCAGTAGATTATGAGTTGTCGAACATTATTATTTTTGTGAATTGTCTCCAGATTTATCGAAGGAAGAGAGAGGACAGATATTTGAATTTAATGTTACTGACCGGATATGACGGCTTTTAGTTGCACGTTCTCAATTTCCACTTGATGTAGACGGTCAAAGACACTGACCATGCATTGTTCGATCTGTACATCTAATTGATCACGCTGTTGTACATCTTGAGCGATGCGTTGGATCTCTTCTTCCATGAGTTTTTGTTGCACGTATGACTCACAACTTTGCTGCTCAGCCTCGTACAGCTTTGAATTGTAGAGCGATACGTTTTGAGAGTGTTCCTGGTACAATTGTAGTAACTTTTTCTCCATGAGCTGTAGCAACTCACGAGTAGAGGCGTTTAGTGCTGCCGGATTCTCGTACAATGTCTTGGTTTTCAAATTGAGCAAGTGCTGGAAATCTTTTTTCATCTTCAGGTAGTTATGCTTCTGCCGTTCCGATTCTGTCAGTGCGTCTTGTAATTTTACCTGGAGCTTGTTGACCATCTGTCGTGGCGTAGTCTTTCCCTGAGACGCAGTTTTCGTGTGTTGTGGTTGCTGCTGCTTTGTGATGGTGAGTTGCTGTGATAGGTCCTCAATACGGATCTTTAAAGCAGTGATGGTCTTGTCCTGCTCTGTCGCCAAATGACGGAGGTATTCGAGCTGTTGCTGGTCGATACGTGTGATACTCTCACGTGTGGGAGGTTGAATGAGTGTTGCTGGTGTGGATATTCGCTTTGAAACTATCTCTGCATTATTAGGGGAGCTCAGTTGATTGGTCCGTCCGCGTTCAATGGCGGAAGGCATTTGAGTTTGTGCAATCTGATTGGACACGTCGTTGCTATCTGTAGTTTCAGGATTTGCTATGGTCTTTGTATTAACCTGTTGAGGTTCCAGTTGCGCGAGTTTCTTGCGTAACTCGGCGTTTTCATCTTTCAATTGCGCAACTTGCTGCTCGGTCTGCACGTTCTTTTTGTAAAGCTTGCGCATGACCATCTCTGCTACCTGGAGACGTTGACGCGGAGAATTAAGATTCTTCTCTGCTGGCTTGTGTGCGATGACTGCATTATCTTCTGGTATAGATGCCTCATCCTTACTTAGTTGGTATGTGGCTAGCTGTGTCGAGGTAGACTGAATGTCGACCTCATGATGACCAGTAGCTGGTTGATTGGCTGCGCCATTGGGAAGTTGGTTGCCGTGTTTCATATAGTTTTCAGTCGATTGCTGGGCAAAAACGAGTGCTGGCGCTGAGTTTTGACTGTGATTTTTGTACATGCTTAAAGTCAAACATCGTTTCTCATGCAAATCATAATACCATTAGTGGATCCTCACCGCTTTTGCATCGTTTCGTATTCATATTTGATTTGATCCAGTTCCTGCATGGCCAGCTATAGACAAAGAACAGAATTAGCCATCATGGGCATTTAAATCCCCAGAATGATTGTGTTAAGCGCCTGCTTATTAACCTGAAACTTGGCGTTCACATCGCCTGACGCCTGTGGTGAGGTTCTAGTCACTAGCTTCCGTTTTGCAGGAGGTGGTGGCTGGAATAAACCGATGTGGCTCTTGTAAACCTGATTGTCAAGTGAGATATGCTCTGCACTTGCCACGAGTTTTGCTCGGCCATTCCATGTCTTTTGCGTCACTGGCTATGGTACATCAAAATGAAAGAAGTGTGAAATTACATCTCGTAATATGAATGAAGGCTATCTGGTACAGATCAATTCTACAACACCCACTTTGTCCTGGCGTGGACGTAATAATCTCATCGATGCTTCAGTTCTACCTGAGGTTCTGTCTAATACCTCCACATCGACTTCATCGACCATCTGATTCCGGGCGCGTTGCATACTGCTGCTACCGCTGTTTATGATCACTTTTGGAAAATCATGAGTAGGAGGTACGGATCCGGTCGCTGACGGAATATGGGCCGGTGGATGCGTGTCTTTTGTGGGCTGGGCAGCAAAGAAACCGCCTTTGGCGTGTATCGAGCGCTGCGCTGGCAGAAAAAATCCACCAGAGAATCCTTTCGCCATTGTGTTCGTCGGACAGACAGCGCTGCTGATCAACGCAAGCAAGCACTCTCACTATCCTGATGTGGTCATCATGTCATGGATCTTAAAAGGTTGTCATAATGGCTATTTTTATGCAACAATCGCTTTATTGGCCAAAATTTAGCGTGCGCTACACTATTTTAGAGCATAAAACCCCAATCAGCATTCTCAAAACGATTGGTTGCAATACAACCACTCCAACTACTTCCTCTTTGGCTCAACGAAGTCGAATGTCATTTTGAGTTTCGCGCGCAGAAGGAGAAAGAAGAACATATAGCGTGCTGAAGAAGCTATCTAGACTTGTGTTGTGTGTGTGCAGTCTGTTCGTGTTGTATTGTTGCGAGTGTATGCTATGACGATCCTCTTTTAAATTTTCAGACTAGAGTTTCTGAATCCAGGGGGTAGTAGCCTTGGTTGTTGAGAAGTTTACTCCGAGCATACTTTTAGCACAAACCGTATATGTATGTAGATGTGATTGCATGCGATCTGTTTGGAGCGCATATGAATTGAAAAGGGCTGATGAATACCTTACCAAATTAACCATCTTTCGGGTCTGATTTCCATTCGTGATGGACCCTTCAAGGATTACTGACCTTTTCGTTAACATCACTTTGATAGCAATTAAAAAGCATGCATGAACAGTAGTGCACGCATGTATAAACTAATGCGAAATAAAAAACAAAAGCTTTGTATCATTTCTTGAGAGCTCTCGTCTATTTATCAATTGCCTCACAAACTTACATTTCAATTCCCCGCGTATTCTACAATATCATTTAGGCGCACTTGGTAGAACTGGTTAGCTAGACAAAAAACTAAAAGCTACTGCGGTATGGGCATTGCCATTTGCACATCTGGATGATCCAATCGACAGCATCCCAGGATCTGCTCCGGTAGTTCGTCTTCAGTCTCGCCCTGAAGCACAAAACCGATGTCGATGACGAGTTTTGTGGTCTTGTCCAGTAGTAGGTGGATGCCACGACGAGCGATGTAGGAAAACGCATGAATATCGACTACGATCTCAGTGCTGCCTTCGTTGAAATGGTAGATGCGGTGCTGAGGACGAGTAAGCACAGGTGTTGCGTTGTGACTTACAAGTAGCTTCTTCCCCATTCCAGTAATGCCACATTCGTCTTGGTTGGAGACTTGGGCAATCACCTTGAAGCGATCTGTTAAGCTAGTATCGTTGCCTGCTTCTAAAAAGCGCTTGAGTAGCTTCAATGTCTTGGTCTGTGGATCCTTCAGCGTCTATAGATGGATGCACAACGGAGAGAATGAGAAACAATTGAGTAACAAGATGGGTTTTGACGTTGAGTGGGATATAGGATTCGCACCTCATGGACTGAGTTTGGAATTTTCCAATAGAGAACTAAGCTGTAACCAGGACCATCATATGTTGCTTCACCCCAAACGCTCGGTCCATACGAAGGAAGCTACAGCCAGTAACATTACTATGAGAATAGCGTCCTAGACTCTTGCCAAGTATCCAGACGCTTACCTGAGCATTGATAATGAATAGCTTCTCGTCAACAAACTCTTCCGGTAACTCAACTCGCTGCGAGATCAAATCAACTTTTCGATCTGTTCGAAGCAAATCAGCAGCAAGAAACTCGAAAAGCGCAGGCTCTGAGGGCTATGATATACGAACGTAATGTGTCAGGAATAGTCCAGACCATTTTGTTTCCAATATTGTCCATACCTGCTTTCTCCTCGATTTCTTATAGTCAGAACCTCGAATGGAAAAGAACTCAGCCTTGGTTGTAGTCCATGAGTGAGGAACATTGCTAGATTTGCCGCTAGGGATCATCTCGGTTCGCTTCATTGAACTACCCATGACAAATTTCTCAAAAACTCCACCCATACCCAGCCCCATTCCTGGGATGCCAGAGCTACCAGTGCTTGGCATACGTTCCAATCCAACGAGTCCCATCGAACTCCCGCCAAAAGATGTTGCTTTGTGCAAACAACAATTCAGTGGATCTCCACATTGTGAGATATCTGTGCCTAAAATTGCGGTGTCAACATTCCCTTGATGTTCTGAGGTTTTCCTATCACTACCGACGTTCATTGCCGGAATTGGATATAGTGGACGTGGATTGTAGGTGCTCATCACAAATCCGCACGTCACCGATATGCACACAAATACCTTCCATAGCACGTGCTCGCTAGCCAAACATTTCAAGGCCACAATATTCAGTACAAAGCCCACAATGAGACACTGCTTCGTTCCATCAATAGTAACTTGAAGTCTCCACTGTGACGGAACTAGAGGCTGCGGAACCGGAAAGTGTGTTCGAATTGGAGGTAATGAAGGCTTCGATGGGGCTGGAGCCGATGGAGCTGAAAGGGATGTCGTATCAGTTTCCTTCTTTAAGGTTGATGTTCTCCTTTCTTCTGCGTTTTCATCGGGTGAAATTGTTGATGGCGTGTCAAACGGTAGTTCGTGCCCTCCAGATTCTTTTTGCTTCTGTTGCTCCTGTTGCAGTTTCTGTCGGTACAGTTGTTGATGAGATAAAACAGGACCTACATGGACATCCACATATGAGGGAGTGGTCACCAACAGTCAAAATAACCACAAACTGTAGCCTCATATCCGTTACCTTTGTCTGAAGAAACATTTTGAGTGTGCTTTCGATTTATAACTTCTGCAATAGCGTGGGTCCAGTGGTCAAAGTCAACCTCGTTATCTGCGCATAACTGGTAATAACACCAAGAGCAACGATTAGTCACTGCACAGTGTTGTTAGAGCTCTGCAAATTGATATCGTACCTTGAACTGCACTCCACGTTTCGACTCGATGTCCTGCAATGACAGAGTTGAAATTTGGAAATAATAGCTGGTCGGCGCATTCTTTGCAAATGACTTCTCAAACAGCAGTGACACGTTGTCCATGTTTAAATCCAAATCGCCGCGAAACCACGGATGGGCCTTGTTCAAATAAAGTAGCTGGTGCTTATCCTGTTGGCCTTCATCATTCGCTCCAGACTTTGTAATTGCCGTATCCTTCGCTGCCGTTACTGTCTCCATCGGTCCTCGTACCCCATCTGACATAGAGGGAGCACTTGAGTTACTATTTGTCTTGATCACTTGATTTTGTGATTGGCCAAGCATCTTCTCGCCAGCAACTGGATCTTGTTCCTCCATATGAACGATGTTTCCGTGTGAAGACGACGGGATATGGTTTGCTGGATTGTGGCGATAATATGATATTATCCCTTTCTGCCTATCCAGTACAAACCACCGCCGATGCCACGATCGTTTCGACCACTTCCCATCGCTGATTTTGTGCAAGTAGCCGCAGACGTAATCTTTGCTGATTTGCGATTCTGAAGAGAATGAGTATCCCGCAGCAAGAAGCGCTGACGCTGCTGGATCCGCATCGGCGTAGTGTGTTTTACCATGGGACGCCTGGTGAACCTGTGACTTGCCAGCATGTAAAATACTTCGACCAACCTTTGATATGCCACTACCAACAGTCTTTCCAATATGTCTTCCCATTTTCTGTACTCCACGAGGCCGTGACGACGTTTTACCTGTGCCTGATCCGCGTCGACCACTTGGAGTAGACGAGCCATTGTTAAATAATGGCGTCGTAGCAGTGGCTTCGTCATGGTCTCCATGATGTGATTGGAACTCGCCAAAGAGTATATCTGGGTCAGGCGTCGGAAGATCGTCTTGACTGTCGCGCAGACCACCATCATGGAAACTACCTGCCATATCTTCCATTTCAGATATCTGATCGGAGTCGTATAATTCATCCGAGTCATCTCCGCTATCTTCGCCACCAATAAAATCAAAGGAGCTGAACTGATTCCCGCTCTTGCTCTTATCAGCGCGGCATGATGGACTATGGTTTAATAGGTCTCTATTTGTTCATGTCAGCACAGATCAAATGAGTGGGTTCGTGTAGTTTAGTGGATATTTCACCAATGAAGCGCTAGAAATATGAACGTACGTATTGGCCAAGTGTTCTTCGCTTGTGTGAATCGAGAGGGGACTGGACGGAAGTGTGGACGGAGGCAAATGGTAAGCTAGAAACTATCATACATCAAAACGAAATCCAAGAGAAAGTAAATATTAGATCCTATGTCAATATAGCTCACAATTACTGAGCTTGTGCAAACACTTACTTCCATCAATACTGGATAGCGCCGAACCCATTCAACAAATTTTGAATTAGAGAGTATTCCGCCTGCTGGAATGTTACATTCTTCAAATGCTGCATAGAATTTCTGCACAACAACGAAAGGAAATTAAAACTACATCACTACATGACTGCACGAGGCAAGCAATCTCAAAGACGAACCTTTGGGACGGAATTAAAGTCTGCCAAGTACTCCAACAGACTGTAATAATCCGTTTCTGTAATGACCCCTTCTTCTTCTCTAAATAAAATGCAACAATGTACACGCCATCAGATGTGCACATGATGATCCAAGATTGGAAGCAGCAATGTGACTGGACAAAGTACCTCTCTCCCGAGTACACGATATTGTACATGGAAAACACATAGCTAATTCGATCTTCCGTGTTACCACTATAGCAACATCATCCACACGTATACACACAATTACAAACTGTCACCAGTCAATCAAGTAAGGTGATCAATGCTGAAGCTTACTCATAGCATAACGCGAGGATACTGATGAACGCCTCCTTCGAGATCCGATCCCCATTTAATTCCTCAAAACACTTCATCGTCGCTTCTATACAAATCCATGCACAGCATCGAAGAATTGATTGGATTAGCTTTCCATAGCACTTACAGATATATAGCAGAAACAGAATGTAGTTCCTCACCTCCAAAGAGGGCACGGAAGAGCTTGGACGACACCAATTCCTCTTTCTTTGCATAGAATCGATGTTGCTCGTCTTCGACCGCATCACCCTATAATATACGTGGGTAGCACCTACGTTATTCATCTAAGAACGCCCTTGTTTGACGTTAGTGATTCGATTCGGAATTGTTGATGTACCTTGAACGTAAGCCATGCCACAGTGAATTCACCCGCATCGACTATACAACACACAACAATGTCTACAACGTGAGCTTCGCACAGCCATGAGAAAGCCCAGCTAGCCACTCGTACATGGACGGAAAAATGTTCGCTCTTTCGACGCTGTCGCCCCCATGCGTTCCTTCTCGTCCTCTAATTAACGCGTTCGCCCGGTTGTGGCTCACCCTCCTGCCCCGCACTGCCCCGCACTTCTGTTCAAAGGGGTTACACCTCTTGAAGCAAAATCTACGAAATTACATATATAACCTTAATAGAAATAGATAATTCTTATGATAAACTCAAAATATTGGAAATACCAAAAATATAGGCTGCGAAATTTTAGGTGACTGACGGAAGAGCCGTTTTTCTCACAGGCGATCTGTAGGGACAGCATGCCATCTTGTTGATCGCACTACTGGCTATTCGTAGAAGCTAGAGAGCTACTTGCGGAAGTGTCTTCATGGACGCGTGTACATGAGCTTGGAAGTAGTGTAAGGATGACATTGAGACATTCTCATGGAGCGTACGCTGTAGTTTGGTCTTGCTATGTGCCTTTAGCAGCGCTATGGAGAGTCCTGCTGCTGCTCTTGATGTTGTTGTTGAGGTGCGTGGGGCGGACTGGAGCAGATGTTGTGGGATAGAGAATTCCTGCAGAAGTACCGCCGATTGCTCTCTCGTGCTGAGTACAAGTTGCAAAATAGAGAGCATGAGTTTACTGGTTTTACCTCATAGATATGAGGAAAGCACGAGTTGGCTTACCTAACGGCTGTTTGGAGGACGAATAAAGGGCACATGCTGAGGCAATTCTCTTCTTTTGACCACTCTGCATCTGCATTGCTTGATGAAATAATTGTTTTTTCGTCTCGATGAGGGTCATAGAGGTCGTAGACGACTGGATAACACAGTAAAAGACCAGCGATGGCTGTGCAGTGAAGTGGAATATTGCGTTCATCCAGGTCGAGCACTCGTGACAGCTCCTGGCTGTGGCGTGAATCTACTAAGTGAAGAAGCTGTCGACATATGCTAACAATCGTATATTCTACGTGACTGAGCCGAGCATAGTCTTGCTCTTTCTGGAGAAGTATTGGTTGCTCCAGCTCGGCACTGACGTTGACAACCACCAGGTCCTGCAAATTACTCGCCAACTCTATCATTTTCTCACGAAGAAACGCCGCCACATTCATGAAAAATACATTTCCATTCACCACCACTGCGTAGATATGCTCAAATCTGTATCCATGCCATGGATGATGATGTGTCTGTCGTGAGAGCGCTTGCAATAAAAACTCCACCAGATCCTTTTCCATCAAGCAGCAATCCACCAGGCAGGACGGTCGGATACCCATGCAAACGACCATCATATTGTTCATGATCACCCGCAATTGGGTCATTGTGATCCACTTCTTCTGTTTGCGTTTCCGTGTGGATAAATGCGAATAGTATTCAGACACCAAGAAATGGTGTAGCTCCATCATTTGCTGGTCGGTCCATCTGATTATTCCATCGTAGTCGGCACAAAGCGTGCTGCTCTTGCTAGATGGTATTGCAGAGACGTCACGAAACCACGTGGTGGTTGAAGCAAGCTGTTTCTTATCGCTATTTGAGAGAAATCCATCGAGTTTGCCAGAGATTGCAATTAGCAACCATCTCCATTGTCTTGTTGGTGTTGACAGCATGGACATTTGTCGTACAGTATTTACCTCATATTTATATCGGATTCCAACCTGCAGTTATATTTAACCCTATTCCACCCGACTCAGTGTGTTATGATCATACCCGTTAATCTGATTACCCAAAAAATCGGGTATTCATAGCATTAACCGATAATATCCATTCATAAGAGATATGTTAACTCATTGTCTCAAATATCGGGTTGTACAAAGAAAAAGGATGTTGGGTTACAGCTGAAATTGTTAATTCGCAATAGTACCTTAACCTATCACCAAAAACAATTTAGGGCTAATAAAAAAAGGAAATTGATAGGTGCATCTCATCCATACATTTCCAGTGGTATGAGAAACTACAGACACCCATGCAACGGAGATACTATCAATGTAATTGATTGAATACCAGAGTTTTGACATATAAATGCTTATCTCTTGGTACACACTTTAAGGACCTATCCGATCTTTCTCTGATAAACATGCAAAAATACAAAACTGAGCATATATCTCGCTATTAGCTGTCTTGATTAGTGCAGCATCGCATTCTTAACACAGGCTTATTGGATGTGATATTCTGCAGGTTTCTTTTTGTAAAGACGAAGGCTGCTTAGTTTCGGCACATGATGAGAAGTAGTGAAAACAAGGCCAAAATATATTGTTTCTAGAGGTATATGTATGAATGAGGTACATATAGCAAAAAAGCGAAGTACATCTATCAGTGCGAAGTGATTCCGAAAATGGTGGCATTCTCGATGCCCTTTGTAATAATCAATGCCAAATTAGCAATTGCCTACTTTGTAAGACATGCTTCCCAAGTTCGATACGAATGAAGGAAACACAGCTCCAACTGCTCGAATGAGCTAAAGAGTATGCCTGTCAGTATCTTCTCTCTACTAATGAAAACAGTGACATGTGATGTGAACGTATTAAACATGACTCTCGAGTAAGTAGATCGTACGTCTGTTGTACCTACACTTCAAGGACAAGGAACTACTCGCGCGATATTAAGACAGGAATGATAACTGTGCTACTGTCTGGCGGAGATATCATATAGTCGTGTCTATTCCTAACCTTGATTTGTTGGGCTTTTTTTATTGTCGTTTGCTCTTAGACTATAAGGATGATATGTGGGAAACACTGATGTGGCAGCACGACGGCGATTCTGGCCAAATGTTGCCGCTCCGATTGTATATAATGGACAGGTGACACCCAATGCAGCTCCTACGCACAGCTTCATCTATCTTCCATCAAAGAGAGCTGTCGTTTGCAAATAGAAGCGTGACAGTAGCATGCAGTGGTTTTAGCCCGTCAAAGCCGCCATATAACAGTAATGGCGCCTTGCAGAGCAATGAGAGTGTATAAACCTTCTCAATTGCAAGCCATTCAGTAAGTGCTGGCTCATTAAATAATTCGCCAAGTGGTAATACTCCAGGCAATAAGCCAGCGAACCCCTCAGTCATGACAATCCGCAACATACCCAGCCCTATAGAGCTCTTAACGAACTATATTACGACGAATACCGGTGTAGCTTCCTCAGCTTTGTCGGCGTGTTTTACACGAGCAAGTCCTACGGCATCTCAAGAAATAGGAGGTACACGCTGAGTAATGCGAGAAGCGAGTTCATGCGAAGACAGATTGGAAAGTGAAGGTGGAGCTATTCCAGCAATGGACTCGCGTCTGCGACCGAATATGGTTCCTGAGGCGCGATACGGTAATGAAGACGGATGTGACGATCTTAGCAAAGCTGCTACAGGAGCTGGCGGTGTTTCGCTTGAAGAAAAGTGAACTATCTGTAGCTATATGGTCTCACAAATATCTTTTCGTGTGCTTGGTTGGAGCGTGATAGTGGCGATGTCTTTTTTGTTATGGATGCAGTGGATCTACAATGCTTTGATTCTCTCCTATGCATTTTTGAAGGTTTGGTGGAGATTCTAGTACTTGTTTGATGTGGGAAATACGCATGTCGGAGACGCTATGGTTGCTTTCCATGCACTGCAACCGTGCTATTCGTTGCTGCTTCACTCGAGTATACTCACGCAAGATATCCATTAGCTCCTCTTGGTTAACGGCAACATTGTGTGCTTTTGTGATGTGTTGTGTCGTCGGTTGATCGAAGCCAGATGACGAATTCTTCCGGTGAACATTCCATTGCAGTATATGATTGGGATTTCTATATACGCTTCTATAGAAGTTGCATAGCATGCATTCATGGCTAGTGTCATCCATGTGATGATTTTGGTGATGAAACTGAAGCTCATCAACCAAGCGCTCAATGAGTGTACGTAGGCACGACTCTTCATGTTTCAGTCGCTCACAGTCTGCTTCTTCGACCATATCAGCGAATTCATTTGCGTCATTCCAGCAAGTGCACTCGAATATCCCCGTCGATCGATATCGGAGCAGCATGTGTTTGGTCGCTTGCGTGAACCCAACCTCAAGCATTTCCAGTTTCTTGTCCATCACTCTCTTCAATTCGGCCACTTGTTTATCGTAATGATGGATGAGCTGTTGTTTTTCCGCTTGGAGCTCTGCAGCGTATTGCTTTTGCAATCGCTCTCGTTCGGCGCGCACAGCGATATCAATCTCTGTATGCAGCTTCGATGGGGACACAATCTTGGAAAAACTTCGTGTTTTATCGCCTCCATTCGGACTGCCGCTGTTATGGTTGTCGCCATTTGAATGTGTGCTAACTGTGTTGGAGAGATTAGGCTTTCGAACAAACGGTTTGATGCTCTTAGCGAAGGAAAATGTATGGAACTGCTCCAGTTGTGTCTTCGCATAGAGTACATGTAATTGATCCAGTTGGATGGCTTGTTCGGCTTGTTTCAATCGACTGGCGACCAACTGTTCCTGCAGTGACTGGTTCTTTGTCACAAGCGTTCGAATGAGCGTAGCTATATGATTATTCCCGCTCCAATTTAATTTCGAAGGCGGTGGATTAGCTGAATCCACATTCGTAGACGATAATGAATTGGCCACAACATCATCATCAGTCTTATCATCTTTGCCCTGGAAACGAAGAAAGCGAAGCAGGACGAATGTATCGACTGCGATGGTTTGCATCGTCGCTTGAACTTGCTTCAGCGACTGCATCGAGTGCCCATCAATTGAGCACAGAATGTCGCCCACATGGATGTTTCCACATGCCTCGGCTGGCCCAATGTCATTTGAATGCAAGCGACGAAAGGATTCTACCACCAAGACTTCCTGACCACTGGCAGATGCACTGTTGGAATTGACACCAACATTGAGACCTAATCCACTTGCGTCAGTTTGCAACACCACGTCGACAAAGAACTGCTGTCTTCCTTCTTCTCTCGGTACTGGCGTTGGTAAAGGAGTGTCCTGTTCTGGATATTGATATCTCACTTTATACTTTGATGGGATTTTCTCCGTTTCCGGTCGATCACGTTCTACTGATTCTGCATCTAAACGATTACCAGCTAATACCAGCTCCATCCCAGATGCTGAAATAGTATCACAACACTTGGGTCCTTGTTCTGTATCTTCTTGTTGATCATTAGCCGCTTCAGACTCATCGAATGCAGTTGTTTTATCACCTTTGCTGGCTGATACTGTAGTATCATTACTCTTCAAAACCTTCTCTTCTTCTTCTTCTTCTTCTTCTTCTTCTTCTTCTTCTTCTTCTTCTTCATACTCTGGTTGCAGCTGAGGAGCTACAGACAGTCGCTCACTCGCTCTTCCGATCGCGGATCGCAAATAGGACGCCACAGCGATCGGATTCATCCGTCGTGGATCCAATTTGACGTGCTGTTTCACTGGAGAACATCCTATTTCTGATGAAGAAGATGGAGACACAGCAATAGATTCTTCTGTATGCGTCATATTGTTCTTGCTCGTTGGTATCATTTAGTGATCGAAAGGATACGGCTTTTCAAGGTCATTCCCTCTCTAATCCGATCCATTGGATCCGTACTTAGCGAAAGTTACGCGTACTTAACGCGAATGGGAAATTCTGTAACCCGAGTCGAATTGATTTGGATTGGCCAACAATGGCAAGAGCTAATGATTGCGCACGCTATTACATGCAGATCCAGCCGGATTGGCATGAAATCGAAGGAGATAAAGAGAGTTGCTGGTTGGATGTGTACGAACGCACAGTGATGACAGTGAAAGAAGAAATGGATGAAACAGCTTCGCGTTTGAATACGCAGATCCTCGCAAACAACAGTTCTCACTTACAACTGCCGATGAGTGCATCCACTGCTACGTCAAAAAAAATAGCAGATTCGTCGCAGACCTGCATGTGGCCAGATCTAGTGAAGATCACCAAACAGGAGAAGCACTGGATAGAGGTTCAGGCCATGGTTGGTGGAGCCACAACGGTACGCACTGTATTTCAGGCACCTGTGGCTGTCATGAACCTTTTCCCTACAGCAGCTCATAATGCTACTGGACAACCAGCAATGGACACTACGAACTTCAAAGACATTAAAACCCACCAGAAATTGCAATTGTATTCCGTGGATATCTCTATTGACGAGCAAAAGGGTGTTGTGGGTGGGTCAGAGGGGTTCTGTGCGCTTTGGAATACACTAAAGCCATGCGATCAGGTTGTACCGCTCGTGGGCCATGTGTTGGACGTCTCAACTGTGAAATTTTTCCCCAGCTCAAAAGTGGTGCTTACTGGTTCACTGGACTTTACGCTGCGCATCTGGAGCGTCGAGAATGGACTATGTGCAGCAGTGCTAAAGGGCCATCGAGGCGGTGTGCAGGATGCGGCAATCATTGGCAAAGGGAGGAATGTGTTGTGTAAGTATTGACATTACTTGCTTAGTGATGCTATGCTGACTGTATTGATATCTTACCGATGGATGTCCATGTTGTTGCAGCGTGTGCGTCCGATGGATTGATCCATCTTTGGTGTTGTGGTAACCAGCAAGTAATCGCCAAGTGGGGGAACGATGACCAAAGTCCAGTGCATTGTCTGTCCCTGTTGGATGATTCCACGGGATACTATACGAGTTCGCCAGGACGAGAGGAAGCTTTGCCCGCTCCGTATCAGAATGAGGCAGAAACAGCGGGGAAAGTTCTCTTTGCGGGGCTCGAAAACGGCGAAACACTTGGCGTAGATATTCGAGCACGCTCTGCAGTAAGTGATGAACTCTGGTCGCATCCATATCCCTCCATATACTGGGATATGATGATTAACATGGAATTTCTGTTGTTGATTATGATGTGCAGGTCGCAAATTTGCCTGGAACGGCAGCAATATTGTCGTGCATGGCCAGTAGTGGTGAAGCAGCTCCGATGCTGTTTACGGGAAGTGAAGACGGCATTCTCGCTAAGTGGGATCTGCGCTATACACGGTATTGGGAACACTGCTAGTATCCTTCTATACATATTCGCCATTCAATCTAATTGGATCATGATCTTCTCTGTGATGCCGTCATTGTTTCCGTTCAGGACTCCGATGTATTTGGTATCACGTAGCTCTGCTGCGATTCATCAATTGGCTCTGTCGGGTGATACACTCTGGAGCGCGCACGGTGATGGCGTTTGCTGCAACTGGAGCAATTTGACTCATATAACTGCCCCAACAAAAGATGAAAAAAGCAATGCGTTTCCATATATCTCGACGGAGTTGACGGGTCCACAATACGATGCTGTGCGTAGTGTCGCTGTGATGCCTGAGACAGGAAAAGTGTTCACAGCGAGTCGAGATGGTCAATTGCGTGAGTACATTCCACATTTCCTATAGAATATGAAATGTGCAGTTCTGAGAAATAGTCAAGGAAAAGAGACCATAAACAGAAACGAAGACATATATTTGTATTTAATTCCAAACACATTTATTTCACAGCTTCTCTTTGTAGTTGAAAAAATATGGCTACAGGTTCAGATCGCGTTCTATTTCACATTAAACATGAAGAGCATTATTCAGCTTATTGGAGTTGTGGTACTCTTTGCTTTCTCTTCGCACCAAGTCTGCGCGTTTCTTCGATGCCGCTGCACTCGATGCATCCATGTCAATCACTACTACTTGATGGACTGGATACTTGCCATTCTCTTCATCTGAATCCTGAACACTTCCCAACTGTTTGCCGTCTTTAACGTCGCTATCCGCGAGTGAAACAGGCTCGTAGACTGCGAGTTCTTGCTCCATGGGTGAGTGTTTTAGGAAAGTATACAGCAGCATCCCACACGTCGCCACAACCAGTCCGATAATATTGATCGGAATCAGTTGATCACCAAAGATAAACACTGCCAACAGCACCTGTGTCACATCCTTGAAGCTGCCCGCAATACCTAGCGAAAGCGCCGACGTTTTCTTGACCAGCAAAATTTCGACAAAGATGAGCACGAAGGCGAGACAGCCGCTGATAAAGATAAATACCAAAGAGAGCATTAGCAGCTGACCATCCAGAAAAAACTTGGACGTCAGCATCTCCTTGCCCTCAGATAACACAGCGATCGGCAATAGTCCTAATGCGCTACTGGGAGAGATGTAGTACACCACAGCCAGGATTTTGTTAGTCGATTCATCCATTTCTTTGAGAAGTGACTGCGTGAGCACCCATCGCAATGTTCCGAGAATCGCGGCAGTCAGTACAAGCAAAAAACCATGCAATACAAACTGCGTGGAGCCATAACTCGCTAATGCAATTCCCGATGAAATCAATAAAGTCACTGCTGCAAGCGCATATGATGGTCGCTGATGACCCAAACATATCGAAAACAACAAGTTCCTGTAGAAACAACATGATGATTAAAGCAATTAGAGTGAGTTGATTGCGTACTTCCACATAATTATATGAATAATAGATAAAATAAAACCGTACCAGACGTTGGCAGTGGACTTGACAATCGTGTAAAACGTGACCGTGATGTAAAACAGCGACAAGTTCGAGAGCATAATATCGAGTGCTGTGCAGAGCCCAATGGGCACAGCCAGTCGCCAATACGTCGACACAGGCAGTTTGCTCATCGGTGTGACGCTGCAGCAACGGTCGACGATCCGTGAGAGCACGCACTTGATAAACATATTGAAGCACGTCATCGACGTGGCAAACGGGTATCCACCGTCTGCCCAAACGCGCAAGAACCATTTGTTAAACAGCGTCATGCCGATGCTGATCGCGTACCACAGCACCACGTACACGCTCACATCCAGTGCATGCAACACGACGTGGAATTGTAGCCTACCGCTGCAGAAACTGCCGTGCGTTGGTTGACTACTGCTTATCTTCTGTTTGGTTTGCAGTAAATAGAGCGTCATCAACCGTAGGACCAGTGCTACTGAGAGCATTGCTGTGCAGGTAATTATCAGCGCAGCTGTTTGGTCTTCATGTTTGATGTCCTGTGGACGCGCAGAAGCTGCCTGGAGCGACGGCATCGCCGTCAACAGCACCGGCGCGGTGGACGATTCCATTGTGGGCATGTGCTGTTGCTGGTGGTGATAATTGCTGATTGATGGAGACAGCAAAGTAGAGAGCATAATGACAACTGTACATCAGTTCAATAGGTAAAACAATGACTAGAAGATATTAACAAGCAATCCGCGAGCCAACGGTGCCAGTTTTCAGTTGTTTTCCTAAACTCAAAAAATCCGCAACTGCCTTTTAGCACATAATATTTTGGCATAGGATAGTTTTTTATTTGTAATGATGAACAAAGCAAACAGCGTTCAAATCGAACTAGTGGTTGTCGAGTAATTAGCAGTCAAAGATGAGTATTCGCTTCCATTTTGGCATTGTTTTAGCTTGATGGTCATCGTTTTTATTTCTTTTGATTCATAATTCGTTTCATATATGTCATTTACCCTAACCATATTGAATAAAATGAGCTCTAATATTGTCAAGAGTGTTTGTCGTCCAAGTAATTTGGCGGCAATCTTCGAGTTATTGGTGCAATACTGTTGGTGTCTTAAGCCACTCTTCAGCACTTGAGTTCCATACTATGTGCTACAGAGTATATCATTGGACAAAAATGGTATTGTGGTATTTTTTATGTTCTGAACGACCTTGAGAATCGCAAAATCGATGACCATCTGACAGAAAATGCAAATTTTGTCGTACCAGTTCTCCTCTCTGGATGCTACGACTTGGATAATAATCACGGGAAACAAGTTTTCTTGGACGGATCTGTTTCGAACTGCCACACATTTTCGTAGAGCACGAATAGCGGATTTTTTGGATTTTGGCCAACCTAAGAATTAGGCTGTTTTTGGCTCCCTTGACTTGCGGATTGCTTGTTAAAAAAAGATTATTTTATAATAATATAAGTTATTTAATTGCTAAACTCCCATTACAGTGACCCCGGGCAAAAGAGGTACAGTAGTGGATGGGCTGTTCATCATTGCCGCTTCTAACAGCCCAACAATTGCTCTTATGGTGGGAGCTATGCGTGTTCTATCATACTCTCTATACTATTATAATAATTAAATCATCTCTGCAAGTGTGGCCTTCTTTCTTCGAAGCACTTCGAGGTCTACAAGTAACTCCGCTATTATGCCCTCATCTGTCTCATTTCCCAGCATTCGCCGTAAGTGAATGATTCGGTCACATATTCGAGTCCATTTTTGAAAAATGGCTCGTTCGTCGGCTCGTTCGGCACGGCGATCGGCGCGGTCAGCTCGCCTGGCGAGTAGTGCGACAAGTTCCTCTTGGAAGGTGGACGTATTTCTTGGTGCAGAAACTCGGTTGAATCTATTATTTGTGGTGCGGTGACGATAGTTTGCATCTGATGACGCCATATTGGAATCATTAGTATGTTCAGAAGGGATACTTGCTGAAGTAAGCAACCGCAGCTGTTCCGATGATTGCTCATTCTCTCCTTTTTCTCTTGATGGTACAACTTCCGGGGTCTCTTGTGGCAGTACCTCCGTATGTTCGCTCCTAATTTCACTTGGATAAAGTTCAACTAGGTCTGTCGTTTTGTGTTGCGATCCATCATCCTGTCGGCTACTGTTCTCTCCTGTAGGTGATGATGGTGGCTGTGTTGTGATGGAGTGCGTTTCTTCTACGGCGCTTACCTCCGTCTGCGAGTGTGTCTCTTCGTTGGCATCCATTGTTTTGTCTTCGCGGAGTATGTCGTGTACAATGTAAAAGTATGGGTACTTTAACTTGATAGCGTAGACCATCTCCGGTGGGTCCTGTTCTTCATTGCCAAAGGTGTCGTATTTGCTGAGAAATTTCCGGTACTTGATCCGGAGTTTCGCGATTTTAGTCTTCACTTGTGGCACAGTCTTATCTACCGCGAGGATTTGTGGTCACATCCATCAATAGAATCAATGCCATCAAATTCCAATGTCAGAATGATAAGCAAAAAAAGATAGTGTGCACTTGAGGAAAATGACCTGATGCCGTCGCTTCAATGAACGCCCTGTAGAAGCGTAGCTTCAACACTTTATACGACTCAACATTCTCCTTCCAGAACGCCAGCAACGCTTCTGTTTCTTCCTCCGACCAGAGCACAGGATACCGGACGTTCACGGATGTGAACGCCGCACTCATGCTGATAGTTTTTCTTTGGCGTTGTTTCCGTTCAAAAATCATACTAAACTGATGATTTGCAACCAATAGCAGCCGTTCATTAAATAAATATCGGCCAATAAACAATTTGAAATAGGTAATTAGCCTATATTCCCCACTTGTACAACACATTGTAGAAATGATGTGGGAAATAAAGATTAAAACTAAGATTGCCTTGAGAGTAGACTTTAGAATTCATTGGATGGAGAGACTCCTTGGTGGCTGTTGCTGCGTGCGCAATCATCTTGAAAGGCCTTGTTGACGATCAATTGCATTTCCAGAAAAATGAAATTATACACCTTGGGTGGGGAAAAAAGGTTAAGATATATGGAGTCAGAAAAATCAAGTATACACCACAAGGTACTTCTCAGGAGTTTGAGAGTTTCTCATTTCAGTGGCAACTCTTGAATGAATTGTCTCCGGCTTCTCACTAGCGAAGCATATTGAATTCAAGTATTTATCACCTCACGTCCTAGCAGCCATCCATTGAGTGTTGTTTCAATACCATTTGCCAAGATAGAAAGAACTGCAGCTTTGAGAAACAACATAATCAAAAAATCGAACCAACTACGAGGTGTCCTTGTTTTTGAACGTTATGATAAAATGGCATCAACGAGCGACGGTATTGAAGAGAACACCACTAAAAAGTGGAAAGCCCGCCCGGATTTTGCGGAACGGAAAGTTCGACAAAAGCAAATAGTCTACACCACTGTGAAGACTGGGTGGCGAAAGTTTTGTAAAGACAAAAGAATAGCAAAAAAGATTGATGAGGCTGTGCGAGTTTGTTCAAGAATAGTGTGTGAGGCATCTATGCTGGCATCCGTCCATGTTTTGCGATTATTGGAAGCTGGCGAAGAACTCCCTGCATTGGATAATAACTTCTTCAATCAATGCTCATCTGCGATAGCCAACTTGGCCGGCAACAGAAAGGTCGCCAATCCTGAATTGGAAACCAGTCGAAATATTTACAGGACCCAGCACCCTTCAGTTTATGAACCGACAGAGAAGAAATCCTATATGACTCAGATATTGGTTATGATCGCTCAGCACGCAAGACAGAATTTTCAAGTCAGCAACCGATTGACGTTCTACTCCCGGTTGTGTAAGTAGATGCGCCTGCAGATACGTCTTCACAACAGTGACTATTTTGAAAAGCACCAAGGCAAGATAACCAAGAGTGCTGTTTCATTGCTGGTCCGTGCAAGCACCCAAACTCAGTATAGCTTATTCGGTCAGATGCTCGTGTATGGAGATGCAAGTTTCACAAGCTCAGTTAAAGGCAACATTGCTGTTCCCACAACGACCCTACGGAAGAAAATTGGTTCCAGGTGTCGTGTTGTTGATGTGGACGAGCAAGCTATGTTGTACTTGTCACAAGAAGATGAAGGGGTTCGTCCTTAACGAGAAAATTGTCAGTGACGGTCTTTATGGTGTGCGACACTGCGAAAATAGTGAATGCCATCACACATTGTGGGACCGTGATATCAACGCCGCAATCAACATTTTGAGACTATTCATCGACCAAGTGAAGAAAAAGAGGAGACTCGAGGCGTTCACGAGGAAAAAGAATGAATTGGTACTCGAAATCAAAAACTGAAGTGATAAACGTCCCCACTGCTATGATTCCGGAAACGGATGAGTGTAATCTGAAATTAGTTATGTGTCTTGCTCTAGCGCTCCAAGTCGTGCTACCCATATCCACCATCATCTCTTCTTAAAGGCGTTCACGCAACTCGCGCTTCTTCTTGTAAAGAAACATCAAATCCGCGTGCACTGCGTTCCGAATATTCACATCCGTTACGAGCGTCATTTGTTGGACTAAGCTCAAAATTCGATCTGACACACAGATCCATTGTTGTAAGTACTCATGTTGTTGCCGAAGAATCGATTGTTCAACCGCTCGTTGGTCACGTCGCTGTGCACGGTCTTCATGTCTTGCGAGAAACTCGAGAAGTTGCTGGTGCATGGAGCAAATGTTCGCACTGTCTAGGTTAGAACAATGATACTTAGGAGAGACCTGTGCTCTATCCAAAGTACCCATCGGAGATACTTCTTGCACTCGAACAGCATCGGCGTCACTTCCCACACTCGTTTTGTCACTTGTGTCTTCGTCTTCAATACTCATGTAGATTGAATTGCAATCAGTAGCCTCCACAATCCGAGGACAACCATCATCGCAAGTATAGATGCTATTCATTTTTTTCTGCGCAATGAGCCCCAGCATGGACTCCTTGGACTTATTTTTGTACCCTGTCACTTTTAATGTGGCACAGATCTTGCGCACATCGCGGAATCGAATTGCATTCGTCGAGATACCGCGGATGGCTTGCACATACGCGCGACTGGTGCCGTTGTGTGCCTCCACATCCACCTCTACCTCCGCTATGGTTAAACCATCGAAATGCCATGAGTTTCCACCAATTATGTCTTCCGTTGTATCGATATGTATTCCATTCATGATGATATTGCAAGTTGCCGCACCAGCTCATATATGAAATGCATGCAGGCTGGGCTGAAGAAGAGTGATGGTCATGTGTGCACAAAGCCCGCATCCAGGATCCGATCTAGCCAATCAGCGAGCGTATAATGAAATAATTAGCCAATTGCTGGTTTTTTTGAAGTTCTATAAGCCAATCAAATTTGCGCATTTGTTGCTGTTAAAACCATTGAAAGAGCACACCCATGCCATTGGAAGTGGAAAAATCACAAGATGTACCACCAGATGATGGCGAATACCAATCAAGTGACCTGGCTTCCATCGCGTGCTAGCGCTTCACGCAGCAATACCAGTATTAATTGCTCTACAGTATCGTCCAGTCCGAACGACAGCGTCAACTCCACCCGTTCTCTTCTTCCGAAATCTAGATCGACTAAGAGGAAACGTCCCATCGGATGGGAAAAAGATGCGGTGGGTAGTGGTCGAAGTAGCACACAGCTTCTGTTGGATTGGTATACTACACCAGGGAATTTCGAGCGATGGCGTGGTGATATTGGAGGAGACAGTGCAACGAAACGAGAGATGGCCAAGGAGATTTTGACGTTGCTCCGTGCAGAAGGTATTACGCATCGGAATGAGAAAGGTGTGATCCAGAAAATCCTGGAGTTTCATGATACATATGCAAAAGCGTACGCATGGAAGCAGTCAATGGAGCAATATATCCTTGATCAAGATAAAGTAAATGGTGTTCAGCAAGTTCAAGGTACAGTAGTATTGATTATTGCATAGACTCCAGTGCTTTGTTCTGAGTTTGGTTTGGTTCTTTGTCTCCCATACATGTGTCAGAACACGTTGTCAAGATTTGCAAACACTGGGATCGGCTAGATCCGATCCTGAGCCGTTATACTTACGCAAGGTCCAGTACTAGACCTGCAAGCAAACATACTAGCGATGCTGTCAGTATTCAAGGGTCATCCTTTGACGAAGATGCTGAAGTGATAGGAGACCTAGAGGATGAGGAGGATCAAAACCAAGGCGAAGAGGCTGTTATCCGTGAAATATGCGTCTCAAGTGATGGTGAAGAATCGCACACGACCTCAGACGATAATGACGATACCGAAAGGATACTGAATTCTGTCTCGAAACATCACAAGCAAGCCGCCATCGGCATCGTGGCATCTCATAAATCAAGACAACAGAGTGATAATGGTAGTGTTTTAGAGGATTCCATGATTTATAGGTTGGATGAGCTGTTCCATTTTTATATGGCTAAACGTATGAAGATCGCTGCAGAGCAAAACATGATCGCGGCCGAGCGAACGCGGATCGATATGCTCCGGACTCATGTTGACTTCGTCAAGGGGCTGAAGGAGACCGGGATTTATACCACCACTGAAATCAAAGAAATGGCTGCTGTGTACTTTTCAGATCACAAGAGGAAATAGGAACAAACGAGCGTATGATTTCTTTTGATGGGATGGGTGATCGTGGCATGCGATCGGTTCATCGTCGCACAAAATTCATGCACATTTGCGTAGTGCTTGCATTACCAACGACACCTTGAAGCAGATACTTACTATACACACGTTACATATTAAGTACAAGCACCTCATATTCATCTTTTTCAAACAAGCAAAGAACAGCGTGCACAGTCGCATCTACCCTCTTTAGTGTCCTTGCACATTGACGATAGCTGTAGTAGTAAGTTATTAACTCGTCGCACATTCCTGCACGCCTTCATTGTCTCCACCTGGCTGGAACACTAAACGAATGATATTTGGCCGCATTGAGCCACCAAAATACGATCCAATGATGTCCGACATCTGATGTTGGTTGCGCACTGTCATCTCATCCAAATCAGCTTCACTTGGTGCATCTTCAGGGTTACCAGTCGGTGTCCACAAGCGAATAACGTTCTCAATCCCACTTGTCGCGAGACATGTATCAATCGGGTGTGCCTGTGCGCAATTCACAATATCTTCATCAGCTTTGATGGCGTTCACTAATTTTCCTGTTGCTTTATTCCAGATAAACGCACGGCCGTCATCGCTACCAGCGACTATATAAGCATCATTATCGCCGAAGAACGTCGCCTCTTTGATGTCCGTTTGGATATTGCAATAGCCAATATATCGACGTACTACGTCCGAATTCACCGGCACACCATCCAAGCAATTATCCTTCCAAAATCCATCTTCATCTGCAGGCAACGTCGGCTCTTCTTCCTCTTCATTCATTGTCTCGTGGGTCGGACTTTCTTTCTCTTCGCTTTCAGTCGAGGAGGAATCATAATCATCAGAAGAATATGACCGTTGACGGCTAAGCCTTGCCAGTCCATTGCGACTACCACCATCCGATCGATTACCATCTTCACGAATGTATTGTGTCACGTCTGAGTCAAACTCGGGGTATTTTTCTTTGTATCGTTCAGCTTGCCATTGTGCGTGTGCCTCTCTTTTCCCAGAGTGAAGTGCTTTGATATATGCCAATTCGATTTCTCGATCATTTGGATCAATCTCCAATGCTAATTTGCAGCGCACAGCCGACAGGTAAATATCGGCATTCCATGCTCGAGCGAGATATGCCTTGGCACAATTATGATAGAGATCTTTCCGGAACGATTGCGACATGGTCGGTAAGCATTTAGCACTACACGCTTTCGTAAAATATCGAATGGCTCGTGTATGATTCCTGCCTAGCAATGCTACTAAGCCTTTTGAATGCAGCGCCTTCACTTGGTCTTTGGTTAATGGCAATGTGGCACTTGTTTGATCCATTTCCATTCCATTCTGCCAATTCGGTCGCTGAGACTGCTGTTCTTCTCTTTCTGGCTCTTCTTTTTCTTTTAGAGCATCAACACCTGTAGACACGAGGTCGTGGTGGCTCTTTGAGTCATAAATAGTAATTGGATGGGGGCCATGGTTCATCTTGAACAGGTAGATATGATCATTATGATAGTTCGCCAGCACTTCCGAGCCATCGTGATTAAACTGAATACTGGTTCCATGCGAGGAATCATGACGACGCTTCGTAGTAGCATCGCAAAATTCATCCAAATGCAAATGCGGTGGTGCAAAGATCTCGACCGGTATAGTCGCGTTCACTGTAGTATCACCACTTCCTCTGGGTGGATAAGTCTGTGGTTGCACACGCAGCATGCGTCGATCGTACAGGCGCGTATAGAAATCGCCACACGCAACCACGATTTTTGTCGGGTCTACTGGATGCGTCGCCATGCCCATGCCCCGCAACACACGCCCGCGGCGGTTACGCCCCAATCGTATGAGAATACCAGACGTGTCCGACACTTCATCTGAGCTGCTGCTGTTGTTGTTAGTACTGAGCTTGGGGAGATCGCGTACGTCGAATTGGTAGATTAATCCGTCTTCTGCCACCGTCCAAAACACTTTGGGGACTCCCCAGGAGCTCCCGATATCCTTCACCCGACCACGATGCACTCGAAATACTTTGGTGGAGTCGCGATAGAACGGTGCATAATGGATTCGAACATCGTAATCCATAGCACCTATCCATATACAGCAATGTCAGTAATAACAAATGGTTAGTCCTTAAGTTCATTACCATTTTGGTACAACAATCCATTTTACCGGATGCAATGATATGATCATTGGTATCCGGCACAAAGCAGACCGCAAAGATATTGAGCTGATGACCGGTCTCAATTACCTCGCGCTTCTTGCGCGTCGCATAATCCCAGATCACGACATTATGGTCATCCGATCCGGATGCCAAGAGCGTGCCGTTGTGGTTCCAGCGCAGATGGTTCACACAGCCGCTATGACCATCAAGCACACTCTCACAGCGCAAGCGTCTCACCAAACTGCCGTGGCCATGACAGGCCGCGTGGATCATGCGCGCGTTGCCATACACTTCGCGCTCCTGGAGCAGCTTCATGATTCCTATGGAGTCATCATGGATATACTGCCAATGATGATACGGATGCATACGCGGTGCTACGCCTCCTCCTTTTTCTTCCACCATCGTCTTTTGCTTCTTTTCGCTCCGCTTCTTTGTCTTATCAGACGGTTTGACTTGTTTAAATATCCAACCATGCCATTTTTTGTTAGAGAACACTCGATTGAGAATACATCTGCTTTGTGTAGGTATCCATTTTTGACTTCAACGTGTTTGCGGATGATACCATAAATAGATCCAAAGTTTATCCACGTTCCGTAAACAAGCTTTACTCTGTCCTCAATCCGGAATGATACAGGATGATTGGATTATATTTTATATCACTTTAGTTTTTTAGCGAATAGAAATATGTAAATATAATAATAAGATTTTGATTGGATGAAAATTAGCGTGTCATGTCAGAGGTTGACCCATTGACATGGTCATTACACACAGAAGGAAAGGGTACGCTTAATCATCCATCCCATCCCAAATCATCTCATTGAGAAGATCACACTCTCTCCTCCCCCATAAGGCAAAGATGGCACGACAGGGAAAGAGAGCACATAATACACGCTGGCGGGTGCTCACAAGCGGCCGATGGACGGTAGCAGATGCACTGAAGTTGCTCGCATTAGGGGTGGTGCTCTTACTCGTTGGCATCAACTTCTCGATGCTCTCCAACATGGTTCACACACAAGGAGAGGCCTTGCAGCGGCTGCGATCGACCGAGCAACGCATGCGCTATCCTGGAGTGACCGTGCCATCCATGGTTACTGAAGATATGGCTGCAGATATTGCGCCAAAGCCATGGTTCCTCGATCCAACGACGTATGAACGAGAGGTTAGTTCTGTGTGTAGTTCTTCACGACTTTGAAGGAATGATTGAAAATGATGAATTGACTCGTGAATACTCTATGTATTGAATAGAGCGGCTGTGATTTCTCATCGTCTGTTCGGTTATTTAAACCAGAAGCACTAGAGATTAACTGCGCGAATATCGATCAACTCGTATTGGGGGATTATCTCGGTGAAGGATTTTGGCGAAAAGTGTACAAGGCACACTGGAATGGTAAAGCCATTTTTAACCTGGATTCATATGTGCTGAACGTAGAACGTAAAACATTATGGTGGCTTTATGCGATTAAATAGGACGCGACGTGGCTGTGAAAGTCGTGAAGGAAAAATTGATCGACCGCACCGATATCATTCCACGGCATGTCGAGGAAAGCGCGGCGATTTTCCCGATTCGGAACGAACCAAACATTGTCGGACTCGTCGGGTGGTGCAATACGACCGTAATCGTAGACTATGTACCCACTGCCCTCGATGCGCTGCTTTATCATTCAGACGAAGTGATTTCTGTCAAGCGGGCACTTCGATTATCGCGTGATGCAGCGCGTGGATTGGCGCAGCTGCATAACGTCCCTGGTGGTCCATTTGCACATACCGATCTTCAAGCGCGGCAATTCCTGATCGATAGCACGGGCAGATTGCAGCTCAACGATTTTAACCGCGTGAAGTACACGGGTCCACGCATAAATGATGGTGTCCCAACCGATGAGAAATGCAAGTTTAGTACCTCAATCGCCAAGGGAAAATGGCGATCTCCAGAAGAGTATAAGCATTTAGAACTCGATGAGAAGCTCGACATTTACAGTCTTTCTCTCGTGATGTGGTCTATCCTCGCGCGTGTCAAGCCTTACGAAGAAATGGCGCGTGAACAGGTGTATGAGCAAGTGCCAAAGGGACTTCGTCCTCCAATCGCAGCAATGAGTGGTTACCCACAGCAGATGCAAGATCTGATTGTTCGCGCATGGGATGCAGATCCAGCAAAACGGCCCACAGCGTTAGAATTGGCAGTGGAGATTGATCGGATACTGAATAATTACGACGGGGAACGAGCCAGATAGGATTAGCATAGTAAAGAGCATCACCATCTTCAGCATAGGAGCCAAGCAGCTAAAAACGAGATGGCGCGTTTATATGATTAAAACAACCACAAGATAATAGACGGTATGTATCCTTCACAAGCATGTTTCGTTTCATTCACTAAATACTTAAAAACAAATAGGTCTTTTCTATGAGAGCGTGATGAAATAATAGATAAGTAGACTGGCCAAGAACGCGCCTCGGAGTTTAGAACGACAGGTGGAGCGGATCTTCTTCAAAATCCGCGAGCCACCATTGCACGCGGTGCTTGGCACGACAGTAATTAGTCACGGCAGGTGGACCGACGCGGCTGCGGCACAGTGGGCACTGGTACTGGAACATTAGCCACTGAAAGATGCATTCCCGGTGGAAGACGTGGTTGCAGGGCAAAATTACTCCGGTTTCGGAGCCATCAGCCTCGCATTCTGAACCGTTATGTTCGTTGCCACTGTAGTGGGTGTGAACATCGTGGTCCAAATCCACATCTTCCAGGCAAATCATACACTGAGTATCGGCCATTGATGAACCCGACGACAAAGTCGAGGAAGAAGATACTAACGACGACATAGAACAACGTTTGATCGCCTCTTGGTAATTATCGACGTAAATCTGCAACAAAGATCGTCGATCAGCCTCATCTCGGACGCCAAGGAACTCAAAGAGATGCGTTGGCAACAAGCAACGTGCTTCCGAACATTTCATGGCACTTCCAGGCAGCAAAGTGCACCGCAGCAAGTGCAGCAGCACGTTCTCCAATTTCAGTTTGCGCTCTTCAATGGCAGCTTGAGCAGAGGAGCCCAGCAACCGCTTGCGAGGGAAGCACGCTGTCACGTAATCACGGATAGCTTGGCAGGAGCCAGCGCATTTGTCACTGTGGCACGTGTAGACCTCCATAATTTTGGTCTTGAAGGCGTAAAACTCCGAGTATCGGTACGAGATGGTCCATTGGTAATTGGTAGTGACACTGGTCAGAGTACAATGGTAGACCACGTGGTGGTCATCGTCCAAAGAAGTAGAGGCGATATGCACGTCCAGTGGCAGTTCTTGCCGTGGACATTCACTGCTGAGCATCTTGAGTGAGAGTGTCTTGGTCGGCATGGCATTTTCCAAATTGACAGGAGGACAACGACGCCGAGGTGGTGGGGTCGGTGGAATGTAAAGCTGGTACATGATCACTTAACGGTGGTGTGTCTGTTGCGTCGCTTTCAACGAGTAAATACGCTGTTTTGTATCCTTCTGGGACCAAGCGAATGTGAGTCCTTGTCGGAAAATTAAAGAATGGGAGACTGGGTAGGCAGCGATCCTCATATTCTGAAGGCCTGCACAGAGAGAAGGATCGCTAATTTTTTCTCGATGGCGACCACTGGACGAACCAGCTGAATGAACAGGCGCGTAAACGGTGTTTGCTTGTGTGTAGACGCGTTCAATTGATCATTCGATTGTCGGGTCCATGAGACAGTTGCCTTTCGTCACCAAGCACCACTGGTTCGTCCACTAGGTCCACTATTCAGGACTCTTTTAATGCACGATGATTGGCTGTAATTTCGTGTCATCAGGCAACGTCACTAGTTCTTTCAGTCTCATCGCATATAATTTGACCAATAATAATCGTTTACTGTATAATAAAAGCTTTTCATTGGGTGATTGGTACGCGTCACGAATGTATGCACTTTTTTCAGTAGCTGACAGGATGATCAGCTGAAAATGCTCAGATTCCGATATGTGCGCGACATGCCTTTTTTTTTGTTAGATGATTGGAGTGCGTTATTTGTGATCTGTTCTTGCGTGAGTCTTTGTTGCGATCACTGGCTATTGCTTATGAATCTATATAAGTGATAGAGCGCTGGCTGATATGCGCCACGCTTCTTTTGCAGCAGTCCGAACATAGGTGGCTCCGCATGTTTAACTCTGACTGACAAATTGTTTCTGAGCAGCGCAACTGCTACATCATTCCAATACTATACCTCTTCACCATTTTTTCATGTACCAATGTCCAACAATATGCATCGAACACTAAAAGTACTAGCCACCGTATCATCAAGCATGGGTAATGAGGCAGTGAATCTCGGTTTCTCCAGACACGCTACTTGGGTTGACTAGTACAGGTAGCAATCATGACTGTGGTACGGCGGTTTTTTCTTGGTGATAATTCATTGTGGGTGATGGGAGAAAAAGAAGGCAGTTGTGCCACATAACTGGTCGAGTTTCTAAAGTTTTCTGAAGTTGTAAAGATGGAACATCACTCGGGTCGCCCACATTCGATGAACCTATTTTCACGATAGTGGAGTCATCCCATCCTGCTTTAGTGCTCTATGTCGTTCGTATAAAAGATTCCTAACGTACCTCTCCTCATGCTTTAGGAGGAGCCAGTTGATTGGCGTTCGTCCATCATTCATTTTCATTCGATTCGCTCTTAGTGGACGGTGGGTATGACACCTTACTTAGATGATAACTCGGCGAACGTATGCACATAAACTGCGATATGAGAGATGCGTTCGATCAGATCTTGAGACCCAAGCAGAAAAAATGATGTGACGCGTCGTTGCCTGCGAATGAAAAGATCAATTTCAGGCGACGTCATCTATCAATGACCTTCGTCCATGGATCGCCAGTCGTTTCTTTGCTGCTCTGAGGGCTTGTCTCACAACAGCAATCAATTTGTCATGTCCATTAAAATTCTTAATCGCTCGCTTTCTGAAGTTACAAAGACCAGGGCAGAACAGAAACACTGATAATTGAGCAGTACGTTCGGTCTGTCTCTTGGGTTTAGCATGCAGACATGGGTGATGCACTGGCATTGGCGAATGAAAAAGCAATGAGAAGGCGACGTCATAAAGCAACCCATGCATATCACACGACCAGTCGTTCTTTGATTGGCGACTGAGCGATTCATGTGCCACACACACGAACCAGTCGTTACCTTTACTGACCGTGTTTGTCTCATGCACAGCTGAAAATACTGTTATTCTGACCGGGCGGAACTGAATCACATAACTATATCCATCGCAAACAGGTATTTGCAAGTGGGAATGGACAGGATCGAAACCAAAACAGCCAATATCGTAAGAGAGGGTGCACTCATTTTGTCAGGTGCACATGCGAATTTTGTGTCATACATGACCCATTTCCTTTCGAATTGAGCACATATACCAATTGTATCACTTCCAATTTGGCTAATGCGGAACTAAACGTTCCTCACAAATCCAGAGCTCTCTTATGAACGAATGTACTGAAGAACGAGCTTGTTCTTTCATAGACGAGTGTCTAATTGTACACCTGGGGCATTGATCGAGATAATCTCTTACAGAGTAGGTTTTAGTTGTGTGTGCAAACGGAGGTGATCACTCTTGCCTTTTTGAGATGCTGGCGACCATATGAGCTCAAAGATAGGCATTTACATCTCCAATGAACTTGCACAATATCGGCGTTGCATTGGCTCTGTTAACCCCACTCAGTTCTTCCAATTTGGTCATTTTTAGCCAAGATGGACACAAAAAATGGATCCCTGAACTATTTCTCAGCTACGGCGAATTTAGAATCCACATCAAGTCATTCCATAGCGTTAATAAATTCTCCCAAATAAAGCTCCCGTGTGGCTGATTCTGCATGGTCTGGATCTTGACTGTGCTACTGCATATCACCTACACATTCGTAAACTGGTTGGCGTTTCAAATCTCCATGTAGTTGCTTGCCTATCCCGAAATCATTACCGTGTGATTGCGCTTTAGACTTATCACTCACCCTGGCGCGATGTTGCCGCTAATATGGTCATCACCGGAGTATTGATCGCCTCGTGGCATACAATGGCCGTGCTTGAGACATTACATGTGCTCATCCAGATGCGGTAAGAGGAATTTCATCGATTTATACGGCCAAAACAGACTTTGTTAGCAAACGCATTAAGCCAAAAATTGGGGTGACTGCTTAACGACTTGACTGTGCAACTGGTAGACCAACTCGTGGACATCGACGGCGAACGTTTCGAGACAGTCATAAATGTCCATAATATGCTTGAGACCGCTGCATGAGTTGCTACTTGCTGTATATGTTGGTCGACTACCTCGTTGCGCTCATACTGACGCTCAATTCCTGGTTTACATCGTTGCTATGCTACATCTATCTGGATAAATTACGTCTTTTCGATCAGGTTGTTCATTTCTTACTAGGAGTATTACTCGGTACATGGTTCACAATTGTGATACCAGTTGGATATCACGAATACCACCACGTTGTCACCAATGCTGGTACTCAATAGATTTCCCGATGGATCTAGACTGGAAACGGCCGAAGCAGATCGACACTTTCTTCATTCAGCAGAGTCCAATCCACTATGTACTGGAACCGCTCTCAAAGGTTTACGTTCACATCCTCGCACTTGTTAACGACGCCATAGCAGAGTTTTCGAGTTTATTGTTTATGAATCATAGTTGTATGGGTTTAAATATCACTGTCAATCTCATGCATCCCTTGCTGCATCAATTTAAGACTGAAAATTTCAGCTGCGGAGTGTTTGTAATTGCAAACACGAATATTTCCCATGTACTAATATGGATTAGATCTACGATCACCGCCTTTGCCCATGGTTTGCCTTTGTGTAGCAACCGCAATGACCGAACGGATGAGAGTAGCGCAATTACAAAGTATCCATTCATCAATACGCCGATTCCAGTGGTTGGGTGAGGCAGCCGTTCCTCTCGGAGATAATCACCAACGAACAGCTAATATAACCATTCTGCCAGAGTTTCTTCCGACACTGCTGATGATTCCTTAATTGATATAAACATTACAATTATACTGTGGACATAATCGCAATCACGTGCTATTGTGCCGCTGTACGTACAATCATAGCGCTGAGGCAACCACTGACTCGTAACTATGGCAGTCGTTCTTTCAGCAATCGCTCGAGTGGAAAAACCTGATTCACAGTTGGATCCGCTAATCTGGGATCCGATGCATCACACACCACATTCTTATTTCCGTTGCTTTCCAAGTTATTGCATAATGGGGTTCCAGCTGCAAAGATCGTCGTCACTGCTTCAGCCCAGGGAGGTAGAATAGAAATATCGGTGTCCATGATAAACAAAAGCCGACAGGGAGTGTTCGAATTAGCGACTGATGGTAGAAGAGCGATGGAGTTGTTGTTAAGAGTTAGCGAGGAATACCGACGGCCATCCAAAAACTCCACTGGAATGGAAGTGATGGCATTGTCCGATAATGTAACAGTGGTGAGATTCATCCTGGTCAGTGCTTCGGGGACATGGGTCAAGTGGGTTTGTTGCACCGTAAAGAAATCGATACGCTGGGTCCATATTTTGTCCAAATCCGCTGGTAAGTCAGCTAAATCAGTCGCACAAAATTCTATATCGCACGCAGGAAAATCATCCGCAAGTAATCCCGGAGGCAATGAGACCATATTCTTGACAAGTGCCACGTAAACTTCTGACAAGCGCGGGTTATTGCGCTTGGTCACTGCTGCTTCTTCACCCCAACGTATCAAAGTAGAATTGAAGATTTCAAGCTGTACAAGATTCGCGAATGTCTGGATAGTTGGGGGCATTGTAAGTGCTGGACAATGCGAAAACAACAATGACGCAAGAATCTTTGGGTCCACCTCCTTTAAAATCTCATCCAATTCCCCTTGGTTCCCTTGAATACCCAATCGATAGCAATTCACTTCCAAGACTGCACATGGTGTGAGCGAGGATGACCACCACGGGCTCATATGAAGTCGACAATGGAGATTTGGATTCCATCTAGTAGACCATGGTCGCATATAAGCATATAAATGAATTCCCAACACGACAGCGCCTGTCATGAAGAAGAAGATATTGATGAGATTTTGATATAGACATCTTAAGTAGTAGCTCCCAGATCTCGTGATAGTCTGGTCATCCAACTCGAACGATCTCAACTCAGCTGTATGAGTACTATCACCGCTCCTTGCGGTGATAGGAATGACTCGGTTAATGCGCTTGGGGATCATCTTCATGCGTCTTTTTGGTACAATATTCTGTTGCGGTGCGGAGATTTTCCCAAAACCATTTTGCATAACATCATTTCGGATTTTCGCTTTATGTTTCACGGTTTCGATTGACGCTGAAGCCATCGCGGCTGCCAACTGTGTCGACAGTGCGTTCGGCCATGTGTTGATGGCCAGCTGCTGGGAGACGCTGGCGGTGTTAATAACCCAAACGTTGTTGTAGAAATCTACTTTCGGACAGATATTCATCCACAGTATCAAAACACACAACGGTATCGCTACTGTGAAGCACGCAGCGAGTAAAGCTTCTGTAACGACGCGAATGAATCGCCCTTCGCGTGTATGTTGATAGCGATAGCGCAGGTAGGGTGTCGACCAGCAATTCGCTACCAACGCTATAACTGAGAAGTGATTGAGCCAGCTATAAGAAATATAGCAGCTCATACGAAACGTTAGGTAGATTTGGGTGATTATTTCGACAGATTCGCTCATATCGCTGATGTTTTCAAAGTATGTCCCGTCCACACTCATGGTCAACCAATGCAATCTGCACAACCAACGCATGTATATCGATCGATAGGTCTTCCAGGTCGTTACGCGGCGGACCGCACGATTTCGTTTGATGGACTCAGGACCAAATATCACTTGTCCCGCCCGAATTGAAACAACGACCATTCTGATCGCAGCATAGATATGCCACATCATCACCAGTGCGCTCGTTATGATCATTGTTATGGATATTTCCGTGCGCAAGTGCGTGTCAAGGCCAAAATAGCGAAAGCCTGTGCTGTAGTAATCAGCGCGGGAGATCAATTCTCCATACAAATAAGCTGTTAGACCATACGTTAGAGCATAGAAGACATGCAACACCAGCAGCACAATCCAGAGAGCTTTGAACCAGTTCCGATTGAGCTCCATTGGGCTCACTATGTTGCATCTGGAGTTTGGTTCAATCGGTTAAATGCGAGTACTCCGGTCGCGCATTTATAACTGCGGTCATTTATAGCCTGAATGGACAAAAAATACATGTACCCCTCTTCCGATTTGATGATAAACCTGCCATGAACGACACACCAACTCACACACATCAAAAGACCTTACTTATGGTTTTTACCTTAGGGTTCTCGTGCGGTTAGTTCTTTTCCGTATGCCATGACGAAACTGATGCTCTTCACTAGCAAATATGTTCATTAGTGTGAAACTTCATGTCATTCGTTGGTACTCCACTATCTGTGCTCTTGCAGTAGTCAGTACCAATAACGCGTTAATCAATGCGTACTCGACGATAGTGCATCATTCTATCTGCATCAAGAACCTATTCTATGCCATGACGTTGTCGTTCTTCCACTTTCATGATGAATCCATGACAACACCAAGTATCGCATGTTTGTTGAGCAATGTTAACAATGCTGGCTATAGATATTAACGAAAGTGTTCACTCCGTCCGCATGTCTGTATATCGCTTCAGCCCCGATCATTATGCGCGAAACCGAGCAGAAAGGAGCAGCCCTCAAGGCTGCCACTCAGCCATTAACCTCTCAAGCGGGAGCATTTCACTCATTGCAGCTGCGCAATCGATCACAGGGAACGCCAATTGACTACCATTGTTCTGAATTGTCTTGCACAACGGTGTTTCTGCTGTGAGCAATGCTGTCGACAGAGTAATCGATGGCGATGCCTTCGATACATTGGCACTCTCCATTATTCGATGCGAGTACGTAAAATGCATTGGTCAATCGTATGGCCATTCCATAATAAGGTTTCCGCTCAAGATGACCATGGTATAGCTTCGTTCAGTCATAAAGAGATAGAGGAACGCTCGGGAATGAAAATAAATGGATCTGCAAATGTATCACACCCATTTCATTACAGTAGTATCATGCATCAGGTGGAGATATTAAAGCTTTGCGTTATTTGTTTCTTTAACTGCGTGATATTGGAATTGTTCCTATGAAACTGTCATTCGTTTTGCTGACGCTAGATGATGCAAAATATCCACCCCCTATCCAAGGTGACATGATACGTTAGCATAACACAATGCCCACTTTGGCTCCTTCCATGCGTGGGCACCGCCAATTGTACAGATAGTACATCAAATCACCATCACCAGGACCAAATTTGAGCTCTTGCAGAAATTCGGCATTGTCCATCAAGCTAAGCGCGTTAAAGACGTCGAAATCGTTCTTCTTGGCCATCACCAGTGCATCTTGCATCAATTCAGTCAAAGGTACCGAGGTAGCGACATTGTAAAACGAATACGCAGCATTCAACTTTGAGTGCTTTTCGTGGCCGATGACTGACGACGGCAAATGGTAAAAGCTGCAGAAATCCGTGATCTTATGTGTCTCTGGGTTTTCGACCACGTATGAGCTAATCACCCCAGCGCGTGGTAGCATCCAATGCGCTACTTCATTTTGATCATAATGAGGCACCAGGTCAAACTTGGCGAGATAGTTCTTCAGCAAAGTAGTCACCTGCGCCACGTCTTTCTTTTGCATCGGACGGAATCCTGGCACAGCAGATGCATCGGGCAACTTAAACATCTTGATGGTTCGAGTCATAGTCATTCGCGGTGCCAATCGAGAAAAGCCCACTTCGATGAGTTTCTTTGGGTTGAGCGAGCGATGGAAATATCGACATTGTGCGACAGGCATTGGCAACACCACACCAGCAGTGTATACAGCTTGCCAAATGTTCTTCAAGTTGACGCGTCGCGTGATTTCTTTGATCAATACCGGTGCAAGTCGTTTGGTACGTAATTTCTTGTGTACGCATAGGAAGTTGATCTCGGCCATCTCCATAGTCTTTTCATACACACGCGTCCGCACGGGGATACCACTGATAAACGCCATAAGTTTGTTGTTCTTCTGATTGCGTACGCCGATATGCCACTCCTTGTAGTATCCTGGTGGTGTCAATGCCCACTTGAGAAATTCGACCGAGTAATCAAAGCGAAACATGTTGTCATCGTCTTCCACGTAATTCTGCGTCAACAAATCGTACACTTCCTTGGCGTCTTCGGGTTTCGCGAAATCTATTTCGTCCCACACAAAACCCGCAGGCATAGCGTATGCTTCCTTGCGAATCTCATCAACGGTTTTTTCTGGGTCAATTGCGCCATGTTCCTGCGGGAATTCGTCGATATCAGGCACTGGTTGGGTCTTCCAAAACTTGTACTCACTCTTGTTCGCCTGCTTGCGCTCAGCACGCTTGTTGTTCGTCGCAAGGTTCAGTTGCTTGATGACCTCCAGAAATTCTTCTTGTTCTTCGACCGTGATCAGCTCCAGCTTATCTTCTCCTTTCTTCGCAGGCGCGCTCATCTTGTCTTGGCTTCCTTCCAGCTGGTCTCCCTTTATGTCGGATTCCCCAAATGTGCGGTAAATGCGGGCTTGCACCCGACTCCACCGAGGTTTTTCATTGGAATATAAAAACCTCATATCCGCACTTCAAAGAGCATATATTTGTCCAATAATTTTCATCTACTACAAAATATTAACCAATCAATGACATTATACCTTCTGCTCAATACCCATCAACAGTAGGTCGCACATTGGTCACTAAATATTTTCAGCCAATGAATGCGCGATTTAGCTGTGCAAAGGATTGTAGGTATCGGATCAATCCATCCACAAAAAGAGGAAGTGGAGGGACGCGAATAGCTCCATACACATCGAAGTGACGAGAAGCCAATGAGTGACGAACAGCAACAGACGACACCACAGCCACAAGAGTCAGATGAACTCATCACAGTAGAGGAACAAGAGGAGTTTCTTCGTGTGCTCAAGCAGCTGACGCTCGTGGACCACTTGCCGCAGCCTACGAAACGGCAACAGGATTTCCGGTTTTGGAACACCCAACCCGTTCCAAAATTGCACGAGTTTCCGGATGTGCATGGCCCTATTGATGCCGAAAAATCTATTGAGGATGTGCGGCAGACGCCTTACAATATGCCGGTGGGATTTGCGTGGACTGAATTGGATTTGACGCAAGCCAAAGAAGCACGGGAAGTGTATGAGCTGTTGACACATAATTACGTTGAAGACGATGGCAGTACATTTCGCTTCGATTACTCGACCGAGTTTTTGCAATGGTCGATGACTTCACCAGGTTATCACAAGGAGTGGCATATCGGCGTACGTAACACCAGCACGAACAAACTCATGGCGTTTATCAGTGGTATCCCCGTGCGGACGCGTATCTACGACCAGACCATGAAGATGGTCGAGATCAACTTCCTATGCGTACACAAGAAATTACGTACCAAACGACTTGCACCGGTATTGATCAAAGAAATCACGCGACGCGTCAACTTGAAGAACATTTGGCAAGCTGTATACACTGCTGGTGTGGTGTTGCCAATGCCTGTCGCACAATGTCGATATTTCCATCGCTCGCTCAACCCAAAGAAACTCATCGAAGTAGGTTTCTCTCCGCTTCCTCCTCGAACGACCATGGCCGCTACGATCAAGAAGCTGAAACTTCCAGCACATACATCATCACCAGGTTTCCGCTTGATGGAATCTAAGGATATACCTCAGGTGACCTCTATGTTGAACACGTATTTGACAAAATTTCACCTTGCTTTTGAGTTCAATGAAGAAGAGGTGGCCCATTGGTTGCTCCCACGAGATGGAGTTATTCATGCGTATGTGGTGGAAAACTTAGAAACTCGAGAGGTCACTGATTTCTGCAGTTTTTACAACTTGCCGTCGACGATCATCGGCAACGACAAGTACAAGAAGCTTAATGCTGCCTATTCCTTCTACAACGTAGCGACATCGATGCCTTTACCAGATTTAATGCAGGATGCGTTGATCGTGGCCAAGCAGCTAGGCTTTGATGTCTTCAACGCACTGAGTTTAATGGACAATGTGGAATTTTTGGAGCCACTGAAATTTGGTGTAGGTAGTGGTGACTTGCACTACTATCTTTATAACTGGCGGTGTCCACGCATGGCAGGAGCGCGCGTCGGTATGATTTTATGCTAGAAAGATAGTTTATAATGTCACATCATAGATTATCAAACAAACGCAAAGTGGTATTGTCAATGACGCCATATATCATTCTATTATTTGCTTCCTTGGGACGTCTATCAAGCACTAAAGGCAATTCGCAAACAACCGCTTCTAATAGGAGTTGAACGTGGCTCTGGCAATGGTGGTACTGGCTACCACTTGCTCAATAGGAACGCGCTTCTGCTCCATACTATCTCGGTCCCGTACTGTGACACACTTGTCCTCCAAGGAGTCAAAGTCTACAGTCAAGCATAAGGGTGTGCCAATCTCATCTTGCCGACGATACCGGCGGCCGATACTTCCCGACACGTCGTAATCCACACTGGCGCTCTGCGAGAGGTCTTCGAAGAGCTTCTGTGCCACCTCCATTAGCGGTTCTTTCTTCACGAGCGGCAGTACAGCAAACCTAAATGGTGCGATCTCTGGATGCAATCGCAACACTGTGCGTTTTCGACCAAGCACTTCTTCTTCGTCAAAGGCGTCCAAGAGCATCGAGAGCATCACGCGACCCAAGCCCAACGCGGGTTCAACGACGTGAGGCAAAAATTCTTCCTTGGCAATTGGGTCTTGGTACATCAAACTCTTGCCACTTGCGTCCATGTGCTTCTTCAGGTCGTAGTTCGTACGATTGGCAATCCCCCACAGTTCGCTCCAACCGAACGGATATTTGAATTGAATGTCAGTCGTCGCACGGGCGTAATGCGCGAGTTCCTCCGGCGAGTGCGCATGCTTGCGCAAGCTTTCTGGCTTGATGCCGTATTTGGTTAAAAAATTGTAGCATTCGTCGACCCAGTACGTAAACCACTGATCGGATTCGTCTGGGTGTGTGAAGAACTGCAGTTCCAGCTGCTCAAACTCACGCGTGCGGAAGAGAAAGTGCCCCGGTGAGATCTCATTCCGGAAGCTTTTCCCCATTTGTCCAACACCAAAGGGGAGCTTCTTGCGCATTGTGGACTGCACATGCGCAAAGTTAATGTACGCACCCTGTGCAGTCTCCGGTCGCAAGTAGATCCAGTCGCATGTTTCTTCAGTCGCACCCATATTGGTACGGAACAAGAGATTGAATTTCTTGGCTGGTTGGAACGAATGGTGCTCACCACAACTTGGGCACGGGATGTCGTGTTTCGCAATCATGTTATCCATCTCTTGCAAAGAGAGTGTCGCAACAACATCAATCTCTTTCTGTGTAGGCAGCATGGACTCGAGCAACTGGTCCACACGTACCCGTGAGTTGCATTTCTTGCAGACCGTCATCGGGTCTGTAAAGTTCTCGACATGACCGGACGCAGACCAGACTGGATATTGTCATTATATTGTATGTTAGTATCCAGTTTACACCCATATACGATTGAGCGTGATCAACCTATTCAATTGTTAAATAAGCGTCCTACCTGCTGAGTTCATCAGCACCGAAGAGTCTAATCCCAGACAGTTCGGACGCTTTTGCACGAATTCGAACCACCATCGATCCTGAATGTTCTTCTTCATTAATACACCTATCAATATCTCCATTTTAGCCATACAGACATTCATATACGTCGAAAATGAATGCAGAATAGGCTGTGTCTTACCCAATGGACCATAATCGAAGCTGTTGGCCAGACCACCATAAATCTCGGATCCTGGAAAGACAAATCCACGGTGTCGACAGAGCGCCACCAACTTTTCCTGCAAGTTGGTTGCGGATGCACCAGCAACAGTACTCTTTGCAGGATTGTGCTTGGTCGTGAAGCTGCGTCGCGCTGGCTGCGCATGGATACGCAGCCGCTGCATCATGACCTCTCGAATCGGCAAATGCTTGTGGTGATGACAGGGACTTTGTTCAAGCGACTTTCGTGCAACATTCAACATGTGTGCGTCGTACCATCACTCTGTGTAGGTTGGAAAACAAACACCAAAGAATGGAAGACCTGCTCCTGAAGTTGCTCGTGCTTTCGCGGCCGATGGATACCGCAGCTGCATGGAAAGAAGCGCTTGAAGGCAGCACAGACAACCAAAGAAATGCACAGCCCAAACAAGAAGGAGTACAGGTACAGCAGCAAGAGGAAGAGGCTGCAACTAGAGGCAACGATCTCATGCGAGCAATAGATGCTGTAGTACCTCTATTACCCAATTACAAGACTCTTCATACTCAGCTCGAAGCACTGATGGAGTACTGTCGAAATGCATATCCTGTTGAAATAGATCTACTGGTACAAATGTGGTTACGGAGGGGAAGTACAAGTACGACTTTTCGGACTTGGGTAGTGGACTGGCTCGGGTGTAGCCATTTAGTGCACATCAAAGCATTGAAGGATGAAAACGCCTTGTGGCTGTGGAACTTTGCATTATCGCTTGCATCGTTGCATGAAGAACAAATACCATTGAAGCGGCGGCTGCTGGGGTATGTTGATGAGCTAAACACCATCGCGCCATCTGACTCTTCGTCGTCAGAGCATGTCATCGACATCCTAGAACACATTGATACAGTGGAGAAGTTACTGGACTTTTACTGGCATTATGCAGAAGAGTTGGCGCCGTTCGCTATGCTCTGTGCTGCAAAATTGCACGTTCTCGTGTTTAAACAAGCAAGCCGTGGGCTGCAACTCTCTGACACCGATATCATGGTGAGACTGAAATGGTCGCTTGCGTTAAAGCCATGGCTCTTCCAGACATTGCTGAAGTATGCAATTTTATTAAAAGTATTCCATGGTGTGACAAGCGTTATTCCCTTCCAGTTGAGCGCTCCATTGAATCACGCATGGTCGAATTGGGCGCATCATACGATACAAGGCGATATTTTGAAACAGCTTACAGATATACAAAACCAACTCGAAGATGCATATAAAGCAAATGCAGTTCATGTGGTTATCCATACAAATGAAAAGTCGCAAAATTGCCTAGATGGCGGAGACAACCGGCATCTTTCTGCGCTATCGTGTGATGAAGCAGATTTGGTTCTGAAGGAGCTGGAACGAGATCTGGAAGATGTTCCAACGCATTTGTTTCCTAATGTTATTATGGTCTTTGGCGTCGTACTGAGCACTATATCGAGCTCCCAACAACCAGAGATGACGGAAAGCCTTATGATGGGCGTGAAACTATTGTTCACTACGTTGTGTCAACGTTCAGATCATACAGCCTGCTTCATTGCGCTTGCCTTGATTTTGAAAGATAATTGGGTTCACCATCACATTTGGCGAGAACAGCCACATCAATATCTCGCTATAGTAGAAGCACTCCATAATAGCAGCGTGTTGTACCACCATGATGCTCAGAAGCGCTGGATTCTCAATATGACGGTACAGCTACTGCTTTTTGAGTGCGATGTTGGTCTGGTAGAAGCATGTCAAGGCTCTCTATCAGTGTTTCTACCAACGCGGTTGCTCCATCTTATCAGCATTCGTTGTAGTTCGTTCGACAACAATACTCCACAAATTGTACCTTAAAAAAGCGAGGTGGCACAAAAAGCTATAATAGATTGAGAAGTTTTGACTGTTGACATTATTCGTCGATTTATCGTGCACATATCTGAAGATCATTAGCTGCTCGGATCTGGCTTTGAAACACCACCTTTCGGTCCACGGATGCGCGTCCGCATGTCCAATTGCCCGCGTTTGCACTCAAAATATGCTTGTCGGTAACCCTGGCAGAAGGATGTCATAGAGTTGGGTAACAGAAAAGTGCAACGTTAATGAGCTTCAGTTACTCAGCATGCATCCATACCATACTATACCTTGCACTCATGTCCATATTCCTTCATCTTCAGACACTGTTTCAGTGTACGCGTGCCGTCACTCATGCATTCCTCCTCGATCATACAGTCGCGCAGTGCCTCGGCCATGTCTCGACAGGATTTGCCCATTTTGGTTCTACTGTGACTTGTCGAAATTGACACTTTTTGCCATCAAACATCAGAGCATCATCAGGAATTGATCACCAGTAATACACCAGTATGGTCTCAAGGGATCAGAATCAGATTCTGATTGACAGGATTGAAGAGTTCTATTAGTCAAGATGCCGCCGCGTGGACAAATGACGCGGTGCTTGGTTGCGCACGTACGCGCGTGGCTGTTGTTTTGCATGGTGATCATATGCATTTACCTTCCGTATGAGGTCTCGGCCGAGTATAGCTCAAAGGACGCTGTAGTGATTCTCACGGACAAGAATTTTGAGAAAGAAGTGTTGAATAGTCCAGATTATTGGCTTGTGGAGTTCTATGCACCATGGTAAACTGTGGTGGTTAAGTCTATCATGCAACATTCTGCCAGCTATAATAACGCATTTTATGTTTTTGTGCGTATGATGGAAGGTGTGGTCACTGCCAGAAATTGGAACCGTCGTATAAGGCTGCCGCGAAGAAGTTGAAGAAATTTGTAAGTCTGCAGGATCCACTGCTCTTCGACAAAGATGTGCTGACGACTTTATATTCACCTACACTCCGTTTATCCCGTATTAAAGGCGCGACTTGGCGTTGTTGATGCAACGGTTCATAAAAATTTGGCACAGAAATATGGTATCCAAGGCTTCCCAACGATTAAAGGTACCACTGACGTCAGTCCGAACATGTCCTTGCATGTGATATATAACGTTGGCCATTGTTTTTTTCTAGAATTTGGATCCAAAAAGAAGAATCCATCAGATTACCACGGTGGACGATCAACGGAAGCGATCGTAAGCTACGTCCTGAACTCCAAGGAAGCAAAAAAACTTGGTGTGAGCAGCAGTTCCGTCACCACCCTCAAGTTTGATAAGGTGCACACATTTTTAACGTTTGATGAGAAGCTCCCATCTGCCATCTTCTTTGGTAGTCCGAAGAAAGCTAACGAAAAGAAGAAAACGAATAGCAGGGTAAGACTCCGTATATCTACGTATGCTCGGCATACTGTTATGACTAAGTGATTCTGCTTATTTCATATGAAAATGTTTAATATGCAGGCACCATCATGGCTAAATGATGTCGCCGAAAAATTTAGGAAAGGCAAAAAGAAGAAGAAACCAACGGTCCAAATCGCATTTGTTCCTGGTCATGATACTAAGATTTCGAGTCATTTCGGTATCAAAGGTAGATCGAAAATGAGAGCGGATTACTAATCAATGACTCGAGGAGATTAATCTCAAATGTCATGAACTTTATGTTGTAGAGGAAAATCTGCCAACAGTTGTGTTTGTGCATCCCTCGAGCATGAAATATTCGATTTTCGATGGTAACGCATTGGACGTAGCCTCTTCCATCGATTTCATCTCGAAGTCGTTGCAGTTGGATGAAACCCAAATGGAAAAGCTTCACAGCATTCCATTATTCCCTGCCCCGGAAACTCCAAGAAAACAACCAAAATATGAGCTATCGCGGTTGACAGGAGATCACATCCGTGATTGTCTCAAAAAGCGCGGCAAGATGTGCGTCATCGTGACGAATTCTGATGCTTTTAATACTCGCGATGGCATGACCAAAGACGAAAGCGTGGGCAAATTTCTTGCAAAGAAATACCGCCGCGATCCATTCAAGTTTTTCTGGAGTGAGGTGGAAGATGGAGCTTTTAAAGCGCTCACCAGCTTTATTGGTGAAACTGATATCGACGTCATCGTGCTCAAGCCTGGAAGGAAAGCAAAATACTCGAGTAGGTTATCTGTCTCCACTATGTAATCTATCTTTTACTAACTGAGCTATTTTGCTGTTTGTTCGGTAGCTCTTGCTGGAGTCGAAAGTACGAGTCAGATTGTGGGGTTTCTAGACAAAATCGTGGATGGATCAAGTAGCTTCCAGCATCCAAAGGGGGAAATAGCCGACTTGGAAGCGACGCTCAGTGGTGCGAATGGGATTAAAATTGACTTTGGTGCGAAAGAAGACCTATAAAAGAAATGTCTACACGCTTGTTATAAATAAGACCATATCTCGCTTCAATCCGATGCGTAGCTTTGACACATGTTTATCCATGGCAAATCTGTCCAACTCACATTACTCCAATTTCAGAATGGTCACTAAGAAAGCGCGAATATCAGAAGCAGCCAAATCTCGCTCAAGCATCCTTTTTGTATAGGCAGGAAACTACATTTACGATCTCTGCAATACCTGGACAAAAGAGGCGGTTGCAATTAATTTTTCAGGAGTCTCGTATAGTTCATTGTTGTGGGAAGATCACTACTGATTGGCTTCCTTTCATTACTGTAGTGAAGCTGGGACTCCCTGTTGTATTTATGTTGCTTTTTTTTGCAATTGAGTTGAGTGTAGTATATGCTTCCTTGCTCGGTAGTAGTACCAGTGAACATCTTCGCAATTGCGCTAAATGTCATAGTACTTCAGCCATAGATCCATAGCATTTTACACACCGATCACTGTCTTCGGCAAAATTCAAGCAAGGATCTATGTAGAAGCTTTGTCGATGTTCTAGCACTAGATACATAATGATCAAGAGCGCAATCACACAGTCTATGCGCGTATAAGCTGCCTATATTTTCTTTCCACTTTACGGCATACCATTGCATACAATCACCATTTTTACGCTGATATCGAACCCGGACGCGTAATACGAAGCCGTGAGCCAACTTCTTCGTCCATTGCCCTGTACGCTGAAGTTGTGTCGGCTCGTTCGCAATAGGCGTTTGTTGGTAAAACATAGCCGAAGCATCGAATAACGTCATTTGGATCCACTGCCGGAGTTGACAACGAGAGTGACGACGCCAGTCGCTGCGCACACACGGCCTTGTCGCGAATGGATTCCGGAAGCGCCGCAGCGCCACGGAACTGTCGACGCACCAAGTGCGGGATGAGATCAGCCTTGATACTAGCGATATATTTCTTCTCCTGTAACAGCTCAATGACCCAGTGCGAGAAAATATAGAAATGCGGATCGTACATGTCCGAATGCAGCACGAAATTCGTGCGTCGCTTAAGTAAACTCTTGGAGATATACATGTCTTCATTCATATGGACAGCCTGGGACACCAACACGACGCGGTTCTCCTTTTCAACCAGTCCGATGCAATCGATCATGTCCTTGTCACGCCGCGGCTTTGGTTTATCTTTCCCCTTCGCCCCTGCAGCATCTTTCTTTTCTGGCTTCAGCACCATCGTGACACTGGCATCATTCATCCTGTGGAAGTCGGCGACATTGTGTACAACCATATCGGTGATCAAATCGCCCGCAATCACAATGAAATCTTTCTTAATCTTGTCCGCGATCTCACGAAGCGCTTCAGCAGTATCCGTATTTTCCTTAACCTCGCAAATATCAATGTGTATCTTGCCGACATACTCGCGCTGCACGTAATCCTGGATCTGCGGCAGCATCTGCGCGACCGTGACAACAATCACTTCCGAGAACCCTGACGTCTCCAGCAGATTCAACTGGTACCAGAGTAGCGGCTTCTCGTTTGCAGGCAGCATCGCCTTTGGAGTATCCGTTGTCAATGGGTACAGGCGAATGCCTCTTCCACCGGCGAGGATGATCGCCTGGAAGTCGGCCATCGCGGGTCAATCAATTTATTTGGTTGAGCTTCTCAATTCTTCTGTTTCCTCCAATAAAACCATGACGGGTGGATACTTAGTCTCCATGTGAAATCGAACTTTACCGGCTTGCGAACTTAATGGAGTGTATCTCGATGTTGACGAACCGCCGCAATACAAAGTTGCACTTTATGGCGCGCGCATTCGTAAGTCGATAAATCAGAAGAAACTAGAAGAAGACGTGAGAGAATGTATTAAAGGCGCGTATTATATTGCCATTGAAAATATCCTTGAGTGTGCGTGAGCATCCATACTGAACTGCGGAAGCAAACAATGAGCGATTCCGATGAGGTTTGTGAACATCATGCACTACTGTTCGATCTGTTGAATCATATCGATGGCTGAGATGGTGCTGTATGTATGACTCTTATAATTTGAAAATTATTATTACCTACAGGAAAAGGTTCTATTGGACGATGAGGTAAGCTTTGTGATGGTTTTATGCGCGAATAAAGTCGATTTTTACGTACGTGTGATGACGTTGTTGATGTTGCCGTAGAGCATGGATGAAATGTATGAGCTTGAGGATGCGTTAAGAGTCAGGTGTTTCATTACAGTCTGTCGCATGGAGAGTTTTTGCTATGTATGTTCTAACGTGGCACTGTCTGTGGAATAGTATTGACACGAATGCGTCTCTCTCACCAACGAAACAAAACGGTAGGAACACATGTAGATAATGTATAAAATTGCAAGTGGCTAATGAACTGTATAATGGCTGAAGGCTCACATCGGTATCCAAGCGATAGTGAGGGTGACGAGGATGTCAGTAGCAATAGTAGTAGTAAGATGAGTGATATTAGTAGTAGAAGTAGTAGTAGTGATGAGGGTGGCGATGGTTTCAGTGATCATGTTGACGACCATGGAACAAATGGGAACATAGTCGCCACGCACCCACGCTTTGTTCATACTCACGCTCCCACTGAGGGAAATATGGATGGAGATGATGCCGAAGATTCTGACGAACCTCCAGAAATTCCAGGAAGCCCCATTGCAGAGCGCATGACAAGAGTCGTTACGGATCACAAAGGAAACGGCGACATCCACATCAATACTTTACTGCAGCAACAACCACAAAGGATACCTCCTACGACGTCAGATATCTTGATTATTCCAGATGAAGACTATGAAGTGAGAGAATATGAACAGCCAAGAGCAGCTGAGTTTCACGACTCCAGTTCGTCCGAATCAGAGAAGGAATATAGTGATGACGACGTTGACCTGCGTAGCAAATCCAAACATTTTCAAACTCAAGACTATCGGAAAATAGAGCGGCCGAAAACTGCAGTAAAAGACCTCGAGCAATATCGCGATGCGGTACCGAACGAGTTTTTCCAAGAAATGGAAGCTATTGAACTTGCAAAATCTCGATCACCAGAGCAAGTCGGAATTGAGAATCGAAAAACTACAGATGTTGCACAGAGTAAAAGCAGCACAATATCACACTCCAAATCGAGCAGCAAGTCTAAGTACGCTGTGTACGTGCCACAAGAAGTTGAAAATTTGTTTCAGGTACGCAGGGACTCTTTTTAAACTGCCTGGTTTTATTCTCGAACCACCTGATAAGCATCTCCGAATGTTTTCAATAGTTGATCGATGCATACACTCCAGAAGAGGTTGAAATCGGAACTCGGCTGGAAGCATTTATTCCCGATTGCGTACCTGCGATTGGTTTACCATTCGATGGTATTCAAGTAAGTAGTATTTATTGGTTTATACAGAGAAGATTAATATGGATCTCATCGATTTTTTGCAATCAGATCCCACGTCCTGACGGAAAAGAAGATGGGATTGGCACTCTCGTGCTCAGAGAACCTTCTGGAAATTCTAATCTTGCAGAGCTGGAGCTACTTATGCGCGTTAATTCTGATAGTCAACATAAATCCAGGTTCAAGACGGAGATTGTTCGCAGCATTGAAAATGCGGCACATCGTCCAAAAGAAATTGACCAGTGGATCGCAAGCGTGGCGAAGGTCGAAAATGCGAAGCCGCTGGCTCAGGTGTTGCATGCCGTACCTTGTGCCTCAACATATTTCTGCGCTAACTTGGCGACAAATGATTGCTGTAGGTTATTTACAAAAAGCCCATGCCAAGCCTAGAAGTGTTGATGGAATTATGGCCAGAAGAGATGGAGCAAGCATTCTCGGCACAAATGATATCCTCCGTACCTATTGCTAGTATGGATGTGAATCTACACGAGCTCATCAAGTTGGTGTGCGTTATACTGGATATCCCTGTATACGAAGGCAACTACATCCAGTCGCTGCATGCGTTATTTTCACTTTTTCATGAGATTAAAGCATATGAACACAAAATGACACAGCATCCACAATGAAGCAACAATAAATGCAATTGTGGATTCAGACCACGCGCGCTACAGGTGCGTACTTGACCCGAAAGGTATTTACCAACGGCGGGAATGGTGCAACTCGGTTATTTACGTAGTGGCGAAGGTTCCCGGCCATGGCTGATCAACACGATCTGGGTTCTTGGTGCGATCCATTTTGTTACATGTTGTGATATCGGCCGAGAAGAACATGGTCTCCGTCTACAGAAGTGCAAGTTTTTTGTGAGCATACTACAACATCGACGATGGGATGAACTTGGATAGTTTGCTTTACTCACCGTTGGGCATTGAAAATTGAGTACATATGGGCATTTTCGCACGACATCTTCACATATAGACAGGCACGTTCGATGTCGTCCACTCGATCCTTCCACACAGGTGGACGCTGAGGATGTCGAAGATGAAGATTCAGATGTGATGGTAGCAGATGATGACACTGAATTGTACGGGCAAATATCGGAGCGATACTTCGCTTGATCGCCCGCGGCGCTGTTTATTGTCTCTTGACCGCATTTTTGAAATTTGATGCTGCAAATCCAGTATTTATAGGCATCACGGCAGTCATCGCAAGTGTAAAGACTATACTTCGCGCTGCATCTGAATCGCTGTAGCATGACGTTGAGATTTTCGTAGTAAAACTTGGCTTTGGCGTCAAAAACCGCTCCATCAATGTCACTTTCGTCAACGACGGCAAAGTAGTCAACCATGGAACAAAACGACAGGGAGTTCTTTGGGATGTATCGACATATTGGCGTCGCAGGTTCTTCCCCATCACTTGCGAGAACCCTAGAAAAGCTCGTCAAGATGATAGACAGAAGCACCAAGAGCACCATAATACGCGGATGGACAATTGCAAGTACAGCTAGTATGAGGCGAGTCTAAATATGCTACACCATGAAGTAAGAACTTTTAGGATCTAATGAAACTGACGAAATGGCAATGTCCAACCGTCGTGCGTATCTAATTCAGTTCTTTCGGAAAGGGATAGAACAGTAGGAGTATCATATGAATAAGAAGCCAGTCCATGCATACATTGGATTGGATGTTCCAAGTTCAGGTAAATGGCCAAACCTGATAAACATTCGCGACGGCAACCACGATGAAAAGAGCCACAACCATGCCGATTACATCTCGTGAATTCTCGCAGTGCTCTAGTGATTGCAAATATGCGTGTCGATGTGTTCCTAATGATACACCCATTGCCGAGCCGCGTCGAGCACTGACATCGGGCTCGTCGACTCTCACCGACCATCTGCGTGATCCCTCCATCGTGAAAACGGGCTGGCTACACGTTGCAAGCAATCTCAAGCGTACCTTTAAACAGCGATTTTGTATATTGCAAGGTGTTCGATTCTCCTATTTCCTCAACAACGATCCCGAAGCGAGACCGTTGGCAACACACGTCGTAGTCGACGTGAAGCGGTTGCACTGCATCAACCGCGCGTTCGTGATTATAGACGCCGAGCGTCGCCAACTGTGGGCGCATGTGGACCACGATACTGCAATTTTGGAGAACTGGCTCGCTATCTTCCAATCAGAGCTCGAGTATCATGCTCGAATCATGGATGGCACCTATTTTCTGCGACCGATCATAAATGCTCAGTTGTCAACAGCAACAAACGATATCCATTCGGCCTTTACTGGATGGTTGATACTGCGAAAACACCTCTTTCGTCTCAAATGGTTATTTTCTGTCCCACAAAAGTGGTATTTTGTTCTGTCGGGACGACATCTTGCGGCGTTTGAAGTCAATATGGAGGGTCGCTGGGCCGATTTCTATGGCAGGATTGCAACGGCAAAGCTCATCCAAGATGGCAAATGGATCCAGATCATACTGGAGAATAAAGGAATGATCGAACTGGCGAGTCGGAAAGAAGGAGGTACCATGAAATGGTTTCAGCGCATCCAGCAAGTACTTGCTCACAAGGAATAACTGCAAATTAGCATGCCCAATACTCGAGTGTAACTTGAGTATCGTCAGACATTTTTCCCTACGCTTCTATATGCGTAGGAGATCACCGTAGCTGGAGTTATGCTATGTAGTTGCGTAAATAGAAGAAATCTGTTCCATGAGTTGCTTATTCCTGAATAGCCATGATAGCGTGACTGTTCATGTGCAAATGACCATCATTCTGACGTTGAAGTGAATCTTCTTTCGTGTGAACACACAAAAAAAATGTCACGTCTGAAGTCGGTTCTTAACTGTTACATACCCTTCTCAAAGTATAACCTGGCTTTAGTAAACACGCATATAGAATACAGCCAGATTATGTTGAGTTTAGGAGGTTTCTATGTCGTTATAGCAAGGATTGAATCCGAAGTTGTGTTCTCTGTATTGAAGTTTATGTCGACAGATGCGAGAACATAGCCAGCCACACCAGCAACAAGAAAAAAAAAGCACCAAGCATAGAAGCCGAATCGACACGAAGAAAGCCGCTTTCGCTTATTCTTTTTCTTCTTCAACTCGACAATCCGACTACACGATAATCCATAACCCAACCAAACTAACCACAGTAGAACGTCAGATCTAAAATTCCAGACAGTCTCCTATTTAAAGCAAATTGTTTAAAACAGTGTTTTCTTCGAAGAAGAAGCCGAAAAAACCACCCAAAGAAGGAAGAGAAAAAGCGCGAGCCGGCAGACCAAACTTACACGCATACAAGAGGAAGCAACTGAGGCAGTATGTGTACAAGCCAGAAGCTGCCATTATTATCGATTTGCTGCTATATTCACTCTGCTTTGTCGTTTGTATCGCTGTGATGTATAGGTACGGTCGCTTTCTGTTATCTCTCGACGTGCTGTTTGGCTTCTGGAGGTCATTTTGTTCTTGTCCGGATTCCAGAGGCGATCGATCTCTCTCGCTTTCCGTGTCCGCATTTATTAATATCGTGCGTGCATTGGTGATCGACTATTTTCTTCTTCATCTTCCGAGGATCTCTGCGGCGTGTCTATCTATTTTTCTTTTATTATTGTGAATTTATTTTATTTTATTTGGGTAAATTTCCATCCGTGCTGTGGTGAACGAAGAAGAAGAAGAGGCGAAGAAGATAAGAGAGAAAAACAACAACACAGACACATCAATCCAGCTATACCATGCAGTTCTTCAGACACTTGACCGATCCAGCACTAAAACGACTTTACAAATTCGTGCTCAAGCGCATGATTGGTCGTTTCTTGGCGGCTGACGAATTGGATTTGGACCAACTGGATGTCCATTTGCGCGCGGGCAAGCTCGAATTATGTGACTTGCTATTAAATGCAGATGTATTGAATGCTGAAATCTGCGAAGCGAATGCGTTGCCGTTCCGTGTGAAGAAAGGGTATTTGGGATCGGTGCGTGTGACGATCTCGTATGCAAACATCATGAGCGAAAGCTGCTTGGTCGAGATTGACGATATCGAAGTTGTACTGGTCCCGATCGATGCAGATGAAGAAGAAGATAGCGCGTTTCATCAGGACACAGATCAATCCGGAGCAAAGTCTGCTACACAAATGTCAACAACAGGAGCTAAACAAGGTGATTCGGCGCCTATTAAATCCAAATCAGCGACAACAGCCACAACGAAGGAACCTGTGAATGAAATATCACAAGAAGGACTCGATTTTGTCGCCAGTTGGATTGACCAAGTCACGTCGAAAATCAAAGTGACGCTGTCGAATATTTGTCTTCGCCTGGAAACAGGTGATAAGCATCGCACAGATCGGAATGCGTCGCTGCTCTGCAAATTGGAGTGGGCACAGTTTACGGATGAATCTGCAGTCGAAGTGCAAAGCGTGTATGGCCGCGCCAATTTAGATCATTCATCTGGAATGTTTGGCTCGCAGACGGCAGGAGGAGGCATGAGCTCTATCGCAGCAAGTTCACTGTTTGGCATCTCACAGAAAGGTATTAAGTTTCGCGGGATTAGCATGGAGTTAGAGCTTGGATGCGATGAAGAAATCAAGCAGGATACAGGCGATGAGGGCAGTGATATGATCCTCCACCCTATCCTTGCAAGTGATCCGACAAGACAGTGCTATGTCCAAGTGAAAATGTCCCATTATGAAATGATCGAAGCACCGATGTTGGATGCTGACGTGTTTTTACACTCCATTCGAGTTGTGCTCCAACCTCAGCATTTTCCAGAGTTAGGTGGGTTGATTGATGCATTCTCAGCAGAGCCGCATAACAAGATACATCGTGCGGATGGTCGTATCACAGCCGCATCTATGTATTTGTCGGTTTGTGATACCAAACCGACGTGGCTCAATGAAGATAATACCGATGACGACGGAACTATTGAGGGAGGCGCATTGAGTTTATCATATAAAGAATTCCAGCGAATCGAGCAGTTGTTAATGCAGTATCGCCAGACGCATGAGGAATTAAGAAACGTGCAACGACAGACTCTACAACAATCAGCTGCACAGGCGCCTGATGAATCGAACTTGGCAATGTCAAGAGCATTTTCAATGGCAGAAAGTGTGGACAGCGTAGGCCTCTCTGACTTGGATGATGAGGAAAGCTTTTTTGACTGCGATACTGGCAGCAGCATGGTCGCCGATAGCAATCACTATGGTTCTAATTTGATGAGTCAATCCATCTACGCATCAGCCATCTATGACCATGGGGACAGTGACGCTGAAAGCAATGCAGATGCGCGAAGTATTGGATCTAGATCGACAACTGCCGCTCAAAGTAGAGCATCTAGACAAGTTCGTCATCGTGTAAAAGTGCATTTGTTAGAATGCGATTTGGTGTTGTTATATGACGATATTCCCGATGAAGAGTATAATGATGGAGCAGATGATGGGGATAGAGAAGTGCAATCCAAGTCTGTGTCTTTGCCCTCGACAGATGGTCAAGAACGATTGGAAATTGCGTGCAAGGATATTATATGCTCATGTTTAGTGTACCCTCATTATGCGGCTCTGGCGTTGACAATCGGAACCTTTCGTATTGACGAGAAGATGCTCCCACGCATGTCCATGGATGTTGTCGAGGAAGAGAGTGCACTCTTGTCAAATTCGATTTTGATGTTTGCAGATACGTCGCCCAGTACGGGAAGAAAAGTGCATTCATCTGCGAATATATCTGCGCAGTTGCGTTTGAATTTCAAGCCTGACGAGGAGCAGCAATCAATTGAGTCGCTGTCCCTGCACCTAACTGCTCAACCAATTCTTTTTGAGTGGGATATGCATATATTGGACCGTGCTCATCGCCTTATGAAACTGTTGGAAGAATCATCGGCAAAGCAAGCTGCATCAAAGTCTACTAGGAATGATATGGTTACTGAGTATCCCAAGCTGCTGGAGGTGACCACTGAGTGCATCCAAGTCGCACTAAGATTTCCAATGGTGAATAGTGATGTTATTCGATTTGGCAATTCATCCAAGCGTGGGTTATGTGAAGACAAGTTGGTAATTACGCTGGATATGGTCACAATTGGCTCGACATCACCACCTACAGGCAGTGAAGTTGACAAAACTGATGACGAACAAGACAACAACTTGACCAAGATTCCACTCCCATGGCTATCTGAATTCGATGTTCGGTTCAACAACGCGAAAGTTGTTTTAGTTACACCTGAAAATGGACTCCAGCGATCATCTCGTCTAAAGGAAACTATTTTGATTACTGCAAAGACTGACGTTGCGGCGATGAAAGATTGTAGGTTGAATCTTCGCCTTCAAAGCCCATCGCGTGACGATATTCGTACAGCTATTGCAAGCAAACAAAATATGTCACAGGATTCAACACAGCATCCTGATGCGGTATCACCAGGTAGCCCAATGAGTGGAGACGACAACGACGGTGGCAGAGTGGGTGTGAATGGCTGGAATTTGTCGGCCATCGAACGAGCAGAACGTTTTGAGCGTGCAGCAGCAAATTCATCTCTCTTTGCTTTGGACATTTCCATCCCAATCGCCAACGCTAGATTCATGAAGTCTTCGTTGGATCGTTTGATGATACTTTTTGACGCCTTGCTTATGATCAACCCAATCGATGTCAACGCATACAATCAAATGATAGCCACTGCCGTCGGACGAAATCGTTTGATTCCGAGTTATATGAGTCTCAATCTTACGTTAAATGAAGGAGTCATTAAAATTTGCGACCATGTGGTGGTGTCTCCGGGTCAATCTTCAGGTAGTAACGTTCACATCGAAGGAGATGCGGACTGCAGCGAAAAGAAGAAAGTCCTCTTTTCATACCATTTCGCTTTCCAGGAATTGAAGGTTTTTCAGATATCTCAATGGATGGGGCAATTAGTATCTCGAGTTCATGTGTCTGCTCAAAATATGACACTATTGGAGGAAGATGATGATTCTAAGCAGATCATTCCGATCATTTACAAGACGCCATTTGGTGTTTCAAGTGCTCCGATTGTATTTGCTGGTATCGACATTATTGATCAAACGCAGGAAATGCGAGAAATGAAAGTGGAGCTGCATTTCTCTCACGTGAGCCTACGATATGATGTCACTTCAAAATGGATGTTCCAGTTGATAGATATATTGCTGATGGAGTATCCAGCGCCAATTATTCCTCTCGATTCCATGGCTATGTCAGCAGTAGAGAGTGACCAGATCATCCAATCAGTCAAAGAAGGGACTTATGAAGTTGTAAAGCTTGCGATTCCCTCCAAGACGGTATTTACGAAATTGTTTATCAACCTGTACGATGCGTTGGTGGACTACGCACCACCTGCGTTGGAGTCACGAGTAATTGTCGTAGTTGGCAATATTGGCGTGTCGTCGAATGTGGTAAGTGGGGCGTTGATGCAAGGATATCAGATTTCTGCGAAGGATCTTCAAGTGCACTTAACTCATTCACGGACGAGTTATGATGAGATCGATGATTGCGTCCTTGGCAAGGAAATGTATATGAAGACGAAACGACCTGGCAAGAAAGACCTAAGCTTTGCACGTGGCACAACCGGAGTCGTACAATCGACTTACCCATCTCTACTGATGTTTTTGGAGAAGTCCGGATATTTACAGATTATCACCATGGATTTTATGGACGTGTTCCTACGAAGCGTTGTCCCTACAGACAATGACAAGTTGACGAGAAGAGTGGAGGAGAAGACACCTGTTTCCTCTTTCCCCGATCTTTCAGTGGAATTAAACTTGGGCACCGCAAATATTTATGCCTGTTTTGATTCCTTTAACACGTTGGTAGAGTTGTTGTCTGCATGGGCAGATCAGCTGGCGATTAAGCAAGAGCCACATGACACCACTGCATACGTGGGTTTGGATCGGGTGAACGATACTTCGAGTGTGTCTGTCGTCACCAATTTGAGTTCTGCTACTACGAATAACAGAGGGTTTGGAACGTCAGTTGGTTCGACATCAACATCGCAGTCGCCTGGTGCGATCATCGGAGCCAATAAGCCAGTTTTAACTTCAAGTTTAAGTGATCGTGCTGGCTTCTCTCGCGATTTTTCAAGTAGTCGAGCTTCTTTGAGTGAAAAAAGTGACATAAGTGGACATTATGGAAGCACCGAATCCAATATCAGTATCCTCGAACAGATTGACGAGATGGCGTTTGGCGGAGGAAAGCACATTTTTCCTGGCAAACATGTCGCCACCGACACGGAAGCGCGATTGTTGCGTACACGATTGGATGAGATTCAGAAACAGAAAGATCGACTAGTGAGTGGTATTCAACGCGATGATGAAATGTCGGGACCAGAACTGAAGATAAAATACAAGTTGGAGGAGAAGAAACCCAAGATTAGGATCAATGAACTGGTGATTGAAGATTATTACGCCGAGAATGGATCAACACGAGGAAGCGTCTTTGGCACAAACGACAGTACTGCTGGCGATTTTCTAATGGGGCCAAAAGCACAAGCTCAAGAAGAAGAAGAAGAAAATCCGTGGTTTATAGGTCTCTCTAATGCTGCACCTCACCTACGTGAAGATGTGCATCCTCTTGGATCGTTACCTGACGAGCAGGCTGCTCGATGGTTATCACCAAGTCAGATCCCTGTTGGAGGCATGCACGATGATGTGAACTCTACAGTTTCGTCACCAAGATTTGAACCCATTGAAGAAAAAGCTCCAGTACCAAGGGAGATGCATACCTCACTACATGAAGTGTCTTTGGATGGGTTGCGATGTGAGGAAAATGCTGATGATGAAGAGAACGATGAATTTGATTCAGATCGGTTTCCAGTTGGAGCATTCCCTGCTACCTCTAAGCACTGGTGGGGTATGCAAGAGATGCATCCTGATGTCGAGCTAAGCGAGTTACAAACCGAAGAGACAGAATCAGCGTTTTCTCGGCGAATGGATTTCTTCGACGATGATGAAATGCTGTTAGGTGATGCAAGCGAGTGTGACCAAGAAAATGCCAACCCGATGTCTATGTCGATGATAGGCATTGGCGAGGACCAAGGAACGGAAGTGGAGCTCGATTTTGCTCTGGATGGTGAACTACAGTCGAAATTCAATCGATTAATGGACCTAGAATCAAGTGATGATAGAGATCAAGAAGCTATGCTAGAAGAGGAACTGGAAAGCTTGCATTCCGAGTTTGAATCATCTCAGTTGAATCAACGGGAGCTCCGAAGAACAACTTCATCTCCTCGCTCTATCCCTCGGAAGGCTTCATTTTTATCCACCACAAATAGTCAGGCACCTTCGTTCTCTCCATCGCTGCTTTCTCCACCAGATGAGCCGACCGCGCGCTGGTTTTATGATGATGTTGGCGAAGATGGATCTGTTCGGATGGGACCACCATCTAGAATTTATCCGCATCATATTGAGGTTCCTATTGGTGGTGCGGCAGCTTCATTGTCTTTTGGAGAAAAGGAGTCAGATGATGCCGTTAGAAGCATTGCTCGAGAAAATGCAACTAGGAAGATAGATGGCACAGCGCCTGTCGTTGTCACGCATGTCTTGCTTCGCAACTTTAGCATTTGCATGCGCTTCTTTGGTGGATCCGATTGGACGCGAGATGGCAAACAGGCAACAAATTCTTTGCACCCGCTGGAGAATTCAGCTGGAGGTAGGACAAAGGCATCTTCGGTGGATGAATCGAGATCAGCTAAGAAGGAGAAACTATTGGATGCTTTGCTCGATAATTACGTACCCTCCAACGGTGAAGATTTGTTTGGAGGCGACAACAGCTCTACATCAACTTTGTTTTCTGGTGCTCAGAGTGCGCCAGCCACATCTGCTTCTTTCATCGATCGGCAGAAATTGTCTGGACAGCCATCTCGTAAACGCTCGCTCAAGAGTGGCCGAAAAACAGAGGAAATGCTGGAATTGATGGTCACACGCATTCAAATGCGGCTGGATGTGTTCAACGAAGATGAATCGCAGCCACTTGCGTCCAGCACAGTACTGGCTTTGGGAGACTTTGAAATTTTGGACTACATCTCCACATCTCAAATCCGAAAAATCATTTGCTATTGGAAGTCGGATGTCACCCATCCACGAGAGAGTGGAAGCAGTATGGTCCATGTGCACTTGATGACAGTTCGTCCAGGACCGAATTTGTGTGATGAGCATCGCCTCAAGGTGAGGATGCTACCACTACGAATCAACTTGGACCAAGAGGTAGTGAATTTCTTGCGCCAATTTGTGCCTGCAGAAGACCCCACAATAAGAAGGAATCGGCCACAAGTCTCTTCAGCTCCTGGAGATGATGAAACCAAGATCAGTCATGGCATCGAAGGAACGGAAATGAAAATGTTGAACCAGCCATCGCGGGTTCAAGAGACGGACGTGAGTCTCGGTGGTTGGTTTTTCCAGAGCATTGATATCCGACCATGCAAGATCAAGATCGACTATCGCCCCAACCACGTGGACTACGCAGCATTGCGTGCAGGCGACTACTTAGAAGTCATCAATCTATTTGTACTGGAAAACATGGAGCTCGTACTGCGTCGCGTCAAGATGAGCGGCATTGACGGATGGGCGGCGCTTGCTGAGCAAGTACTGATGTCATGGGTGAATGATATTTCGCGCCATCAGATCCACAAGTGCCTGGCGAGTGTGTCGATGCCGCCGTTGCGTCCGTTTGCCAACATTGGCTCGGGTGCTGCGGATCTGATTCTACTCCCGATGGAGCACTATGGGAAGGACCGGCGGCTTGTACGTGGCCTGAAGAAGGGTGCAAAGAGTTTCCTCAAGTCCGTGACGATTGAAACGCTTAATACGGCGTCCAAGGTCGCACAGGGCACACAGGCGCTACTGGAGCATGCCGATGATGTCGTGTCTTCTTCGTCAGCCTTACGGAAGAAACAGATTAAGTATCGTCAGGCAGGTAGTCGTATTCAACGAAATTCGAGAAGCATGGGTGGTGGTGGCATTCGCAGCGCACAGGACAGTGGTGGTGGCATTGGTGGGCGACAGTACTTGACACAGCAACCGTCAAATGCGACGGAGGGGCTCTACCAGGCATACGATTCGCTCTCTCGTGAACTGCATGTAGCGGCCAAGACGATCGTCGCAGTGCCGCTAGTGGAGTACAAGAAGACAGGGTCACAGGGTTATGTGCGGTCGGTGATCCGTGCTGTACCCGTAGCGGTGCTGCGACCAATGATTGGCGCGACAGAGGCTATGTCGAAGGCGTTGATCGGTGTACGGAACGCCGTCGATCCGGAATTGAAGGAAGATATTGAGAACAAGTTCAAGGACTTTCGTGCGTATTGAGAGAAGGTAGACCTCAATTGATCGATCAAACTTGGTCATACAATACATCACGTATACGTATTTACAGAGAGAGAGAGAAGCCAAACACAGAAGGCAAATACTAATTGCGGCTGCCACATTAATTGCTTAATTAATGGGCAAGCACGCCCTACCTCAATGAGGCAGCTACATATAAACCTGATAGCGAGCGAGTCTCATCCCATAGTACACAGTTAGCTTTGCATGCTGTTAATGGATTTACAATTAATAGAGAAGAACTGTCACTCTTCCACCCTTCCACAAGTGCTGATGATGACAAATGTAGCTCTCTGCCGGGAGTCTATAAAGAAAAGCGTACTTATTTGGCTGGACGCTCCAAATCGCATCAAGAAGAACCGTGATGATTACTTGCGAGTCCTCAATTTTGATCAGTAGATTTAAGATATTTAATGACCTAGAAGCACAGCGACGAAATTGGTCATCGTCATGGCACCACGTGAGTGAGAACTTCTTTCAACAGAATACGCGTAAGCTCATTAGGAACTCTCTGTTCTGTATAAATGATGAGAGAAGGTGTGTCAAACTTTGCCTGAACCATCATCGAAGCTCTATGTCCTAGCTGACATACCCAAGTGCGATACACTTCCTACGTAGGTGAGAAAATACCATCCACAACACATAACTACTCACTTCGAGCTCTATCTACCTGCGCTCCGCTCGTTCTGGCAATTGCTTTCATCATGCGTAGAGCGAATTCTGGTTTCAGGATACACAAGGAATAAGACACAGTGATATTTGAAATCTATCCATCTTCCTATATTCCTGACGTTGAAGAACGTAATTTTTTTGAGAAAATTTTATTTTTAACTTTATTACGATAATTAATATTTGCTTACAGTCGTGGACACCATAAATGACATATTCGGCTATAACTTTCTCGATTCTTTTGTATACGCAACAAGGATAATTGTGTTTGAAAGTATTTTTTGTTGGCTTTCCAATGACATATTCAGCTGTTGAATTGAGTGATTTAAGCCCAAAATATGCTCATTCCTATTAATTAGGACTGATGCATAAATTTAAATATACTGAGTTTTGTACGTCAGCAAACATGTCATAAATCGTTTTGTTACCGATTCACAAACGAATTGGTCGAAAAACGATTTATGACACGTTTGCTGACGTACAAAACTCAGTATATTTAAATTTATGCATCAGTCCTAATTAATAGGAATGAGCATATTTTGGGCTTAAATCACTCAATTCAACAGCTGAATATGTCATTGGAAAGCCAACAAAAAATACTTTCAAACACAATTATCCTTGTTGCGTATACAAAAGAATCGAGAAAGTTATAGCCGAATATGTCATTTATGGTGTCCACGACTGTTATTACCATGCGCAACAAAAATGTCACCCTAGGTAATAATACTAGGGACTCTAATGGAGTCTAGCTATCGCCTAGTAATCTATGACACTAAAGTAACACTTATTTTTTAGGGATTATAAAAAATAGGACACTATAATTGAAAAATAAAAATAATAGGACATTCCAACTAGGGATGCGAGAAGTATTTAACGCGTTAAATACTTTTTTTGTTAAAAATAGTTAATAACTGTTTTTAAAAGTATTTAAACGTTAAAAAAAAGCCCCATATGAAATATTTCCTTATTTCTCACACTTGGCCCAACAGAAGCAGTTTTGTTTACGAGAGTGTTGGTAAATTTCGTGCTGATTTCATTACTGAATTTTAAAAGTTATTAACAGTTAAATACTTTGTGAAAAATTTGTACGAAACTGTTATTAACCAATTTCACAGTATTTAACTTGTGAAATTGCAACCCTAATTCCAACAATAAATAAAAGAAATAGGACATATGTATACCAATTACTTAAATTCCGTATAAACATAAATAGTTGTATATTCCAGTATACAGTTATGGTTTGGTTATGTAAAAGTACCTACTACCTAATGTAATGGCAATATAAAAATAAAGTATACAAATATCAAGATGCAATCCCAAAAGGGACTGCGTCGTGGCAGTCCGACACTAGGAAAATTCTCTTCCATGCGAAAAGTTGCAATTGGAGTCCCCATTGCACGCAACCATGTTGATCAAAAGCCTAACCAAAGCTTGACGGTAGGATGCGAATGCACATAGCTCATGCGCTTGTAGAAATCGTCGAGGGTAGTGACGTGGAAAGTTGGAAGTTGCTCCAACACTTGGCTTCGCCTGTAGCAAGGTACTTCTATGTATATTTATGCGTGTAACAAAGTACTTCTATGTATATTTATACGTGTAACAAAGTACTGCTATATATTTATACAGAATCCAGATAATTGGTATACATGTGTCCTATTTCTTTTATTTATTGTTGGAATGTCCAAGTTTTTTTATTTTTCAATTATAATGTCCTATATTTTATAATCCCATTTTTTTATCCTATGTTCTAACTCTACGAAACTCTGAGGGTCGAGGTTTACCATTGATGTGACGATTACTTGTTTTCTTGGACGAAAATCGGATTTACGAGTTCTGATTGGCTGAAATACAGGAACTTGAACTGACGTTGGTGAGTGGAGGTGGTAACTTGATGGCAAAATGAAAAGTGAATTAGATGGAAGACTTAGTTCGCTACCGCTACATCTAAGCCCCCTTTCAATGCATGTTTTCTTAATCTGATTACGATCATCTTCCTACTTTCTTCCTTTACACATGTATTTATATGCAACTATGTATTTCTGACTATTTTCCCTCTTAATGTATTGAAATATCTTTAAGGTATGTAATGTCGTCTGACCTCGAACGCAAGGTCAGACACATGCCGACGCTACGCTTGTTCCTTGCGTGCGAGGTCAGGCATGTGTTACAATCAATGCTTGATTAGGATAATCTTTGAATGCTGCTTTCAGTTTTCCCATCTGGTTCGACTTTAATGTCTTAATGCTTGCTATCGTTATTTGAAGATACATCAATACGTTTCCATCCACTTGCGAACCTTCACGTCTACATTGACACTAGACAATGGTATCCATTGCTGGAAACGTGTTATACTCTGGATGTCGACACGTGACATTATTTTCTCTCAACAATTGTATCAGTTCATCATTTAGAAACGTCTAGATGTCAGTATGACCATGATCATGACCATAACAAACAAGCTTCGATGTCAACACTGTCATTACAGTAAATGCATTCTGAAAATTCGATTTAGTTGTCACAAATGGCTGTAGCACTACATGTAGCAAGTTCATGCCTGTGATGACGTGGTTTCAAACTCACATCTCTACAACATGTTGTGTATTCCCGTTGCCACACGAAGGTTCTTTAGATCAGCTCAATGCGGAAATGTACCAGGAGATAGTTCCCTTAGCCACAAAATATACAATATACAAAGACTAATATAAACACACAGAAAAATCTAGATATTTGACAGGACTCTAGGCAAAAGCCCTATACTACAGACTATTTTTTACTCGTTCAGGAGGGAGTGTCTGCAGGCAACTCCCTAATGGCTCTCGATGTGTCTACCACCGAGAACCGTATGCTCGGTGTGGGGCCAATCATTCGGAACAGGGATGACCTTCCTGTTACCAAACTCAAACTAATTCGTGTCGGGGGGCGGGGAAGGCACTCTCCTACTGGGCCAACCCGTCACTACACTCTCAAAACACACACTACTCTGGGTATGCACCTTTCGAATCCAGAGGTTAACACTCGCTTAAGAAAGATATAGAATGTATTAGCTTAGATTTCTCTATCACTAATACAAATATTGATATGAAATATTGGCTCCTGACCTTCGCCAAGAGTTCCCGATATATGGGATATGAAGGGTGATGTCAGGATTGAATACTTTTTATATCTTGACGTCCCTGGTTCAAATCCCACAAGTTCATAATTTTGCATATCAAACTACATATCTGATATTGTTATGATTTTTGCATTTACAGTCCCGGTAATAAAGATAGGGTACCCCGTTTTTCTAACTTTTTGTGAATAGTATTGCGCCGTTTCAAATAAAATTATTATGGATTATAGCCAATAACATAAGCTTTTGTAATGGGTCCTGCCCTTACATGTGATTGGTAGATATTATAATCTACGCGGATGGAGCTGATTGGGTATTATTCAGTGATAATAACCAATCAGGCGACGTCGT
>BCKE01000011.1:579224-636888 GCA_001600495.1 Pilasporangium apinafurcum
AGCTTCCCCCAAACATTTTCAATGGGATTGAGGTCTGGAGACTTGGCTGGCCAGTCCATGACCGCGATTTGCTGGCTCTCGAACCACTCTTTCGTACACTTGGCTCGGTGAATAGACGCGCCATCTTGTTGAAACACATAATCGGCTGGATGCACAATCTGTGCAAACGGTACCAGGCTGTTTTGCAGTGTTTGGATGTACTTACTGGTGTCTTGGGTACCCTCGAGCGTCACCAAAACAGATTGACCTTTGCTGCTGAAGGCAGCCCAGATCATGACAGAGCCTCCGCTCATCTGTCGTCTTGAAAAGATCTCTGGCTGCTTCTGGAGATCTCTCCAGTAGAACTTGAAGCCATCTGGGCCGTCTAAGTTAAATTTCTTCTCATCGCTGAACATAACGTCGTCCCATTTCTGTCCCATGTCGACGTGATCCACTGCCCAACTCAGCCGTTTCTCCTTATGTGCCTCCGTCAGCATCGGTGCGCCTTTTCGCTTTTGAAACTTGAAYTGCCCGCTTCTTGACAATAACTGACGTGCTCGCCTGCTTGTTACAGGCAAGTCCAGGTCATAAACGAGCTTGGATGACGACTTACCGGTCTTCGAAGCCTCTCGAAATAGCAGTCGAGTTGTCTTGATGCTCATTTTGGGTGGCCTCCCAGTAGATTTTTTCTTGCCATAGTCATCCGGTTGCTTTACGTACGCATCTATAACATTAGGGGAGCGATTTAGCAGCCGAACAATCTCTCGATTGCTCATTTGCTCCTTCTTTGCATTCAATATCAGTTGCTGCTCTTTGGAGCTAAGCGACTTGCCTCTTTCCATGTGCACCGTTTGCCTATGCGATCATAGGACAACAAACGATACAGCAGAGGTCATATTAGTTTATATGATTTACAGATTCGCCATCAGTCGCGCACACAGGTGTACAAATCCGTATCTAACACTCGGTGCCTCTATCTTTATTGTCAGCCTCTAGACACCCATCTGATGTGCTTTTGCTAATTCGCACGATACATTTTGTCGTTCGCGCGCAAAAAGCACCAGTAGAAAGCTTATGTTATTGGCTATAATCCATAATAATTTTATTTGAAACGGCGCAATACTATTCACAAAAAGTTAGAAAAACGGGGTACCCTATCTTTATTGCCGGGACTGTATAAACTATCTTAACTTTCACTTTATTTGTTTATTACACTAATATTAACCAATCAGAAAAAGGAGGCCCCTGTTCGTTACTTGATCCAAGCTATCTAGAAAGTGAAATGAATGACTGATGTTCGAGTGTTCGATTCGAACACAGCCAACTGTACAAAACCATATACGAAAGGATTGTTTCTCTTTGATAACATGGGAATAGTAGTATTTACTATTTCTTCCATGTCTTGTAAAACATGATTTATTTACGGACAAACCGTAAACAATAAACAACCGTACCTAGCAAAAGTATGTTTCCCGTACAAAGTAGAAAACCGTACTTTGGCAAACCCATTCGGGTTTGGACTGTTCAGACCTGCTGGGTCTGACATGTAATGGAGACCCATTAAAACCATCGTACTTTTGATTCAACTACAATTCCAAGGTAAACCTCGACCCTCAGAGTTTCGTAGAGCTAGAACATAGGATAAAAAAATAAGTATCACTTTAGTGCCATAGATTGCTAGGCGATTGCTGGACTCCATCGGAGTCTCTAGTATTATTACCTAGGGTGACATTTTTATTGTGCTTGGTAATAACATGAAGTGGATTCAAAACCTCACTTTAGTGCTATTTGGCTGATTGACTGAAAATGGCTACGAAGCAAAAGATGAATTCACCAACTAATGAGAAGGAATCACTGGCACCTGTAGCGCTGGTGACGACTGTATGGCTCCCAAATGCAGAAGAAAGCGGGTGTCCTTCGGTAGATGTACTCAATTCATTCCTGCTCTATCATCTAACGATTGGGATCACCAAGATCTTTGTCTTCTTCGACGGTACTGTATCCGACCAGCCACTAGTAGATGCACTTCATCCACGCGTTCAAGACTGTGCTGCCCAAGGACGGATTGACTTCCAATACATGAATGACCAATCCGAAAACATGTACGCATGCTGTAGTACTTTTAGCAGATTGAAAGATGTTTTGCACAGTGATGTCGTTGCGAGACAGATGCTCAACGCTGAACTTGCCATGCACAAATGCGCACAGGACGAGCGGATCCGCTGGCTACTACATTTGGATGTGGATGAGCTTCTCTATCTGGAAGGATTTGCCTTCGGCGCCTCTCCGATTACGACCTTGATAGATTTGGTGGACGCACTTGAAGTCAATGACGGTGAAAATCAAATTGATCAGCTCACGATCGTCAATTTCGAAGCCATCCCTACCACCCTTCATGGTGGTAATTACTTCACACAGACCACAAAATTTCGTCGACATCACGCATGGATTCCGTTCACATCATCAGCGCAGGATTGTGTGCAATTCTGGCAACGTCGATCCCCGTTTCAACAGTTTTTTTTGTTTTATGATAATGGGAAGGCGATGGTCAAGGTCGCACCAAAGACGAGTCCCGCGAGTGTTCACCATTGGCAGCGGCTCCATCAACTAACACAACGAATGAACAGCGTAAGCAATTTCTATGACCCTCGGCGGAATGTGAAACTTTGGACACCACCCAGAGCAGAATTGCGTGCATGTATCATGCACTACCCAGTCTGTGGCTTTGAATGGCTTAAGCAAAAGTATGTGCGCTTGGGGCGCTTTGAGGATATGTGGGGTGGAAGTGGAGAAAAGCGCAGCTTGCGCATTCTGCCATGTTTCCATACCCAGGCACGTGATACCTGTTGGCCAGTCAAACATGAAGGTGATGATGATGATGATAGTGAAACGAGTGAGACGAATCGTAGCAAAGCATTACAACGGCTATATGAGGCACAAGTTATGTTCGACTTGAACAAATATGAAGAAGAATGGCAGCGGCAGGTCAGTGTTGGTGTGTGTGAAGAAATCCTTTTCCCATCTCAAGTACTCAGTAAATATCAACTAAATACGACGGAGAAGAGCGAGCAGAATACTATGGTGACACAACATCAGCCACCATCAACTGAAACAACATCAATATTTGCCTCAACAGTAGCAAGAAGTAGGCAAGAGGAGTTTACAGTTGAGAAGGCGTGGATATTCTCCGCCATCGCAAAACAGTACCTCTAAATAAATAATGAGGAAACTCAACTGTGCTTGTTGGTTTACTTTTCTGGTTTTATTACGTTGGCTCTCATCCCATCCGAACTGTAACTACATGGCGTCTTTCTTCATCAAACCAATCAGTTTTTATCCAAGGGGCGCAACATTTCGGAGCTCTTCTTGGCGTCGAAATCGGGATTGTTGTAGTCAATGTCGTCAAAGAAATCGGGTGAACGCTTGCGGTTGCGGCGAATGTGGTTGCGCTGAATGTAGTACGCGTCCGGTTCATCCGGCTTGGTCGCCAGACTTCCGACACCGTAGCCACGCGAGCGGTAGAGCGACATGTTGGGGTAGTATGGCACGTTCGGTGCTACGTGGTTCGTGTAGGGCGCGTGCGACACTTCCGAGATCGACACCTTCGGCCAGTTTTCCGGCTAAGAAATATAAATTCACACATCAGAAAGCACATACAATCACTTTGTTAGGCGTGAAGTAGAGTAAGGCAGTCATAGAAAGCCATGCAAAGCACATACGTTTTGTCCCGGCTCATCTGGCTTGGCGTCAGTGAGATAGTGCATCCACAAATGCCATTTGGGTGGGATGAGCGTGCCTTCGAACTCGTCCCAGTTTTCTTTAAACTCGGTCCATCGCTGCTGGCCAGAGACGTCCGTTGGATCTTCGTAGTACTTGTTTCCGAACTCGTCTGAGCCCACGTACTTGCCAAACTTGATGTCACCGGGGTTGTACAGCTTCCAAAGAGAGCCGTAGAGTCCGTAGCGCTTGTACGCTTCGGCATATTTCTCGTAAATGGAATAGAACGTTCGCGTTTGCTGTTGCGACAGCGCACCACCCACAGCAGATGCATTCTTCTTGACGAATGCTCCGCCTGCAATGGCGGCCGTACGGGTCGTCACCTGTCGACCAGCCAGCATTATTGTAAGTTGCTTCTTCTTGGTCCTGCTGCTTTGAGTTCCTTCTCCTCAGAAAACTAACGGAGCTCCTCAGCCGCTACCTTCCGGGGGTGAGACGCTGAGTGATGTTGCACGAAGGTTTCCTGAAAAATGTATCGAAACTGTCTACGGTAAAAAATAGACTCTTGACAGCTTATTTACCGTTTCAGCAAAAATACCGGAAGACTGAATTTAGCGTCTCATGTCACCGGAAAAACCCGCAGAAAAGTAGGACGAAATGATGACTTCATCTCTTTGATGAGAACAATGTGCTCTTTGCCTTGATCAATTCACGCTACATTACATTTAGCTTGCTCATTTAGTCCAATAACTAAACTCATCTTCTACGTCAAAACATATCTCTTTTGGCATCCTCACCAAAAGCAAGCGGGGTCGCAAGAGAGTCAATCGCTCTTGTCACTCTATCTCACCTACTGTGCACCAAAATCAGCGCATACATAATCCATCAAAGCCGACATCCTCATCATAAAGGAAAACCGACGTTGTTTAAATCTCAATTTCTTTGCCGTCTCCATCGCCTGAGACTTCTTTCAGTTCGATCAACGAGCCTGCACGAATGTCAGAGCTGTCGGTTGACGCCGTCGATATCCGTTTGGACGAGTTGAGGTCGTTCAGAGCATCCAGGTCTGGTGAGTGTGAGACACGGAAGTCGCCCAAGTCTACACTTGGTGGTGTTGAAGACGGGCGAGCCGCAGTTGCAGGTGCAGCCATACTCGATGGACCGGAATATGGAGCTACACCTGTGGGTGGAAGCGGGGGAGGTGGACGGCGTGGAGTTTCTGGCGTAGTTGGACGGGTTGGTGTGGGTGGAACGTACAACTGAATGGGCGTGCGAACGATTGTTTCAGGGGATGAGCCGGTTGTGGGTGATTTCTCACTGGATGCAGTGGTAGCTCTCGCTCGTGCACTATCTCCTGTGGATGTTTCATCTTCTTCCTGTACGGCTGAGGGCTGCTTGGCGAGTTGTTGTTGTTTCTTCTTGGCGCGATAGCCTAAGCCATCGCCGTGCTTATACAGATCACCGCAGGTGCTATCATGTAAGCTATTGACACTTGTGGTTGTATCGCGCCCAGGAACTGGAGGAGCTGCCAGAGAAGGTGGTGGGAGCATCGACATGCCCAATTCTGATGGATCCATTTCAGATGGACGGCGGTTGCTCACGATCCGTGTTAATTTCGCATTGTTGTTGTTAGTTCCTGCGCCTGCGGCATTCGACATGCCAAGAGTACGTGGCGAAGATGCACCAGCGTCACTGCCCATGCGATAGGTCATGCTCGCAGGACCCGTCTGCGGCATATTGGAGACGCGGTATATTTTGCTGCCAACTCCTGTGCTTGGGCTCGCGTCTGCCATGGAGTGAAACATGCTAGTTTCGCCACCAAATTTGTGGTGACTGCTAGTGTTAGACAACCCGGATGATCGACGTTCATACTGCTGTTCCTTCAGTCGATGAGGCGGCTGTGGTAACTCAATCGAGAGCTGTGGTGTGCCTAATTCCTCCAGATTGTTCATACGCCGAGGTGCATTGAGGCGGCGTTTCCTGCGTGTGCGAAGGATAAAAACAATGGCGATCACGACTGCTAGCGCGCCAAGAGCGAGTCCTAGCGACAGTCCCGTGTTGCTACCTCCTCCACTCGATGTAGCTTCAGCTGTGACGCTTTTTGAGGCACTACCCGAGAAGGATGGTGATGATGACGACGAAGTCGAAGGAGTGGAGGGCGTCGCGGTCGATGAAGAGCTGGTACTAGCAGATTCAGAGGAGGCCGTGGAGTCGGAATTGGAGGAAGAGAACGAAGAACCAGATGCACTCGACCCTGCTTTGACCGAATCGAGAAGGTTGTTAAGCAAATCCTCCGTCGACAATCCTGATCCAGACGCAGACTTGGACGAATCTCTCATGGTGGCTATGGCGCAGACACGATATCAGCGATCGATCTTTTTTTTTTTTTTTCTTTCTTTCTTTTCCGCACAGTGGATCCGCGCGGATGAAAAAATCCACAACTAACAAATCGCGGCGGCAACGTTATAAGTAGAAAATGGGAGAATTGTCTGTAATGCACCAAGCGGGTGGGGAAGAAGAACCTACGCACTGCAGAAAGCGGATCAAATTGATTCTCTCAGTGGCATAGTCGGGATGATTCAGATCCCATCTGCAGCGCCATATGGTTATGAGGCGTGGCACTTCCTTTTCCATTCAAACCAGTACATTCATTTAGAAAAAAATAAAACGGAAAACCGCAACCCTATCTTTCAATATTGAAATTGGAAGAGTCAGTCCTACGCTTCAAATATTTCCACCAGAGTTTGAAAAATCGATGACATAAGATAGAAACCCCAAGAGAGAGAGGAAAGCGAAACTCTACTCCACCATGGCGTCGAATCGGCAAGTCAAGACACATTGATCATCTGTTCCTCCACCCTCCTTGGGCTTCAACATCTCACACAGAAAAGTAGAGGACTAAATGACATCTCAAAATTTCCTTTAACACCCTGGTAGGTGACGTAGAAGTGGAAATTCCACATGTGTTTGTGGTTCTTTGTCCCATCCAAAGCGAGTGTAGATGGGTCGATGGTGTAGACGTCGCAGTGCATTGGCGCTCTTCTCTCTATAATAACAACAAAAAATAGAATCGCAGTATTGCATTCGAAATATCGCTATTATTGGAATAAAAAGACGAAAAATAGATTGTTAAGAAAAAAAGTAAGGAAATGGGTACAAATCTATAGAAAACGATCATAAAAAAATGGCTTCACTCGCTTTCTGCTACATACTAATTCAGCATTGAATTGCCTGTGATGACATTGTAGTTGTCCACGCTTCCATATCGTACGGGCGGGTAGGCATTCATCCGTTCGCGTTGCAACGTACGCTGTTTGATCTTAAACACTGCCATCACGATCATTGCTATGCCAACAATAAATACCACGAGTGGACCACATTGCGTCACCGAATCCATCCATCCACTACGTGCACGGGTATCTGCAGCCATCTCTGCCGGTCTAATCAAATTAGTCGCCGCATGCGACATATAGTCCTCGTTCTCGGCATCAATGCGTCGACACGAGCCTTCCTCTACCAGAATTCCAGGTTTGCACGAACAGGTCGCTCCTGGTCCTTGCGGACAAAGACCATAGCCATTGCAAAAATGCGTCAAATTCTTTTCACGAACACCTTTTTGCTGTGGGTAGACGTAGATACCCGCAGATCTCCAACAGTGATCAACTGATGGCTGTTCATACGAGGAGAGCTTGTACTCACGGTTGTGGTTCGAGTCCGCTTTCTCGGCGCACGAAGGGCCTGAATAAGGCTTACGTACAGAGGGAAATTTCACAGCAGAATAGTAGCTTTCTGGATCGCTCAGACACCCATCATCGTCACCGTCCGCAGCGCAATTGTATTTTGGAAGCGTACCAACACCAGAACACGTTTGTGCATCCAGTGGCTTGTACAATTCCATGATATGCTCATCCATCCATCGACTGCGCGCCAATACAGCTTGCTTTAGTGTCTCCAATTGGTCAGTATACGATCCATGACAGTCCATCAGGCTCACAGCCGCGCACTGCAACACATCGCTTCGCCATTCGCTCGGACACTTGGACAATTGCCGTTGGATCGGCGCCGCACTGTCGTCGATGAACTTTGTTATCGATTCATCACTCCAGGCACCATCTTCACCACGCAATTCCTTCCAACGCTGAATGATGAGCGACGTAAGCTTGTAGTTGCACATCAGGCGCTTCCAATATGTGTATTGCGGATATATCCAATCGTGAAAGTTTTTCCGAGCACCATTGCCGTAGGCGAGGTTCAGGTCCCACACTGGACCCGCATTGATCGGTTGATTGCGGTCTTTAAAGAAAAACGTGCTGCGCCGATACGCATCAACGTTGAGCGACATCTCTGTGTGCAAGATGTAGTCCGCAAACGATCCCAAATCCAGATGTGCTTCCAGTCCATCCGGGTTTGTCATGTTGTTCCACAAGAAGCGGTATAATTGCGGTAAGAAACCCGTCGACGTATTTACGAAATAATCTCGCATCTTTTGCGACAACTCTTCGCCCGGTGGGTATGCCAGGATGGGACGTTCACCCATGCCAAACTCGTTCTGATACTGATCGATGACCATATTGGGTGAATACGATCCGTAGCTCAACGGATCGTTCTGCCACGCCCAGCCGCCACTCAGATCTTCCTTGTCAGTGCATTCCGTGTCCAAAACAGCAAGATTGACGCGATTGGGACCGTAAGTTAGCTTCTCCAGCAGTAGGTAAATGCCCATGTATCGGGGTTCTGTAAGTGTTAATGTATCCTTAAAATACATAGCCACATGGCGCGTGCGTGGGGAGTATCTACCCGTGCTTCGGTACAGCCAATGCGCCAAATGGTTGCGCAAAAGTGAGCAATCCAAGTACGGACCGTTCAGGATGAACGCTTTATCTTCAGGTAATCCTAAAAACGGCGTATTTTTTGCAAACTTGATGTTCATCTGATGTTTTGGAAAGAACAAACTTGTTTGGCCGCGGTAGTTGGACTTGGCTGTGTACACCTCGGTCGGTGCGGAGCCGTAGCAGTTATGCGAGCCATCCTGATGGTCGATCACCTCCACTCGCGTATGCACACTTGCCTTGAGGCAATCTGCTGCAGGATACCGCAGCTGGTTGCATGTAGGGTCGGGAAAACTCCTGTCGACTGCTGAAACAACCACCACCGGAAACTCGTAGCAATCTGCACAACAAATACATAAATAAATCAATTAGTAAATTGCATATCCATTGAACAGACGCATGTCAACAATGAGTGCGTACGGTTTGCAGTAGCAGTAGCATCGTTTGTGTCTGCGTGTACTATGCCAATGGATGCTAGCGCTAGCATCGCCAATATAACGCCAAGGCAGGATGAGCCAAAGCGCATCTTTTCGTTATTTGAGCTTGAACTTGGATGTACGAAGATAGATTGAAAACGGAGCTCTGGGGGGTTAGTTGCAAATGCTACACTGAGTGTGTCGATGTGAAAAGATCGATTCACAGCCCGTTGTTTGGCTGTTCTTGGCTCACGGCTGTTCTACATGCAATTGATTGAATCAGAACGCAAGTAGCTTTCTTTGATAGACGCCGTTTCCTTCACTTAAGTACGGCTCGTCGCAGACAAAAGAAAAAAAGAAGAAAGGAGGACTGGCAGGTTCACTAAATTTGCGAGAGGGTGAAGAGGTCAACGCATACTTTCGTGCAACCTAAAATGCTATTAGACTGATGATTGGTAGAAAATATGCGTTCAAGCAACCTTCAAAGCCATAATCGACCAATGATTGGTAGAAAAAAATAACTGAAGGCAAGTTTGGATCCATGGCGAAAAGGCGCGATCCAGTGATGGCGAAAGGGTGCCTTTGCTGAAGAGGATGCTGACATGGATGACAGACAGATAATCCTGGCGCATGCGTTGACGTTGGAGCGACGAGGGCAGCGGTTCCACTTTCTCTTCCATATCGCAAAACCAACTGTGGAAGAATGGAACAGTCGTTCCTCTTCCATTCGTGTGGAAATATCCTCCTGGTCGTTTCAGTTTGAATGGAAAAAAATGTGCAACGAAAAAAGGAGATACATCTAGATCTCTCGCGCATTTCCGCTTAGTGACGATCGTCTACTATATAGTAACCGAATACTGGGATCCGGGACGCGACAGATTCCATTGTCGTTATGAGTTTCGTTTGTGCACTCGATTGAACTCCATTTTATCGCATTTCTGCTACCTCTCTCTCTCGTCTTCTAGAACCTCAATGTCACATGCAATTCAACTGCTACATTTCATCTTTATTTCCTGTGTGGATTTGCTTCCGTTAGACTATGCAACCATCATAAAACCCTTTTCGCATTTACGTTGAACCATATTGTTGCTGCTGCTGAACTGAAGCGAATGGCGCGGTTTGTATTGGCTCAAAGCCACGTCTCGTTCGATGATGGACTTTATTCTTGTAGTAAACTGTAAGAGCGAGCAGTACTCCAAAGCAGCACAGAATCAGCGAACCTGATCTATCAACACCCTTCGAGATTGACGTGCTTGCCTGGTGGATGGGTGGTGTCCACGGGTGTCTTGGTTGACACAATGGTGGTTTAGCATCATGAATGCACGTGCATTTCGCACCGGGGCCGGGATCGCACCATCCATGCCCCGAACAGAACGGTGTCAGCCAGCCACCAGTGACGGAGGTGCCTGTGGACAGCCAACACGGATCAATTGACCGAGTATCCAACGACTCATTGGTTAAAGCTTCACATTCTTCCCCAGAAAACGACTCCCGAATCGGTGGGAACGTTACGGAATTGATGTACTTGTCTGGATCACTTAAGCATCCGCTGTCGCTACCATCCGCAGCGCAATTGTATTCAGGCAGCGTACCTAACGGCACAAACAAGATTGGATCATCGAGTTTGCGGTAAAATTTGCCAATATTTGCATCCATCCATTGAGCACGAAGCAACACCGTTTGCTCCAGTTTCATCACAAATTCGTCATATGTCTCGCCTCCACTTTTCACGTTGGCGCACTGTAGCTCGGCACTGCGCCAATCCTCGGCGCAATACTCTAATTGTCGGCGAATGGGTAACGCGCTTGCATTGAGAAATGTCCGGATGGATAAGTCACTCCATTGACCTTGTCGTAATTCCCGCCAGCGCTGTTGGATCAATGCCACAAACTTGTAATTGCACATCAGCCGTTGCCAGAGCGGGTGGATCTTGTAGAGCCAATCTTGTTGGTTCGCACCTTGTCCATACGCCAAATTGAAATCCCACACGGGGCCAGCTTCGATCGGGTGGTCTCGGTCTTTGAAGAAATACGTACTTTTTCGGTAGGCATCCGTGTTCTGCGACATCTCTGAATGCAACCAATAGTCCACAAACGAACCGAGATCCAAATGTAGCTCTAGATCGTCTGGCTGAGTCATGTTTTCATATAAATACCGATATAGTTGAGGCAATGGACCGGTTTGCGGGTCGACAAAGTAATCGCGCATGGTCTGCGTCATGTTCTCTGCTGGTGGGAACATCAACACCGGTCGTTGCCCCGAACCGAACCCCATCTGATACTTGTCCATAACTACATTTGGTGAGTACACACCATAGTCCAATGGATTGATCTGCCACGCCCATCCGCCACCTAGCTGGTCTTTCGCGCACGTATGGTCCAGCCTTGCAAGCCCCACGCGATTGTGACTGTATGAAATCTTCTCCAGTGCCAGGTAAATGCCTTGATGCTCGAGCAATGCCCCAGGCTTTTTGCTGACAAAGACGACGACATGACGCGTCCTTGGTGAATACCGCTGGGTGCCACGAAACAACCAGTGCGCAAGATGGTTTCGCAACAATGTCCCGTCAACAAACGGTCCATTCAACACAAATGATTTCTCTTCCGGAAACCCAAGGAACTTATCGGCACCTGACTTAAAATGGATACCGAATTGATGCTTGCTGAAATGCAGACTGGACTGTCCGCGATAATGGACATCCGACAAATGCACAGCCGTACGTTCATCAGATAAACAGTTCAAACTTCCGTTGCTCCAATCGATCACCTCGATATTGCCCTCTACGGGTTCTTTCATGCAATTTGTTGCTGGATATGGCGCTTGAGTACATGATGATGATGGAAATGACTTGCTCGTCGGAGACACGATCACAATCGGCAGTTCAAAGCATGCTACAAAGAGAATTAATGCACAATGAGATCATTATTCTAGCGAGTTTCTGCTATAAGCACAAAGATACTTACTGCTGTTGAATCGATTCGATAGATTCATGGCCCCTGACACCCAAGTGAATTGAGAAAGCAAATGGAGTGCTACACAAAAGCGTAATATCCGCTTCATAGTCAAACTTCGACTGAGTGCAATTCGTTCATGTCGGTTCGATAATAGATTTCGACCATGGAACATGTCTCTCACAAGCATCTATGGACATCTCAAACTGTCGTATACCATCTTGGAAAAGAATTCTGTACCTCGTCCCAGTTCACATAAACGCATGCAGACAATCAACGTGGATGAAACTAGAAATGAAATTATCAAAAAGATGCAAGCAGACGGTTCAGCTTGAAAAAATGACTAATGTAGGCGATTCCAAGGCGCAATACTTGGTAAAAATGATGGATTCCTTGTAACTCACATACAATATTGCTATGAGGATTGTCTTCGTTCAACTTTCTGGAGCAAAGGTTGCGATTCCCCGGCTTGACTTTTGCGACGGAGGCGCATAATTGCTACCAGTGCGACGAAAACAACACAAGCAAGTAAGAGCAATCCAAAATGTACTTCATTTCCACGACGCATGGATGATACAACATTCATCGACATTGAAGAAGTGTTGGTAAAGTCAGGAGCGATTGTTATAGGGGCATCCCTGCGTGCACACGTTGGAGGCTTCCTTCCTTCTGTGCAGGTACATACAGCATTTGGGCCAGGTGGACAAAAACCATATCCTGAGCAAAATGGAGTCAGCGATCCTTCCGTAAGATACGTTCCGGCAGCCAACCAGCACGGGTCGAGCGACGTTTCTTCCAGATTGTAACTCGATTTGATGGATGCTTTGCAAGGCTTCCCATCGTACGGTGTTCGAATAGGCGGAAACTCAATTTGGGCAATATATTTTTGTGGGTCCTTGATGCATCCATCGTCCTTCCCATCTGCAGCGCAATTGTACGCTGGCAAAGGTCCCACAGGAACACAAAGAGTGGGGTCTAGCTGTTTATAAAAAGTTCCCACATTCTTGTCTATCCATGATGCGCGTTTAAGAACTGCGTGAAGGAGTTGATCAACGTGATCTTGGTAGCTTCCACTCACTTGAACACTGGCACATTGGATATTATCACTCGTCCAGTCCCTGCAATGTTGAAGTTGACGATGAATTGGCTGCGCGCTGTTATTGATGAACGTTTGGATCGAGTCATCACTCCACACATCCTTGCGCAGTTGTCTCCAGCGCTTTTGAATCAATCCTGCCATTTTGTAATTGCACATCAATCGTTTCCAGAACGTATGGGGCTTATATAGCCAATCCTCTTGATTTGCGCCACGACCATACGCCAGATTGAAATCCCAGACTGGACCTGCATTAATGGGTTGATCGCGATCTTTGAAGAAATACGCGCTTCTCCGATATGCATCAGAATCCTGCGACAGCTCTGTATGCAAGAAATAGTCGACAAACGAACCAATGTCGATATGGTCTTCGAGCTGGTCTGGATTGGTCATATTTTCGTAAAGGTACTTGAATAATTTGGGTAATGGTCCAGTTTCGGTGTCCACAAAGTAATTTCGCATCGTCTGGGTCATTTGGTTGGGATTTGGATACATTAACACTGGTCGTTCGCCTGAACCGAACATGGTCTGGTACTTGTCCGTAACAATGTTGGGTGAATATGTACCATAATTTGCAGGATTGTTCTGCCACGCCCATCCTCCATTAAGCTGGTTCTCTCTGCAGGAATTGTCCAGTACTGCCAATCCGACACGCTTTGGACCATAGGAGATTTTCTCTAGGGCAATGTAGATTCCTTTGTATACGGGGTCAAAATCTCCTGGATCTAATCGATCGCGGATGAACACCACAATGTGCCGTGTTCGTGGAGAATAGCGCTGCGTGCCGCGGAACATCCAATGCGCCAGGTGGTTGCGAATCAAGCTACCGTCAATGTATGGACCGTTCAACACATATTTACGATCCGCTGGAAACCCAAGAAATGCGCCGTCTTGCTTGAGGTTGACCGCCATCTGATGCTTCTTAGCATGCAAAGTGGATTGACCACGGTAATGCACCATAGCGCTGTATTTCGCCGTGCGGTTAGCGTACAAGCAATTTAACTTTCCGGCCTTGTTGTCGATCACTTCGATATTCGCCTCCACAGGCTTTTTCATACAATCCAGTGCGGGAAATCGAGGTTGGTTGCAGGTCTCTGTCGGTAATTTCTCGGAAGTCGGTGACACCACCACAATTGGCAACTCAAAACACGCTAACAAATAAGGATTCATGCGATAGGTATAAATTTACATAGCAAAGCACGATATGCGTGAATGATCTTACTTTTGTCGTAATGTGTATCCTCAGGCGTCTTCCTGCTTAGCGTTCCCATTATCATCATCATGAATAGCATCACGATCTGTCTCCATTCCTTCATGGTGCTTCTTTCACGAATAATTGATAATGAAGTAGATTGACAAAATCTTTTGGAAGAAAGCAAACTACGCAGTTGGGTGATGGCAGAAGAACAAATTCCGAGTGCGACAAAGTGACACACAGGCTACGAATGCGCTTCATCCAGCACCAGATCTACTTCAACGGATCTTGCCATCTTCCACCGGATAACCACATTCATATCCGGATCACCATCTCCCAACGGTTTGTCGTTTATTTTATGTTCCGCATGGCCGTTGCTCCTTCAACGTGATAGCCTTCGAAAGATCTTCTTATGATCAATTGGTAAAGGTGAGCATTTTCATCAACGCTTTAGCAGTTTTTGCTACGGAATCATTATTTGCTTGATCAAATTCTGTCGCGGATGAGAGATAGTATAACACGGACAGAAAGGCGTGTTCATGGTCGGCGCCATCCAATTCGGCTGAAAGATCCACATATCTCACGAGTAGCACAACTAAAGTGAATGCATCCTGGATGAGGTTCTTCGAAAGCAATGGATCATGTGGGTGGAAATTCTTCGAAATAGTTACCGCCTTGTGCGCATTCATGGTACGCGCATCAAACGTCTCACGGTGGAGCAGCTGCGCGATGTAGAAGACTACTGATCGATGACCGTCAGCGTCGTTAACATGACCGCGTGTGTTTTCCAGTACGAAGCGCGTGCCTGTGGATGGCAGAGCCATAATTATGGACAAAAACACGTGAATTACTTGTCGCTGGAGCATTTTCATCTCACGAGTGAGCGGCTCCGGTTGGGCAAGCAGCTTAGCACAGCGGTTAAACAGTAGTGATTTCTTCGCGGACGCCTCAACCTCGCGAAATATATCGCTGAAGTGAAGCAGTTGCGAAAGAATGTTGAGCGCCTTTAGTTTTGCTAATGGCAGACTCTTTGGTGCAAGCACAATCTCTTGGATAACGTTTCCGGTCAGTAGGGGCTTGAAATCTGGCTGGGAGTTCGGATTAGCGATGCCGAGGTCCACCCAATAGGAAAGCACACACATCCCACTTTCCAGGACTGTCGCATCATTCAAATGATTCTTGATCACACGGCACAATGCACTAAGCAACTTTGCCCTCATTTGCTTTTGGTCAGATGCACGCTCTACGGATGACGATGTGGCATCAAATGATGTTTTGTGGTCGTTCCGCGATGATAAATAGTCTTCCAAGGACGCAAAGTGAAGTCCAGGCAATGTGACGCGCGGATGTTCCATCAGATTTTCGGATGTTGATATAGTATGATTTGGATTCATTTCACTTGGAGTGTCGGAGGGAGTGGCCGTGATGAGCAGAAACTGCTGGAGTCGTTCGCTATGATGCATCATGCAATAAAGCACACGCATGATGCTTACTAGAATCTCAGGTTCCAAATCTGTCGGTGCAGCAAGGTGTCTGATAAAAACTGGCACAAGCTCTATCACTGATGCTTCCCCAGCAAGCATTTTTCCTAATGTATCGTACAACTCTTTCGCGCGTTCACTAGCAAACGCAACTTGAGTTTGCGTGGCCTCCATCGTAAAGCTAAGCAGCGAAGCCTGCGCTTGAGCATGAGCCTGGCCCGCAATCTGAGAGAACACACTCTGTGAGAACCCCAGCGGCTGTGTGGCGGAGCCTGTACCAGTTTCATTGTGTTGATCGAGCGGAGCCGTTTGTGTAAAACTTGGTTTGCTGCTATGTGAAGCGACTGTGAACTGTTCCGAAGCGGGCTCGACAATGCTATTTGCAATAGAAGTACTTCCATTCAGCAACGTCAGTAGATCCCGTGAAAAACTATTCACCATTTTCGATATCAACTCAGAGTTTTCCTACTCATTTCACACACCTGTTATTGCAAATATGGCCAATAAAACAAATAGAATTGAGATATATGTAAATAAAGCACCTTTGCATATCCGTTTGTGTCTTCGAGTGGTTCTGTCTGCACAGCCATCGAGGTCGTGGCTGTCGATTTCTTTGCAGGCATGCGAGTTGCCATTAACGACTGACTTGCGGCAACCATCACACTCTCATGCTTGCGCTTTTTCGTAGCCAGTAACCGCTTCTCCGCATCCAGTCTTTTCTGCTCTAGCAGTTGTTTCTGCTGCAGCTCTTCCACCTCACGTAGAGCACGCAGCTTGACACGTTCGGCATTCTTCAACTGGTCTGTGAGGAACGCCATCTTTGATTCTAATGATGTAACTTGCTTGCGCATTTCCTCTTCTTTCTTTGTACTTGAATACTGGATTTCTGCTTCGATCGTCATCATATTCGCGCGCAAATCGAAATTATCTTCTTCAGCTTCGCTAAGCTTCGCACGCAGGATCTGCACCATGCCATCGGCCTCTCCTTTCTCGCGCTGGAGCCGTGCAAGCTCTTCCTGGAGAACCTATGTCATACAGATAGCGTGGGCACACACAGAGAGATAAATATATTAGTTCGTATAGGCACGTATAGACAGGATGCGGAAGAAGATCATGAAGCCCACACCCGCACATTCTCGTTGCCGCCAAACATTTCTTGACTGCGTGCACAAATGCAACTTATGACAGATGAGTCGTTAAGTTCGCATTGGACAAAGCGAACTTACTATAATTGTACCTCGATTTAAGGACATGATGACACTTAAAATAGCTATATGTACTTTCTCTTAACAAACAGGTATACGGTTGCCAGCTTGGTCGGGCATAAAAAGCAGGGGTAGTGGAATCCATTATTTAACATGTCACATATCAGTTACGGGTCAATTTCAAATCCCCTTCAACTTTGATGACCAGCAGTCCAAAATTAGCGAAGAGCATCAAGACATCGATCAATCGTTACCTGCCACTCCATCAATCAATCTCTCCATCAAACCATGGCAGCCATACGTCGAGTCCGGTCCTTCGTCAATGGGAAATACGTCGCCGATAGCGGTCGTTCTGCACCTGTAACGACACTCTTGAATGCCACAACGCGTCAACCTGAGTCAGAATTCCAACACGCGGACGCCCAAGTTGTCAATACCGCAGTCACCGGCGCAACGACGGCGCAAAAGCATTGGAAGGAGCTGTCACCAACGGAACGTGGTGCAATTCTGCGCCGCGCGGCCGATATTTTGACAAGTAACAATGATCGCATCGCGAAATTAGAGACCATTGACACGGGTCGCCCGATCGCTGAGACCTCCGTCGTGGATGTCGTGAGTGCAGTTGACTGTCTGAACTACTATGGCGGTGTGTGTCCATCAATTGGTGGTCAGATGTTGGGGCTTTCTGGTGGTAGTTGGGCGTACACGCGACGTGAGCCGTTGGGTGTGACTGCGGGCATTGGCGCATGGAATTATCCACTGCAGAGTGCAGCTTGGAAATCAGCACCCGCGCTTGCGTTTGGAAATTCGATGGTGTTCAAGCCATCCGAAGAAACGCCGCTATCAGCGCTGCAACTTGCTGAGGCGTACATGGAAGCTGGTGTACCCGAAGGTGTGTTCAATGTCGTGCTTGGTGCTGGTGACACCGGCACTGCGTTGGTCAACCATCCAGGAATCGCGAAAGTATCGTTCACTGGGTCCGTGGCCACGGGTGCGAAAGTGTACGAAAGCGCTGCGCAAGGACTGAAGAAGGTAACGATGGAACTCGGTGGAAAATCGCCGCTAATCATTTTTGATGATGCCGATCTCGAGCAAGCAGTCAGTGGTGCAATGATGGCGAACTGGTATTCATCCGGGCAGGTCTGTTCGAACGGCACGCGAGTCTTTGTGCAACGCCATATCTTTGATAAATTTGTGCATCGCCTACATGAACGCACGCTCAAATTGCGCATCGGCGACCCGCTTAACCCAGAAACCGATATTGGCCCAATGATTCATGAAAAGCATATGCAGAAAGTCAAAGAGTACATCGCTAAGGGTGTGGCAGAAGGCGCAACCTTGCTCAAGGGTGGCGGTGAGCGGATTATGCCCTCAGAAGCGACCAAGGACGGTTTTTTCCTCACACCGGCGATTTTTGTGGACTGTAATGATAGCATGTCGATCGTGAAAGAAGAGATTTTCGGCATGGTCATGTGCGTTTTACCATTTGACACCGAAGAAGAGGTACTAGAACGTGCGAATGCGACAGAGTTTGGTCTCTCTGCGGGTGTATTCACCAAGGATTTGCATCGCGCACACCGTATGGTCGCAAATTTGCAGGTTGGCACATCATGGATCAACAATTACAATCTTTCGCCTGTGGAATTGCCGTGGGGCGGCTTTAAAAAGTCAGGGTTAGGACGTGAGAATGGACTTGCAGGTATCGATTCCTGGACGCAGCTGAAGTCGGTGTACGTGGAGATGAACCAGGTGGAATGCCCATATCCACTATAGGAGAGGAATAGCAACGAAGAAACATAGAAATCATTCAAAACATGATGGTGAAAATGTCTCTAATTTGTTATCTTGTCTATTTCTTGCCAGCAGTTTTGGCGGAGCGCTCTATCAGTTGTTTGTCTATAATCTCATAAATGCTGGAAAAGCATTCGGTGATTTCGTCTTCGTGATGCGTGATCAAAATCAAATGTGTTGCATGAGCAGCGTATTTGCCGATGGCATCGATGACACGAAGTACATGTGCACGGTTAAATGGGTCCAATCCATGCGTAATTTCGTCCAAAATGAGCAGCGACGGACAGGATGCGATCACACGAGCGATTAGGACGAGTTTCTGTTCGCCCTGTGAAAGTTGTGTCAATGCACGGGTGAAGATGGAGGACGGAAGATTCAATAATTGTGCGGCGAGGTGCGCTTTGTCCAGCGAGGCAGCATTTTCCACAATAAGATCGAATGCGGTGCGAGCCTCTCGATGATCGTCATGGATGTGCTGCTGTAACAATTGGATGTGCTGATCCGTAGAAATTGCTTCTACTGGCCGCATTGCTGTCTTATCATTGGACAACTGGACACCATTCACATACACCTGACCTTCTCGCAATCCATGACCGGGCGTCTGCATCAATACACGCATGAGCGAGCTTTTTCCCGATCCGTTGGGGCCAAGTAATGCCCAATGTTGATGTCGCTGGCGCACAAAATCGACATTTTCTAGCAGCGTTCGCTTATCATCATAGGCAATAAACACTTGCTGTAGCTCAATTCCAGGTTTGTTTCTGTCGATGTTATTGGTCGCCTCATCCTCGTTGCCTTCTTCTCCAAATAGTTGTTGTACGAGTGAAATGAGCGCCTCTTCTTCCATCTTTGGTCTTTTTTGATCCTCATCTTCAAGAAATTCATGCAATCGCTGTAACATCGCATCTGGATTCTCCGAATCGTCCCACGGAACGATTTCGACTTCTGTCGACACAGTCGCCAGTTCTTCATTCTCTTTCACTGGTTTCTTTAGCAACACCATATGAGATAGAATCTCCTGAAATACTTGCTCCAATCGATTTGCGACCAGTACAACCTGCGTCTTGTACGCAAACGCCTCGTTCCTGCCACCAGTATTGACCAATAGCCTCGTGAATCCACGCGTGAGCTGCCCCAGCATCCACTCCAATTGCTTCCGCGCAGCTACATCCAATCCATCAAACGGCTGGTCCATCAGTAGCACCGATGCCTTGGGCACACGAAGCAGCGCCACAGCCAGCATCACCTTGCGAATCTCACCCGTCGACAGATGCCTCACATGCGACTCCCACACTGGATACAATCCCAACCGCACAATCAAATCGCGCGCATCCGGTGATGCTACACCACCCAATACATTTGCAACGATACGATCGCCGTATTGTGCCACAAACTCGCGATGTGCATCCAAACTGAGCGTTTCGACGCGACATTTGCGCGTGGATTGTGCCAGTAATTGCTGCAGGAGCCGCGATTTCCCACTGCCATTGAGTCCTAGGAAGCAATGGACTTCATTGCGGTGGAGTGCGTAGTGCGGCGGGACCGCTAACACCGGCTCCTCTGGTTCTAATGATTGTGTCGGTTGTGCTGTGGTAGACGTAGAATGGTTGAGCGGTTTCGTTACTCGATTTCTTCGCGGAAAACTCGAGTCTGGTGCCCCTTGCTGCTGGGCAAAGGATCGCACATGCACACTAAGCGGATGATTATGCAATCGGCGCTGTGGGAGCGTGAGCAGAGTCGATCTCAACCGCTTTGGCAACAGCATTCCTTGACCAATGCTGGTGGGACAAACTGAAAAATGTATTTGTGCATTGCTAACCCAAAATTATCTGTGTATTTACACTTGATTTCTGAATGGAATATTTTGAGCAAATTTACTGTGAACCACAAAAATCTCAAAATATATGGATTGCGCAAATCTTGGCCTTCCTTTGCTCTCATGAACATGATCAAGAGAGAACTCAGAATGAACACTGAATATTCATTGTATTAATGTGCTTGTATAAGTACCAATTCATCCACTTTTGCCATGATCTCTAATATCAACTTTGCACCAACTAGAATGTGTATTCAGTGACCTCTCTGGTGGTTTCTTCATGGCGTACCTGATCCGGTTTCAGACCAAGTGCTGATGTATTTCCGACCATACCAGACGCTGGAGGTATTTGTTGTTGCTGCTTCGAATGTTTGGCATTAAAGGCCAATTCCATGAAGTTGACACTCGCATGAGCTTTATCTTGCCATGTGTAGTCTTCGTTCTTGGGTGATTGCAACACTGATAAATGCTGACTCACACTAGTCGTCCCCGTGGATCGACTATCGACGACAGGATACGGGGGAGGTGGTGGAAGAGCAACTTGGCTATCTTCCTCCTCAAACGCAGGTGCTGAGGGGGAATATAGTGGTGATATGGGCGGCGACGCGTTTGGAATCTTTACCATGCGTGATTTTTCGGTTGTTTTTGTCTCAGAGAACGGTTGCAACGATGCAATTCGCATGGGTGAGCCAGTGATGTTTGTTGTTTCCTCTTCTTGTTGACAGATACCTGAATTGCTTGGTTCGGTAGGGTCCACATAATCCAGAGACTTGGAAATGTGATCGTAGCACATCTCGCAAAAGGACTCGCTCATAGGGTTGAGATATGTGCATTGTCGGCAGCTCCACGTCTGGTAAGATAATATATTATCTCCATTTGCTTCATCTAATACTGTCGCTTGCTCGTCTACTTCAACGGCGTGTGCTTCAACCACCTCTACACCTTGGACAACATCGTCAATATTTGTGCTTACTGCAGTTTTCCATCCGTATTCATTAGCCTTAGGGTGCATAACCTCACTGTAGTATGCACTTTGAGAGTTGTCATTGTACGACTGCTCTCCACTTTCAGCAGCATCATAGTTACTCTCTGCACTGAAGCTAGGATACGTCCAGCCTTCAGCTGTTGCGTAGTTTTGGTCAGAACTATTGACATTGTCATTCGACGTAGTCCCTGCTATAGTGGTGTAATCATATGTTTGCCATTGTTCCGCTTGAGCTTGGTCGGTAAAATTGGCAGAAGGACGAACGACTTCATAGTAAACATCATATCCATACGTCTGTTGTGTTGTTTCATCCAGAACCTGCTGAATCGCAATCTTCAATCGTACAGGAATCTCTAGTCTAAATAAGAGGCGCCAAAATATCAACGAAGAGCCGTACAGTCAGCCACTTGATGATTCCACTCGTAACCATCAGCAACACCAAAAAAGAAACTTACGCATGCCACTCTTCGGTTGCTTCTCGAGCTACTCGAAGATCACTTGCTGTCTGAAACCAGTGCTTACTAAGCAAGGATATAGTAAAGAGAAATCCATCGAGCCAGACCCGTCAAGCTAACACCTTTCGTCGACATGATTGCCAAACACGATTAAGAACTAACACTTACGTGACCAGATAATCGCAGATTTTCTGGATTTCATCATGGTTACTGACTGCCTTGCCAATGCGCTGTGCGGCAGCCCAAAGCACCTCGGCTGTGGTGGCGTCATCGCGGATGCAGCGCACCATTGCACTTGACTCCATTGCCTCGCTAGCTTTTGTTCAAGTGTGTGGCTGTCACTCAGATCGAGTCGATCTTATCTTGACTTTATGCCACCCTAAAATAGCCCCAGGAGCTGTGATGGGATTAGAGATCCTGTAAGCTTGCCTAGGGATGCTGCTGTTTTCGATGTACTTCTAGTCCTCTTAAAGTTGCGTAAGTCTTTGGACATTTTTCCACCCCACAGACAAACCGGGGTTTGTCATCCTTGTCATTAGCGGTAGCTTTGATGGTCGCAAGCGGAGTTTTATGGACACTCCTCAGATGCTTTTTCCATGAAGCAGCGGAAGTGAATGAGGCGCCACATAACATATCCAAGCACGTATATCGCACATGAAGCCGTGCGTGCTCACGAAGGTCATGTTCTGTGGATAGAAGCTGATAGCAATCGCAAGATGGACAGAGTTGCACTGCAAATGACGGCCCATCGTTATTGTCGTCTTGTGCAACAAAATCGGAAGTAGATCGCTGGAGTATTTTTGAGTGAAGCTGCTGCTTTCGACGCAATTTCTTCCGGGCTTCCCGTCGTTTTATAAACATTTCGCGCCAATCATGGTAGTAATGGGGGCCGTGCAGGCAAACTGGAGCACTGGAGGGATTAGTACGGATCGAGTTGGTTAAATAGAGCGCCTTCCACAACCGATTTGATTTGCTAATATTTGCAAACGCGCGGCAAACAAGTGCTAATCGGCACAGCCGCTTCGCTGTCATGAAAGAGCAAACCTGCTCCATAATTTCCGGTAAAAAAACCACATTCATCTTCCGCATCTCACTTTCGGGATCGACACGAAGAAGCTTCAGCTTTCTTGTATTTTTCATCTGCAGCTTACGCTTGTGCTGCAGATCGTCATTTGAGAAAGCATTATGGCCAAGAGCAGAAATTCGATGACCACCCAACAATGCATGGATCTTCACATAGCTTTTGTCCGCTTTTCGCAAGGTAATGGAAGCCATAATGCGTTCCCATTGATCAGTTTTATACTCTAACATGTTCTGGTCAGGATTTGTATCTCCGTCTGGTTGCTCCTGTGCATGATAATAATCTGCGGTGAACGCCGCAATGTCGTCGCTTTTGAGGTCGACCCACTCTTTCCAAAAGGTCGTCATCCATCCTAACGGCAACATATAAAGAGCCTGCTCCTCAATTTCGCCACAAAATCGCTCCTGAAACTGGAGTATATCCAGTTTTGACACGGATTTGAGCTCATCATACATTTCATTACCACCCTCAACAACAATGTGTGAATGGTGATCATCTTTCAAGCTTGTGCGTCGATGGATGGCGATATATAGAATCAGAAACACGAGCTCTATGCGTCTATGAGAGTCCATTTCTCGTGTATACACGTCGAAGAGCAGATCAAGCACTTTCATCACGGACATCATCTCCACCAAATCGATGTGAGCACACAATCCGACAAGGAAGTAAAGCAAGTGATGGGTTGTGTTGTCTTCAGCGATCAATATCCCCTTCGCTTCTTTTTCGCTGATGTAATTAATTAACGCGTCCGTAATGGCAAACGCCAGCCCCCTCACAAAGATGCATGACACAGCTGTGAAGATTCCAAGGCTGTATGGGATAGCGCATGTCTTCTGCTCAACAGAACCTGCTGCACCAGCATCAACCTCTTCTGTCACCATCTTCATGATTATCTTCGATAGTGCGTGCCTGGCGATCGCATTCGAGCGAGAGCACGTAAACATAAACTCCTGCAATCCAATCAAGAACTTTTCTATCAAAAGATCATCAAACATACCATTCGATCGCTTGCTGCCACCCGCAAGTGCGTCGGCAGAACCTTCCGTCGAATGGTTATCATGCTTCAAACACATACTATTCTGGAACAACACGCAATACACCATGAACTGGATGATGTTCTCCAACAGCACTGCTGATGTGGAGATAGCGATTGTATCTGGTGACGCAGCATGTAACGCCTCCACGAGTCTCCACAATCCCGTTATCTGTGCGAACCGGCAATTCACTCGCCCATACCGCTCTTGTGATGATTTCTCGCGCAAAATTTGCTGGAAAACGGTTGGAAACTTGACTGCCAGACGCTCCACATATGGTAACAATGTCTCCCACACCGAAAAGCATGGCATGGCATGAAACGCCGGTTTCCGTTGCTGCCATTCACATGCACGACTATGTTGCCCCGTACGAGTCGTGCATGACGTAAATAGTTGATCGCATAGTATATGCAACACCAATTTTGCGCTAAACGAGTCATCTTCATCATCGTAACTTTCTGTAGTAGATGAATGCTGTAAAGCCAATCGATCGAGCTCTTCACAGAGCAACATACTCGCGCCACTGTGCACAGCACTGCGTGTCATCCACTGCGCCTGTGGATTGCGGAACACGTGGCGTATCATGGATGCATGCTTTAGCTGCTGCTCTTGGTGCTTCGTAACCGGATACAAAGAGTTCACAAAGGTGCACAACTCTGGAAACTCGAACATAATCTGCTCATGCGACAGCTGCGTTGGACGTAATTGCGATTGGAAAAGACGACGTGCGGCAATGCTGATCTGTGTATTGAGATCCTGAAGATACTGCTGCTCCATATTTGATGAATTTCGCGGTGAAGATGGCAAGATACTCGCACTAGTCAAGTTGCTCTTCACCATGCTGCTCCTGCCATTGCTGTAGACTTCCATAGACTGTTGTAGTTGTTGGTTGACACCATTGGAATTTCATTATTGGATGAAAAGATTACAAAATATTATTTTTGACCAATACATTTTTTATATATTTTCTACCAATCATGTATCTATATCAGAAAACGGTTTGGTAGCACCTTATTTAGTGTCATCATTGAAGCTGAATATCCATCACGCCAGCAGGATGATGATCTAATATTCCTTAGGACAGCAGCAACGATGCAAGCACACTTGACTGTGCAGATTCACTTTGCCTTGACTTGGTGTCGACTTTACTACTTATTCTTACGCGCTCATTTTAAGTCCTTTACACCGTTGGAGACTTCAAACGCTCTGGGGATCCTAAAAAAAGTTCGATCACCTCAGCGGTGTAAATTATGGTTTATGCGGTTGACGTAACAGCGCCATCTGCCAATGGCAGGCGTGTCTGGCGACTCAGATATTCTGGTCACTCTCTTCTCTCCAGAGCATGCCTTGTGAGGCGAACTATGTTGATTGAAGGCTTGACATCTCGGGTCCACAGCCTATGACACTGTTGGCACAGCAATAGACCGTGTACAAGTCGGAGCTGTCTGTCTTCGTCAGCCTTTTTGGTGTTAGGACTCAACCTGACACGAGACTTCTCGCATTTGACACCTTCGGTTTGGCAGTGAGAGTACTGACAGCTGACCTTGACCGTTTTGTAGTACGGTAGGTTGGGAGGTTTGTCCCCAAACTCCATCCGACTATATCCCTGTGTTAGATTTTTATTTTCGATGGATTGTTGATACCTGTCAATTTACTGACTCAGAGACCTCCGAGAGCAATGCAGGGTTCTACAGGTTGCTTCACGCGAATGAGACACCTCCAGGAAGTGCCTGCCAACAGCTAGCTCGTAGTCTTCGACTTTGCGCTTGATGGCCTTGGTACTATATGACAATATAAGGGTCAACACCAACAACCAGAGGGCTGACCCCCGGGCGTTTGAAATCTTCAAGTTCTTTAGACCAGAAGCACCAATCACACATGGTCTCGTTCTCTTATCCAATGTTAGCCATTACCTTCCGAAGCAACTGAAGTACCGTAGCAAATTCTTTTTCGAACGTTGATCCACAAGGAATGTTGCACATCGATGTTCGTCGACAATCCGTGCAAGCATCAGTCCCACTATTTGTGACAACGTCATCATCATCATGGTCATACCTCCTTCCACGCTTATAGAAATGAACATGCACCATCCCATCGCCATGGTTCTGAAAACACGCCATATTGGTGGATCAAGTGGAAGAACACGACGATTCGATGGAAATGACTGAAGGAAATCCGATATGGATATCTTCTACAGACACTTACTGAAATGCACACGAAGTGAATATCGATGCATGAAGACGCCAACGCATCAGCAGTGATTAAGTTTCAATAGCCATCATTTAGGAACCGGGTCTATCGAAATGGACATCCCAAGCGAACGTTTCATAACGATACTCGAACTACTATAGCTATTTTGATGGATTCGATATGCGACCAAGCTCGCAATGCATTCGTTTGGTGGATATCTCAAAATAGAAAACTGTTTTTGTATTCTTAGTAAATGAGTACCACACCTTGATTTGGGCTCGAAACTCGGAAGGGTGATGATCGAAAACGGAGCGTCCACTTAAGATGTCCATTTCAAATATCGTTTTTGACAAAAACAATTCTTGAATGATGATCGGTAATAACTGAGCATTATTGTGGAAGCGTTTAAACTATCCACCATGTTTTGGACTTTCACACCTGCATGAGCATGCTGATTTAGCTCCTGAACGCATATGCCACCAAATCGACCTGTACCGAGGACACAAAATTTGTACAAGGTGTACTTCGATGGCAAAACCTGATCAAAAGACTACAATCCCGGTTTCATGTATACGCTGAAGCTCCTTGAGCCACTTCAAGCGAATAGTGTTGTCCTTCCACTTGATTCACTGGCTTCTTGGTGGCGGCTGCGATAGCTTGGCACATGTTTAGTTCTATGAGTGCCGAGGACGCGCTGTTTAAACGGGTCCGAATCTCCACAAGTGCGTGATTATTACTAATTGTTACGAAGACATCTTGCGTTGGCTGGTTGGTGTTTTTGTATTACATGCTTTGGAAATTGGTCCAGGAGCAGAAGCGAGTGTTGTTTGTCACAACATGGTCCGTAATCTACTTTGATGTCAGCAACATGCTTGAGTACGCACAGTTCTCAAGTTCACTCAATCATCGGTTTTGGATCCTAGATTTATGATTGCATCCAATAACCCCATAGACATTTATGGTTTCATCATTCACGTCTGTGCGTTTTTTTGCTGGCAAGTTTACCACGAAACCAATGCATTGCTGAATTTAAACAGCTTGTTCCGATTTTTCCACTGTTTTACATACTGCTTTGGACGCAAATCGAATTAGAAGAGATTGCGTGCTTCTATTCAGAACTAGTAAACGTTTGGCACACCTGGTTTGAATACGGATGGTGTGTGTGTGTGTGTCGCAATCCGTTCTTTAAGACCTTTGAGACGATCCAGAAGCATTATTGATCGAGGCATGTCATAGCTATTCCGTTGAGAAGTGTTTTATCTTAAATTCCAATCTCATTGAACAATCAATTTGGCGCTTGGCTGATTCATATGGACAGTGAGAGCCCCTGTCGGAAAATGTAATGTGCACTGTGCATCAGGAACTGCTATGAGAATCATTGTCTGTACAAGATGGATGACGGATCATATACAGATGCAGAGTTTCCTCGGTTGGTGGATGAAAGACGTTCCACAGAAAGTAATAGGTTGTAGATCAATATTGATTCGCGAAGATGGGAGCTCTAAGTTACAGGATTTTTTCTTCGTTTTGAGTGGACAACCAAGAGCAGGCAAGCATGGATTCATGAAAGGCATATATTCAGTTTAACACTTTCAATTCGCTTTTTTTTTTTTTTACTTGTGTGCTATTCCTAGTGCAGGAACTGTTTTTGGGAGATAAGAATCGTGTGTTGCAAGTCTGAAAAGCGTAACCCATGCAAGAATTTCCAACCGATCGCCGCGGCTGACCAAACCGACAGCAATGCGCTTCTATTGAAATTATATTTGTTTTTTATATTGTTTAAAACAGTGCCACTGAACTGGTTTTTCTGATTTTTTTCTGTGGGTAAATGTGGGTGCATTTTTGGATTTTGCCACCAGCAACAAACCGACAGAAAGGTCTTCTGCCCAAGAGCTACTACACATACTTCTAGCAGCAGTAGTAGACGCAGTTGCACCATCCAACCCAGCAAAAACGAGATGAACGGCCGCACCGCGGTCTCTGCGGAACAGCAACGACCGCCGACAGTACCCCCAGATGCAGCAGCATTGGCCATTGGATCACCCAATGTCATAAAATCGGCGAGTTTGGAAACTGACACACAAAGTCTTGACCGAGCCGTCGCAGCCACTTCTAGAGATTCAACGTTGCTGCTAGGCCAAACGCGCACAAATGGCTTTCAACGTCCGTATTCGCGTGATCAGGTTATTTCATGGCTGGGACATAGCATATCTGCGATCAGTTTTTATGTCGCTGCGGTCAGCTTATTGGTCACGGGAGAGACGGATGCTAATAGAGGGATGTTGGCAATGGTAACATGCGGCTCGTCTTGGTACTATTCACTGATATGCATATGCTGATGATCAATATGCATATTTGGTTTGTTTGCAGACGATTGTAGCACTCAGCGTACACATACCGACGGTTTGTCTGCTGCTGATCTCGTGGAAATCTTGTGAACAAATCGATCCTGCTGGAAAGGTGGAGGTAAGTGTCATAATGCACGTTCCAATGATAACGCTCTTATCATGGAAGTGGATTAAATTATTGATGATATGGATTAGGAAACTCTTCCAAACGGCTGGTTTGGCGTGAAGCTTGGTGGTCCGCGATGGGAAAAGACTCGGTATTGTGCACTGTGTCGGAAATCGGTCCCAGGACTGGACCATCACTGCACCTGGTAAAAAATTTTGTGGACTATCCTGACTTTTTGAATTGAAAGGGTGGGGAGCTAAGCGTTTGCTTCTCTGGTGCTTTCAGGTTACAAACTTGCGTGGGCAAATCTAACTACGCCCAGTTCTTTACCATTGCGTGTACCGGCGCGCTGCAATTTTTCGTGCAAGCACTGTACGCAACCTATTGTCTCGTGTGGCTGGACCTACCGTTTGATCATACCGGGACCACCAATTATGTGATTCAAGGGTTCTTCATCGTCTGTCTGTTTATCTCGGTGCCATGCTCGTTGATGTATTTCATCCTGCTCAGCTTCCACGTCTACCTCATGTTTCTCGGTTATGGGACGTACGAGTGGATGCTCCGCCGACGAAGACGTCAACGTGAACGAGCAGCCGCTAAGAAAGCAGCTGCTACTGCACGGCAAGAATCGCATAATTCTGAAGTATCTACTCGGGCAGGCTCCGATTCAGACACGCGGCCGCACTTGTCTTCGGTTGGTAGTGGAAATGACTTTGTGAGTGCGGATGGTCCTACGTCGGGTAAAGAACTGACTTCGCTCTAGCGTTTTGGCTACTATCCTTGCTTGCCTTCTGCACTTGCCGCATCATTTGTATTGAATAACTTAGTAAATTACAATAATAAGTACTTGAGACACCTAGCAGTTTTGTTGCAAACTTAGTTTGCTTCGTGAAACCAATTGAACCACAGCATCATGTAACTTCAAAGCATCTTTTCTTTTTGATTGCCTAGTATTTGGCAACTCAAAAATTCGTACGTAAATCACTGCCAACATTATAGTCTATATCGTGAAAAACGTATCTATCCTTGTTTTACTTGCTTCACTGCTTCCTCCACTCGTTTGTGAATCGTTGGCAGGATCTTGATGTGCGAATCCACACACTTCAGCACGCAAGAATCCATCTCCTTCTGGATGCCGGCCATCTGGGAGTCGCTTGGGCTACCATTCGCGGGCATCGAGTCACGTGCACGGTCTTGGCAGTCCATTGCACAACGTTGAAGGCGGCTCTACCAGATATAGTCAATTATTAATATCATGCTAGTCATACAAATGCACAGCAAATTGCAAAGCTAAGGCGTACCTGGAAAGTCTGCATTTCCTGTTGCAGGTAATTTTGCACCTGTTGCATTGGCATTTGGCACCGTTCGACGCAATTTTGCAGTTGTTCCGAGCTCAAGTTCTTATTGTCAAAGCACTTGGCGCTGCACAAATATCCATTTTTCTGATAGAAATTGTACGAATAACATGAGTCATACACTCCCATTCACGCACCATATATACACACACACGTGCACATACACACATAGATATACCTGCAGATCACGCAAAATAGATCGATCGAGGTTGTCGACCATCTTGTTCACGGCATCGTTCATCTTGTTTTCCGCCATCGTTTGCTAGCTCTTCGTTCTTTGTGATTGGCTCTCCAAGGTTTCCAAGGATTTTATCCAATAATCTTCTTTCCTTATTCTATTTATCCCATAAACCCAATAATCTACAACAATAATTTGGATAAAATACGAGCATAGAGGAAGAATGGGTTTTATTGAAAGGGAGGAGGGTCACCTTTAGCATTTCGAGAGCAAAGACCGTCATGAGTAGCGATGCGATACAGTTGGGGGCGTGTTACGGCCGCTATCGCGAGTGGAAGAGCGTTGCTTCTGCTGCCACAGAGGTTTCTGATCCAACTTCTGAACAACCACCGCTAGTCGCGGTCGTGGTGCAATTTGAAGCCACTGCACGCGAGGATTTTCGTGTCGGATTTGCCGCCAATCCTGCTTCGACCTCTACATTGACTACAGAGATGCAATCTGACCGTGCGGTGCACTTGAATTGGCTTTACGAGATCGCGATTGGATCCAGTGGCAATACGGATGTGGTGTGGCGCAAGAACGTTGGGAAATCCGGGAGTGCTGTAAAAGAAATCGAATTGGCAAAGATCTTTGCTGGCCGCACGTGCTCTCCGCAAGAGTTTGTGCCGTATTGGGTCGTGATTCAGAGCGGTGCGCTCATTTTTGGTATTGGGAAAACCGTAGGGGAAGATACTGTTGCGAAATGCGTCGATTCAATGTTTACACCGGTTGATCATGTCGCGTTTACGACTTGGGATGCACCTGCTCACTATCGCAACATTGTATTCGCGCCAGTGTATGATCAGCCATTACCAGTGGACAACATGATTCCAAGGGTGATAGTGCGTGCAGATCCATTCGGCAACCAAGATCTGCTAACAGCAGTCCAACGCAGCGAGTATGAGAAGGAATTTGCATTGGCAAAACGTCGTTCGGAACGGTTTGGTGGCGCATTTCAACCACCAGATATTCGCAAGTACATGGATCCGAAAGAGATTCGCAAGCTGCAACGCACAGGTGCCATTACACAAGGCACGGGCTTCACTACAGGTTTTGATATGACCAGTCAAGAAGAGACCGCAAAGCGACAAGAGCGCATGAAGCGCTTCAACACACCGCAATTTGCAGTTGATTTCTCGACCGAAACCTCGCGTGCACTCGCGGAGGGGATGACACAGGAAGAATGGCAGGAAAAACAACGAGAGAAAGAGAAATTACGTGAACGCGCGATCAAATTTGGATTATCGACCGCAAATGATGTCGAGGAAGGAATCACTAAGAAAGAATTGCGGGCTGCGTCGGCCAAAGTACGAAAGGAACGGTGTGATATTCGTGACGATGCGATGATCGAGTATCGGGAAGATGCAATTCATGTGTATTCACTGGACGAACGCTTCCAACAGGTGCGCACAAGTGATATTATGGGATATTTTCTTGGGTATGGCCCATCGTACGTCGAATGGATCAACGACAGCTCCTGTACGGTTATTTTTGATGACCCATTCACCGCTGGCCGCGCATTAATTGCGCTTAGTCAAGCAATTCCACCACAGACTATTAAGAAGAAGAAGGAAACTATCACCGAAAGCACCACCATCTCTGAGCCCAATACTCAAGTAGGAGATGCCGGTGCCGAGGATGTGGATATGGAAGATGCAGAAGCAGAAGAAGAAAGCGGAGACGCTGACGCCATGGACGGAATCGTGAAAGCAAACGCTACGAGTACGGAAGTAGCTGTAGTAGAGGAAGAAGTGCCAGACGAAGCATTCAACCGCTCACAATGGCGGTTTGGACTGCCGATCGGCAGCAATTCGCAACCGAAACATAAGAAATGGCGGCTATTGCTGCGCAAAGCTACCGTTGATGACTTCCCGCCGGAGAAGACGCAGAAGAAGTATCATGAACGCTCACAGCGGTTGCAGCAACGCGGACGTGGCCATCGCCAGGATCGATACGAGTCATCCTCTCGTCGTGAAGGTAGAGCACGCGCACATCCATATCGAAACAATTCGTCGAGTGGGTCCCGTAATAGACGCCGGGAAATGTCTGGCGATCAGTTTGATGGAAATTCACCACCGAGAGACACAGGGAAACCTTCGACACGCTTCCAAATGAACGATGACGGCTCAATCAATTTTGTTCGAGCGAAAGATGAGGAAGGTGCTGCAAGTGGAAGGGATAGTGTGGCTGATCCGGTCAATACGGAAGAATCGACATCAGCCATGAAGACAGAAGAATCCTCATAAATACCCAAGAACAATCAAACGAAATCGTAGAGTTGGACATGGAAGATAAGTGAAGATATAATGTCAAATAGGTTGACGAGGTCAAGTGAGCTTGAACGTGTGTACTCTCTTTTATAATAAAAACTTGGCACTGATAGCTTCGCGACAGTACGGGCATTCGCCAAAGACTGTATTGAACGATTGCCGCGCCGTGGGGAGTGCCTTGAGCCAATCAAAGAGGCATTTCTCATGGAATGGACGGTTACAATTGCCATTTTCACATAAACGATCAGGAATCATCGTCTGTAGGGGTTGCTTTGCTACTTGTGCGGTAGTTTCTGACTCAGGAACATCATCTGTTGTCGTTGGTTGGTCGATTTCGAGTCGGTAGCAATAGCAAATCCCGCATTCAACCGCGAATTCATCCGTTTGCACGTGTTTTGGCGATGGGAATGCCACGTTCAAGATCAATTCCAGATTCTCACGCACCGTAAGGCTCTCATCCCATTGTAAGGCCTTGTCGTTCCATTTCTCACGGAGTGGCGCAACGGTAGCGTCATTCCCGAAGAAGCTGAGCTCACAGATTGCACGTGGCTGCGCTGGATCAACTTCAATTTGAATGGACGTAAACTTTTCCAATGCAATTCTTCGCCTACCAGTCGCTCGCGTTGGGTGATGTGGCTCCAAGACACATGTATGGGCATCGATGTCGTCCAAGACATCCCAGAATTCCTGGTAATTCTTTAAAAACGCATTGAACGCACTCAAAATCTCTTTTAATACAAATGGACGCTTCGTGCCTTTAGACACCGTGCTTAAGGGCACTGCAAATGGGTCAGGCGCATCGACAAAGCACTGAACTTGAGATGCAGGTGCTGCTGCAGAAAACGAGTTGTTGACTTCTACAGTTGGTAGATGGATACGGATGGCGTGTGGACGATTCGCAGCGTCGTGGGTCTGTAACTCCAATGTACATAGGTCCTCACGGAGCTCCAACAAGTGGTTCCATCCGATTGCATCCAGTTCCTCTTGGAGATGCGTATAGTACTCTGCGCTTGGGAGGGGTTGTTGATGAACGGAATTTGCAGGTGTACACATCGCGATCAGTTCTTCTAATTCCATTGCAAAGCTGGCAAGTGAAGCTGATTGCATCAAGCGAATCTAATATTGGCAATGTAATTCACCCAACAGTCATATATCAAGCAAAGTAAAAAGAACGAGTCGACTGGTTGACCTTCAATGTGTCTTTGTGTGCCGCCAAGAGCGCTGCAAGCGGTGCTTCAACGTCCAATTCCGCCGCGTCGAACGAGACGCTACCGTTCACGTATTTGACTCCACGAAGACATACTTTGTATTCGTCCTGGCCCACACAAACATACCCACTAAAGCATGACAATCCGGCATTCGTCGGCACGAATTGCAGTGGACGCCGATGCTGCAGCATTATTGTATCCCTTTGTGGAATTGGCGCGTTTTTCCTGCCACCTTCGTGCGACCTCACTGGGCCTTGGGTTACACTCCGCTACTTCAATATAACCCTTTGACCACGAATAGCTCCTAAGAATGAAAAGCTATTTTAATAACTCGGGTATGCAAATATTTACAGATCACAAGTGCAGAAGTGGATGCGGATATCAATAGCCTTGCTCGCTTGTCAGTGAATCATCGATGGGTCTGATGAAGCAGTTCGCATCGCTCTCACTTCCCAGCGCAAGTGAGCTCATCGCTGTACACATCAAGAAACACTGCAAGAGTAGACACAAAAAAGAAAATACATAACCATGCCGAGTCCATCTATGCTGGAGAAGCAGCAATCAGTGCCGATGATCTTTCGTCGACATGGCGACACAGCCCCCAAAACCCGCGGTCATGCATTGGGCAACACCAAGCCAGCCTCCTATTACGTGCATGAGCTGGAGAAGCAAGGGTTGGCTGGAATGACAACTCTTGATCCCAATGCCACATCTGCACTGGCGATCACTCGGCCATTTAATCCTTCGTTCATCGCGTACGACAAAAAAGTGCTGCGCTTTGGTGCGTATTTTCTGGAAGCTGTGCACGAAAGCAATTTAGAGAACTACCGAGTGCGAAAATGCGAGGTGTTCTATTACTTGGAAGATCATACATTGCAGATCACGGAACCAAAAGTGGAGAACAGCGGCGTTTTGCAGGGCAATTTTGTCAAGCGTCATCGCATTCCCATGCCTGAGAGTGACCAACAGGGTAACATCCAGTATTTCACGTTTCATCACCTCAATATTGGTCGTGAACTCGCTTTTTACGGTCGCACATTCCATATTATCACTGCCGATGCATTCACGCGGCAATTCCTGCAATCACAAAACATTAACGTCCCACAGGATGAAGAAGCACCGAGAGACGCGTACACAGAGCACCGGAAGCTGCACATGTCGAGAGAAACAGGACAAGACCCTGACGCCAATTACGGAAAGAAGCAGTATCCAATGAAGGAATTCATGGAGGCATCGCTAGGCAAATTTGCACGGCCGAGTGACCACTTGCGTCGTTTCTTGGAACATGACCGCCATGTGCTGCGTTTTTTTGCGATATGGGACGATACTGATACGTTGTACGGCATAAAGCATCGTTACACGCTGCATTATTTTCTCGCGGACCAGACGATCGAGATTTTGGAGTCCTACGAGCGGAATTCTGGTTGTGATCCATTCCCGAAGTTGCTCAATCGTACAAGACTCTCGAAAGACCCGACCAAGCAAGCCTGTGCTGCCGTCTGCGATGAAGAAACCGAGGATTCGATTGCAAAACAAAATTTCTACTCGTGGGAAGATTTTGCGATCGGCAAATACCTGCAAATCTACAACCGGCGGATCCTGCTACTTGATGCTGATGAGACCACACGCGAGTGGTATCAACTACACCACATGTCATTGGCGAAAGCGATCGTGGTAAAAGAAGACCCTGCAGTTATCCCGCCGTTTGTACCACCGCCACATGACGGCATTGGCTCGGAGGAAGACTCGCTGCAGTCCTGCTACCATTTGTTACCAAAAGCTCCGTTGAAGAGCATCGAGTCGCTAGATAACAAAGAAGTGCTGCGCTTCCGAGCGCGATTTGACACGACGCAACCTGAAGATATTCATCGTCGATTTATTGTGTCAGTGGTTGTTTCAGATCAAAGTATTTCAATCCTGGAACCGATCCAACGCAATGCTGGCATTGTCGGCGGTAAATTTCTGGAACGCATGCGTGTTAAGCGCAAGGGTGCAACGCTCACCGCTAATGGCAATAGCGCTTACTTGGGTCTGGACGATTTTTATGTTGGTGCCTCCGTGGAGATGGCGGGCCGGACATTTATCATTTATGAAATGGACGAGTATAGTGCGAATTATATGGAAGCTCGTCCACAAAAATTCCCTAGATCGGATAAGCTGGTCGTGCTGCGTAAAATTCGAAGCCAACTCGATAAAGCTGAGTTTCTGGCACGTGTCGCCAAATACAAGCAGCAACAGCAGACGCGGCACGAAGTGGATGTTGAAGAACTGGCAGCGTTGTTTGAAGGGATGGTACGAGATTTCTATCATCACGATGCCATCACGATCATCCGCAACTACGGCAAGAAGGATTCGATGAACATGGAATTGGAAATGCTGCTGCAGCTGCTCGTATAAGAACAAAACATAAACAAGAGAAACTCCCCTATAATCTTCACGAATATAATACCTGCACACCTGCTTTCACCACTTACAGTATTATGTGAAAAGCGCTTGATTGATATTCTCTTAGAAGCCTTTCGTTTTTCCCCTGAAAAACGCGACAGCAAATAGAGCGAAATATCGAGTCTAAACGTTGATAACACGAGCGAGTTTCTGAATGCGGTTCAATAACAGATCCCCCTTCTTGATGGCGTCCTGGTACTGGGCATTCTTGGCGTCTGGACGGTTTGTTTCGATCACACCCGCAACTTTGTCGATCTTGGCGTTCAACCGGCCCGCTGCAATGAAACGCGCCAGTTCCGTATCAAGGAAGTCGACACTCACACCGAAAGCTGTCGACATGGATGCAATGGTAACGCTGCGATACGCTTCGAGGAATTGCGAGTACGCCAACACGCGTAGCTCGCGGTACATGAAGCGCGCGTGCGTCGAGAGGTATTTGTCACGCAAAATGTACGGCTGAATGTCAACCATGGCGGTGAAGAAGCGCTTGTAGTTGCAATCGTAGAGTCCATTAAGGAAATCTGCCAAGAATGGAATCTCTCCAATCACTGCCAGGATCTCTGGCGAGTCCACAATCTATAACATGATGAAGACAAATGCGTCAGTAATCATTTGGATTAGGAGGCACATTAGACAGTTTACTCACTTTCTTCTTCAAATCGACGCGTGACATGCTCAACACACAGGTAATGACGCAATAAAAGATCATCGTGTTGTATGTCATGAGTTCCGTTGCCGTGAATGTCGCCACTGATTCTTGGAAGAGTGTCGATGCCTTCTTGAAATCCCGCACCATGAGCAAATAGCAGCCTTCGTAGACCTTCAAGCGATTACGACGGTCCCAATCGCCCCCTTCATCAATCAACCTAATCAATACAATCACCCATTATGGATTTATTCGTCTGCCAAAACCCATGAAAGAGGGACTGCAAATGCATCCATACATAACCAAGAACTTACGCAGTAGCTTTCTTGATGTATGTCTCCACCAACTCCAGATCCGAGAAGAATAACCCAATGCGGATGATATGCAAAGCCACCAGGATCTTCTGGTTGATGGATTGCGGCTTCTCCCCCGCCACGCGGAACGCCTCGAGCGCCTGCTCCTTGTCACCGATGCGCGAATACAAACGTGCCTTCGCGAGTAATGCCTCTAACACCTCAATGTCACCCAAGTTTTGCGTAGCATCTACCAGTCGGTCATCCAACGCTTTCAGTTCTTCTTCATTCGCATTGGTCATCTCCTGAACCAGTGCAGCATCGAGCGGCCACTGGAACTCCTCACAGACGCGTTTATAGAAGGGCGTCATCTGGTGCTCCTTGATCAGCTCCAGCAATTTGTTCTGGTAACTTTTTTCCGTGGATGGCACCGTACTGGCAGGCGTATGTTGATGTTGCAACAAAAAGTAAAGTTCCGAAATCTTCATGTTCGGCAACGTGCTGAGCGCGTCTTCGATCTCTTCCGAGATGTTCCCTGCACTCGCTTGTTTCTTCAGCGCAGGCTTCTTGTCCACCTCTTCATTAGTTTTCGTCTTCGTTTGGTTGTCTGCGGCCATGTTTTCCTTCAACAAAATCTTCCGTTCCTTCCCGTTGATTCGATCACCCGCTCGCTCTTTATGCTACTTGTGTTTGGATCTTCTCGATGCAAATGAGGGGATAAAGAATAGAACCGAACACCTCTTTTTAGTAGACTGTATAATACTCAGATTTGAAGATAAGAAATTAAGCTTATTTAACGAGTTCGTTATATCTGGCGATAACAAGACAAAATGGGCTCAGTCATCTCATGAAGATCTCTAGATGAGAAATGGAGCAAGCACCAGAGCGACAGTATTTATTGAGGTGATATCGTCTTCTAAAAACCTTAGTGGGGAAGTCTGTGCCATAGCGGGGATAGTATCGCCATTCCAAGCATTACCAATTTGATGTTTCGTCAAATACTCTATTTGGATTTTGCAGGGGCGAAGAAGACAAATACCCCACCGAATTGTTCCTTCGTTGCCTGGTCAGGCACACCGACGGTATCAGGGATCGACTCTTGAATGACTTGCATCTGCTCCATTGCTTTCTCCTTCATATGGTACTGTGTTCCAAACTTGACTGTCACCTTCACTTTATGGCCCTTTGATAGGAATTTTTTCACTTGCTCTGCCTTCACCTTAATGTCATGGCTCTATAGGAATAACAAAATGTAAAGATTAGATAAATACACCATTCTCAAGCAAAAGAGAGGGTACAGTTGCGAAGGCGGATGCTAAACTGAAGGAAGCGTGACGTGGTCGTGACTTACCGCAATATTCACACCAAAGACGACTTCTTTATCCTGTTTGGGCTTTTGTGCTTTCACCGCCTTTTTCATCGCAAATAATCGCTTCTTGGCGTCAAACATCCGACAGACCACCTGCTTCCCATTTTGTGATACTTGCACGAGATCTACCCCCTGGTTCTTTGCTCGCGTGAGCGCTTCTTGCAATGGCACATTCCGCAACATCTTGCCATCTTCATCTACGACTTGGACGACGCTGGCTGTGATCTGTTCATTCACTACACCCCACTTCCCCTTCACTGTCGCAAACCTTCGGTAGGCGTGCACAGGTGGCGAAGCAGTCAGCCATGTCTGCGTACTTTGTGCCAAGGCCCAATGACTCATGGCTGAGTCATTGAAATAAAATACCGCTGGTCTTCTGCATGCAGCATGCAGTGATGGTGTGCGGCAGCGAGAGAGCACCTTCGTGAACACCAGCGCCATTTTCACAAACAATTAGCCCTGTGATGCATTCGTGCCTTTCCACCACAGACTTTCAAAACATATCTGCTTATCAGATATATAACAAACAATATCCGTTATAACAAATTTTAGCTCAAATAACCTCGATCTTCTATTCGCAACCTGTGATAATTAATCAAAGAGTTCAATAATATATAACTGATATATTTTCGTTACATTTTACTGGTTACAAAGTCTAAAATTGCGCTCTTTTCTTTGAAAGAATCAACATGGAGGAATCGGATATGAGTAAGTCGTTGGAGATGAAAGCAGACCCGCTGGGACAGCAGAATACAAGCGAGGGAGCTGCGATTACCACAAATGACGGAGGATCGAATGTGGATGCGCCATTGTTCGAGGAATACTATGACGACTGGGGATCCTTTGATCAGGCCGTCGCGAACGCCATCGAGAAGCACCACCCGATTCGCAAGCGGTCATCGCTAACGTTTGAAGTCTATAATCGCACCGTATCCAAAGGTGAAGCATAAGCATACCGCACGGTTTTATTATGGTTTAGTGGTGAGTACTGACCTTATTTCGGGCATTTTTTGATCGACAAAAAGGTCGGCATGACCGCAAGAATATAGCTGATTACTTGTCCAAGACTTTTAAATGCACGCACGGCATCAAGTTTCGATCTCGAGGAAATGGTAAGCGATTGCGCCACAAGTTGCGAGACATTGGGTGCCCATTCCATGTGTATGCGTCGGCTGTGGAGTATGGTGCTACGTACCGTGTGAAAGTGCGCATGCATGACAAACACAATCACCCAATCGGTCCGGATTCCATGAAAAACATGACTGCGTTACAGGATTCTGATTACGAATTGAATCACGATGATGCTGAGGCATCGGCAGCGATCGCTAATGTAGTCGCAGAATCAAATGTGTCACTTACGGAGGAATCGCATACGCAGTCGCAAAGCACACATGTGAATACCCATAGTGTTAGCCAGAACTCGAGCTACGAGCAAGTGCAGGCTCATGCCCAAACTCAGGCAGCGGCAATAGCACAAGCTCAGGCGGTGGCTCATGCGCAAGCTCATGCCCATGCACAAGCGATATTCAAAGCACAGCTGCAAATTCAGCAAACACAGCTCGCGCAGGCGCAAGCCGAGGCACTGTTGAAGGCACAGGAGCAGGCCCAATCACAAGCACAGGCATTACTGGACGCGCAGCATAACCATGCCACAGATATTTTGGACGCCAGTGTGCATGAGAGCGAAGTTCTCTTGGATGGAGCTATTGAAGGCAGCATAGGAGACGATTTTGCGTCGACAACAAGTAGTAATAGTTTGCAAACGGCAAAGTTTGAAGAAACTATGACGCTTGAAGGACTGCGCAAGCGAATAGCTGAATTTGCGGACGAACGTGATTGGAACCAGGTATGCTTTCTTCGCTTCTTGGTACAGGTGTGTTGCATAACGTGAGCTAATATCTCTGATGTTCGCGCGCGTACTATCGTTACAGTTCCACACGCCGCGTAACCTCTTGCTAGCACTCACAGGAGAGCTGGGTGAGCTGTGTGAATTGTTTCAATGGAAAGGGGAATGCAAAAATGTGGACGGTGAGGCACTGATTCAAGTCTTTTCGTGCAAGTAATTTTGGTGAGGCTCATGATACTTACTGATGGTTAGACTGGACACCAGAAGAGAAGACGCATTTAGGCGAAGAGCTGAGTGATGTGATGATCTATCTCATCCGGCTTGCAGGTATGCACCTTATAATAATCTAGCAAGTCCCAACCATTCCTTCACATTTTTGGTTATTGATGGCACATATAGATAAGTGTGACGTCGACTTTCCAGCCGTCATCAACGATAAGATCATCAAAAACGGCATCAAATACCCAGCGAAACTGGTATGACCTTAAGAGTTGCAGCGTTTTGAATCGATTTATGCGTACAGCTAATCCGATTTGACTGTTGCAGGTAAAAGGATCCTCAAAGAAGTATAACGAATACAAGCGTATGCGTTTGGACAAGAGTTCGATATAGATTATCGTCTGCACAATACATATTGGGTGTAGGTGGGCCAAAATAGATGTTATTAGCTCCAAGTGTGGAGGGTCGAGAACCGTGGAGTAATATGGGGTTTTATCCGCTATCTCTGACTTGGAAGATGTTGATTAGCAACCAACACATAACCAAGATTTGGCTATGGGTCCTACATATGTAACAAACAAACCGACTAGTCATCCTCTAATCTTCCGCTGCATCGCCATCAACCTGACGATTCTCGATCTCCAGCTTCTCGATCATTTGCAAGAACTCCTTTTCTTCGTTCACACTGACAACCTTTGGCTCCATCTTGACCGACATTGTGCCCTTCTTGGCCGTAATGTGCTCTCGCACCGTTTCAATGGCTTCCTGGAGTTTCTGGATACCCTTTTGCTTGTCCAACGTACTGGTAGTCATCACATACATCGGTGGAGCAATCAGCTTGACCTTCACGGGGATTTCATCCGTTCCACACGCTTGTGCCGCTTGCAGTGCCGATCGGATGGCTTCAATACCTTCATAGGTAAAACACGTCACTTCGATATCCGCGCGCACCTTGATCGGTTGTGGGGTCAAACGACGGCGAATGTGTGCTTTCAACGACGTCAACAACTCAGGTGTGATATCGAGCCCTTCAAACACCGAGTCATCTGTGATACCCATCTTGAAGACATCGTAGCAGTGCACATACTCGGCCTATATGATTCATCACATATAAGCAAACAAAATGCATGCAAACTTAAGCTCGTGATCATGGCCATCAGCTTCAATTCGAACAGTTCTGCATACCTTCTTTTCATCTTCGCTTTGAGTTTCCAGCTTGAATTTCTTGTACAGTGGCCATGCGATCTTCTCGTACAATTCCTCAATTTCCAAAGACGTTTCTTGGGCAACTTGACGCAACACACTAAAAACGCATAGCAAAATCGAGAAAAATCCACATAAGCTAATGAAGCAATCAATACTGTGGCAGGCCAGAAGTGCATTCCTTCCTACCCGTGCACCGTCTTGGCCTTGTTGTATCGCTCTTCACATTTGGCGATATCTTCTGGTGAGACTCGACGCTTGGAGAGATCAATGTATCCTTTCTCCTTGTCGACACGCAGCACCATCACGACTTCGTTCTTGCCGACACGGATCAGCTTGTTAATCGATCGAATACGACGACGCGAAAGTTCCGACAGCAAGATCATCCCTTCAATGTTGTTGTACTCCAAGAGTGATACGTACGCACCCATCTCGGCGATCGATCGCACATTCACCATGACCAATTCATCGATTTCCGGGTATTTCTGCTCGTAGAAGCGGCATTGTAGTTGCAAAATTTCCTGGGCATTGCTTGATTCTTCGCCTACCGCACCAACGGCAGCATTCGCTTCTGGGGTCGACATGCTCACACTCTTTCTTTTTCTACCAGCAGCACGAGTCTGAGGATATTTGTTGGCTTTTGATCGTCCAACCACACAGAAGTCTCGATCAAAAGCACCCTCCCCACCAAACCACAAGAAACTTCCAAAATTCATAAAAATTGCTTTGTTTTTTCCAAAAATCAAGAAATTTACATCAGCATTGTAAGATACTAGATGTTTTATTCAGTTGATTTTTTCAAAGTTGAAGCCTCTCAAGTCAAGAGATCACATGAGATGCCAAAGTACGAGGAACTCAGAGAAAAGCTCCTGCTTTTACTAGACAACCATAGAGTGGAGATCTCCGTACCTGCACTCGATGACCAAGTGGCCATTCTTGAGAGAGAGATGTTTCTAGCAGCGTTGACATTTCTATCAAGGAAGAATTTGCAGTGAGAACACTCCAAGACTTTCCGGTGCTTGATCACGTGGTTGACTCTCCCACACTGAAAACAAATATTTGCTGTATACTGCTCCGCACATTAGATCACGCGCCTTTCAGTCCGTTCCATCTTGTACTTTAGTAGCTTCTTGAACTTGTAGTGAGACCACATGAGCATTGCTCTTGACGCCTTGCTTAAAATTCTTTTTTTTGCTTGGACGTCATCTCTGAAGTCCCGAAAGATGAAAGGACTTTATGATAGCTGTTTGGTAACCATTTGGAGATCCTGCGATGTATGTTTGACATCATCGCTTTCATCTGTTGAAAGATCCTGTAAACTCTCTTTCTTATGTGGTGACATTTTCGCTTGGACTTTTCTTGAGATAACTGAGACTTGAGGCGATCGACCAACAGAGCTGACCAAGTCGCAACCAATTATCCAGTCTTTACCGTACTTCCGTGCGATCGACAGGCACATGGTGTAAAGAGCATGCTCGAAATGCACGCCGATCTCATAGAGCACGTCGCAGTAACATCTCCCTTTCATCTTATTTTTGCAAGCTGTCCGTCTGTGCGGAAAACGTATGAGATTCCATTTTGTCTGTCTGGCCAAACCTGTCACACTGACTAGAAAACCTGACAAACGAATTACCTCGAAATCTTATTTTCAGTATAACCAACTGCAAGTGTGTCTTTGCAACTAGTATGGGGAATTTTTTGCTGGTATGGCATTCGACAATTCGCCACCATGGTGTCAAAGCGCTCAAGAAGGAACTGGCAAAGCGCACTACCGTTCGTTCCGTCGACGAGTTTCGTACAAGCAAGCGATGTTTCCACTGTCACGCTGAACTTTCGAAGGTAATCTTCCCGAAAATGGTCAACGGCGTTCCCGRTGGCACAATTGAATCTCRATBCGTTTTGCACTGTGAATCCAGTGAATGCAAGACGTTTTGGGATCGCGACGTGAACGCTTCGCTGAATATTATGCGCGTGACGACAGAACTTTTCAACAATCGAGCAAGACCAGAGTACTTGCAACGAGAATCAAGTGAGTCGTAGAAGCGCAAAAAAAGCGTGAGCTCGGGGTCTTCGGACTTGAACCTGCTCACACGGTACAGCCTGTATTCTAGGTGTAACTACGTGAAACAAAGAACCCAAAATTGAGCTACCCAAAATAATCAGGAATCATTTTGAACCAAAGTGGCAGCTCAATTGGTTGCCATCTCCAATTGACACCATCTAAGATGTATGAGTCCGTGGAAAATCAGATGGATGCTAATGAAATTAACAACGGGAAAGCGGGAGATATGCGTGGTAACCAGAGCGGACGCAGCGCAAGCGAAAGCTGCCATCCTTATGGAGAAGACAATTATGGTGAGAGTACTGGACAGTTGCATCTCCAACACACTCCAAACACGTTCGTTCCTGTTGTATGCAGTATCTTTGGTGTGATTATCTTCATGCGGCTGGGGACGATTGTTGGCTCTCTTGGATTGCTGTATGCAATACTCACCATTACGGTTGCGTTCGTCATTACGTTCATTACCATTGGATCTGTTTCGGCGATCACATCGGCAGGTACTATTGAAGACGACATGGATTAATTGTTGCTTTTTGCTACTAGTGCATTGTGACCGACTAATTCAAGCGTTATTGACGTAGTCGATGCAAGCGAATGCGGTAATGGACTCTTTGGTGCGTTACGCTGTGCGCTTGGTGAACGGTTGAGCCACATGAATGGTGTCATGCTCTACCTAGCGTTCAGTGTTGGCGGAGTGTACTACTTGCTGGGATTGTCAGAAATTTCGTTATACTACTTTCGAAGTGAACAAATTAGTGCGAGCTGGATGACGACAATAGTTTCAAGCGTTCTTTTAGCCATTATTACGCTTACCTTTACCGCAGGTATTAAATTATCGCGAACAGCTCTCGCTGTTGTCTTCGTGATGGTGCTTGTTGCCATCGGTTGTAATATTGTGGTGCTTTTGGTTCAGCTCCCGCCTTCACAGACACAGTTTTCAACCAGTCGACTTCGAGAAAATACACTATCGATTGGTAGGCATATGCAGCTGCAACAGCTTGTCAACACATTCTCCAAGTTCTTCCCTGCTTTTTGTGGTGTTATCGCTGGTGTCAACCTGGCTGAACACATAGCAGCACATGCGCCTTCATCGCCGTCACCATCGAGTCTACGTGAGCATCCAAGGCCGACCAAAAGACTTATCGTTGGCATTCACAAAGGACTTGGATTCAGTTACGGAATATATCTTATACTTAGCTTCGTGCTTGCAGCATCCATCAACAACGACACTCTCCGCAACCAGCAATTTGTGGTACCAACCGAAGTAGATTCCGTACTGGTCATCCCTGTTATGTATATAACAATTGCCTTGACCACGCTCACATCAGCATTCTCCAATCTTATGGGCGCTGTTCATATCCTCACAACACTTATCAAAGATGCGTCAACACCGATGCGGTCGAATATTGGTAGCAGAAGCGAGGAGATCCCGTTGTTAAGATTGAGCGCAAGATCGTCAGAACGATCTTCTTCAGTTCATTCCACTAAGGCAGTGTTGTGGACGTGGATGCTGATGCAAACAGCTCTTATCTGCGGGTCAGTGGACAAGATTATCCCTCTCGTCAGTGCAACGTTTCTCCTTAGCTTCGCATGTCTCAACTTTTCATGCTTTTTCCAAGAAGTGTCGCCTGGAGCGTTCAGTCCGTCATTTCGAATGGTAAGATACATGCCAATGATTATCTTGTTACAGCCTTAATTCTCAATGTATCCGCGTTATGTGTGTAGTACTCGAAGTGGACAGTGCTATTAGGCTGTGTGTTCTGTCTTGCGATGTTTTTTCTTGTGGTGTCACCGATCTTTATCATTCTTGCAACGATTGCGCTCGTTATGTATGCCGTAGTTTACAGAGAAGACCTTCAACAAACGATGGAGCTGGTTCGAGCAATGAGCAAGGGTTCTGGCAAACAAAAAGGATTGACAACAGGAAGCACGAATCCATTATCTCCGGTGGATTTCTCTTCACTAAAGAACTTCCACGATGATGATAGTGATGATGGCAAACTGACAGAGCGATTTGAGTTAGCCGCATTATATGTTCGAGACGCAATTCGAGGTCGATATTTGGGGGATGAATATTTACTGCAGGGTATGCATCGTATGCACTACAAGCGTGCGTATATGGTACTGCGATGCATGCGTATCGGTAACATGTGCGTGTTACTGGCGTTGATGTACTTTGAAGCACCCTCTTGGTGCTTCTTCTTATCATCATGTGGTAACAGGGACAAAATTCTCACATGGAATCTTCCTATTTTACCTCAACAAGTTACCATTGCGATCGAATTTGTTTGCTTACTACTGCTAGCAATCGAAATGGTTGTGAAATACTCGTATATGGGACAACGGGTATATTTAGTGAACAAGTGGCGTGTGTTCCAGCTCGTGATCCTCATCACCGATGCCGCCGCAGTTTTGATTGTGGCATTGTCTCCGCGCGATCATGAATTCACTAAGCGTTCCATACATAGAGAGCATGAACTCGCTGCATCAAGAGCGTTGCTGTTCACTCGATTGGTTCGTCCTGTGCTATTAGTGACAATGAGTCATCGCCTACGTTCTGGGTTTGGGAGCTTGTTGAAGGCGTTGCCTCGTTTTATGGATGGTTTGTTGACGATCGTGGTTATCATTGCATTGTATGCAATCTGCGGTATGATATTATTTGAAGGAACTGACGAAGCGCATACCTATTTTACGTCGTTTGCGGATTCTTGTATCAGCTTATTGGTGCTGATGACGACAGCAAACTACCCAGACGTGATGATGCCAATATATTCTCAAGTACGCTTCAGTAGCGTTTACTTCATCACATTTTTGATGATGACCCAGTTGCTGGTGTTGAACCTTGTGTTTTCATCTATCTATCACAATTATCGGCAAGAAGTGTCCCAGCGGGCTCTCCGATATGCATCGAAAAGGACTCAAGCGCTACAAGCGGCTTTCCAACTTTTGCCTGGAATAGACTCGACAACTGGAGAGCAAGTCGATATAAATCTTGTGGATTCCAATAAGATAATCACTGGAGAAACTTATGAGCGTCTGATTATGGAAATTCGGCGTCCTGCTGTCTCCCTTTTTCGCGATTACTCAAAATTGAAACGTGGCCAGTCAGAAAGCATTTCTCTGAATTTTGGTGACAAAGATAAAGGACAAAAGGTGATTGATTATACCCAATTTGTAGTGATGATCAAATCGTTTTTTGCAGGCCGAAATTCTCCACGTTCAGCTAGCCGAATAGCAGAAAAACGCAGTACCGCTCTAGTATTGAGCTGGATTGAAGCATTTGTACTTCGAGGATGGTTTGACAAATGCGTCGATATCATAATCCTCGGCAACCTATTCGTTATCTTGGTCGAAATACAAGCTAAAATGAATGGAGCGGAGCAGGAGCACGTGGAATTGGAACGCTGGATGCCCATGTTCTCGGGATTCTATTTGGTCGAAATGCTGTTAAAATGGATTGTCTATGGTCTAGATCACTACTTTGATCAGCCCAAGAATGTCTATGATTGTGTCGTGACGGTCGTCATTTCGGTAGCTGAAGTCAGCGTGCATCTTCACTCGAACATTGCCGGGAATTGGGAGTGGATTCGATTTTTGTTGCTGCTACGGTTTCTTCGATGCTTGCGTTTGCTTGTTGCGCTCCAGTCACTCAGTTCATTGTTTGCCACTATCGCCCATTTGATTCCCTCTTTTACCACGCTCTACGGTAAGCTAAAGCTATATTTTAGTATGTTACCGCGCTATTTAAACGTCACGACGTTCATATAACATGCAAATGCTACAGGAATGCTAGGAATCGTAATGACTGAGTTTGCACTGGTCGGTATGGAGTTATTTGGTGGGAAAATCATTATGAACGACCCAGCGCTGGCCAATATAACGTTCGGCCAGTCCAATTACTACAGCAATAATTTCAATGATTTTGCATCCTCCATGATCACACTGTTTGAGCTGTTGATCGTCAATAATGTAAGTTTGATGTTGAACCCATGCTACTTGTTCTTTTTTTTAGAATGACTAACATCTGCTTTGTGTGGTGCGTTGTAACAGTGGTTTGTCATCATGGACGGCATTGTTGCCGTAACATCCAAGTGGAGTCGACTCTATTTTGTTAGCTTTTACATTGTTGGGGTTGTCATGGTGCTCAGTCTTGTGGTGGCCTTTGTCGTCGAAGCATATTTTGAAAGTCACCCCGCAGACAAAAAGACTGCAGATGAAAACCAAGAGTCAGAAACAGTCGCAGAGCAAATTCAACAGAAGGAGCGAGAAACAGACAAACTTGTTGAGCATCTCGTCACAAAGCGATCGCTTGGCATTCGACCACGAGGCGACAGCATTTATGTTGATGAGTTTCTGTGACGTGTGAGAGTTTTGCCACCCCAAGAGATCATATGATACCAAAGTACAAGTAACTCAGAGAGAAGCTCCCGCTTTTCTCTGTCTCTTTGAATCCCGACTTGACTAGGAAAAGTTAGTTAAGACTAAACAACCACAGAGTAGACATCTCCGATACCTGGACTCGATGACTAAGTGGTCATTCTTGAAAGAGATGTTTCTAGCAGCGTTGACATTTCTATCAAGGACGAATTTGCAGTGAAGATACTGAAAGACTTCCTGGTGCTTTATCGCGTGATTGGCTCTCCCACGCTTAATGTCATGTCATAGGGTTATAAAACTACAAACTGTGAGATCGATTGCGCAGATTCACATGAAGTCTGTCTACTGAAACTCTTTTATTCGAGGAATACAGAGATAGTAGCCATCTTCTCGAGTTCTCTATAAACGAGCTGCATATTTGAGTGTCGGAATCTGCTCTTTGGTTTCGTTCTTGGAGAAACCAACATATCTTGAAAAGAATCGAACTTGACCATCATCAGAGAAAGCGAGAAAAAGAATCCAAGAGTTGCTTGAAGAAGAGATGAGACGAAAGTACACACCTGGAAGAGTGATACAAGTAGAGCATCAACCAGAGCTCTTTCAAAATTAATACGAACCGTTTATTTCTTTAATTTAATACTTTATAAAGTGTTGTCCTTTTAAGAAGACTGTACAAATTACTGTCACTCTTTTTCACACTGGCGTCACCTTCGTGTTACGTTCGGTTAACACAGGTTATCAATTTCGGTCAAATTGGACATGAGAGGCGAAAATAGATGGCTTATGCTTTCATTGCTTTTCTTCTTGTTCATAAGTTCCCTCCATGCAGTTGCAGATGAAGAAACACACGATGTGGAACAAAAAAGAACAGAGATCGTACGTTTCATTTTGATCGGTGCGACAGGTAATTTAGCTGCCAAATACCTGTGGGTGACATGTGTTCGTCTGGCGTTTGAAGCAGCTTTACGTCGTGGGCAAGAGTATCATTTCATAGCTGGCGGATCTTTTACGAAAGAGCAGGGTGAGATATGGCAACGCAACTTTTTCGATGATGCATTTGCAGCTCGCGTATGCGGTAATAAGGAAAATACTTCAATGGAGGCAGCAACAGCACAGATGATGTGTCGCGATTTTTACTTGCATAACTTCATTCCAAATGTACAATACATCCCATTATGGATGGCAAAACACTATACTGAGTTAGCTGCAAAATTGAACGAAGAAAACCGGCAATTTGAGGAGCACAAGGTGGAGATTGGACGAATAGTATATCTGGCAATACCACCACAAGCATTCATTCAGGTGCATTTCGCAACTTATTCCAAATGTTGGTAGTAGTGAATACGTTTTTTTATGTGATTTTGACTCTTGTATGCTGTGGTTAGACTTGCGAGTTCATTCATCAAGACTTACGTCCGCTAAAATCAGCAGCAGATAATTTTATACCATTTTTGCGTGTCGTCATTGAGAAACCTTTTGGTAGAGATTTGTCATCAGCTCAGCACCTCGCGGATATGCTTCATTCAACTCTGAATGTGAGTTCACATGGAGACATCTTTAAATGCAACTTCTTCCCTAACGAGCTAGTTTTTGTGCAGGAAGACGAACTTTATTTAATTGACCATTATGCCGGCAAACCTGCTGTTCAGGCAATGAGAAGCTATATAAACAAGAATTATGAGCGTCTTCACGAACTCTGGGATTCGAAATACATTCGAGAGATGCAGGTATAAGGATCCCAACATATTCCGATACATCTTTCTTCTATGATTAATTTACCCGGAACCGAGGCTTATAGGTACAAATGTCCGAAGTAGAAACTCTGGAGCATCGGATCGATTATTTCCACAAGTAAGATGAAATTCCCCATTGCATAGAGTTCCCATGTATGTGGATTGTGTTGGACTAATATTATATTTTGGGCCTAAATAGCAATGGAATTATTCGTGACGTTATGGTAAACCATTTGCAACTACTTCTTGGTGATGCTGTAAGTCCTTCGTTCAAGAAGCGGTATAATAGCGATCAAGATGACGTCACACAGGATCAGCCACAACGAGTGCGCTTCATTAATTCATTGAAGCGGTCAACCTCGGACGATTCGTTCCTTGTGGGCCAGTACGAGGAATATGGTAAACACTATAAAATGGACATAGGACGAGAGCTTTCTTTGAATGACAGCTATTTCACGGCTACTGCTGCGCGAGTGGAATTGATCAGTTCTCTACCAGAGTGGCAGAAAACAAAATTCGTGATCTCTGCAGCGAAAGCATCATCTGAACGTCTGCTCACTATCAAGATTATTTTCAAGGATGGCGCAAAACGGGCTGATGGATCCAGGTCATCATCATCATGTGAACTGATCTTCACGATCCAGAAAGCTAAGAGCGAAATATTCGCAAACAGTGCACGAATCGACTGGAGTTGTGATTTGCTTGATGGACTAGAACCTCCAGACGGATGGTCATACGGTGATTCACACAAACCAATGATGCTTCCAATCGCGCAAAATCCAACAGAGTGGGAGCTTGGGGATGCGATGACAGCATATGACGTCCTCCTTCGTGAAGTTGTGAATGGCAACAAAATGCATTTCGTCAATGTTGACGAGGTGTTGGCAGCTTGGACATTATGGTCTCCCATTCTTGTAGAAGGTGAAGCGACAGATGGACGTCATTATCCTGTCATTATCTATCGAAGTGAAACATCTCCTTGGAGGAATGGGGAAAAGAAGACAGAAGATATCGTTAAAGCCATATCCAAGGATGAGTTGTAACATGGATAACTTTTGTTATGCGACAAATGGAGGATCAACTACCAACATGGGATAAAGACATGAATCTGTTCCACTATCTTGCTTTGAGAAAGGCAATTTATTCTGACATCTATACCAAGTTGTGAGCAGCCCAGTTGGTTGGTTAAGGACAGCAGCTTAAAGTTGTGGCTCGTGCAGATGAACGGATGTCCAAATAGGAGTGCTTGAAGTCTCAATACGAAGCATGCTCTTATGGAAAGAAATGCACCATCAAATTTTACAATGGCGAGAGAGACCGGTGTCCACTCTCCAGCCTACATGATACATTGGTCTGCACAGCCATAATGCTCACCACATTGTTGGCGATAAGAAGGTATCACCGTACAAATGCATCAAGTATGGCACCGGTTGTGCTGGACACCGCACGTGGAATGTCTCCAACAGGCACATCCGAAGAGGGAACACCCAGTCGTACGGAATCAAGAAGCGCAGCGGATCGACCACGGGGCTATCCTTATCGCCTCCTGCTTCATCATCTGCGGCATTATTGCGACATCGTACGCATCGGCTCCATGATAGTGACGAAATCGGCCCAAGCATTCTCACCATCGTCTCCTCATCTTCACCATTGGGGTCAATCTCTTCCAAGAACACATAGATATTGACATAAAATCCAAATTTGGTGTCGATGAACCGCGCGGGAATTGCATACGAGCAATCTCCCCGTTCATATAATGCACTATCAAGCACGTTCATCGCGTATCCAGTTGGAATCTTGGCTGGTTTCGTGCGTAATTCCCGCAGACCATGCTCCAGGATCCCAACATCACCGTTGAAATCCCATGGAATGATGCTTTTTCCGCGATACTGACCCAATAGCGTGCCGCTATCGATCCAATAATCACTAACTGTGTTCTCCAAGATGACCGATAGTTCGAAGATCAAATCTTCCAGTATCTGTAACCGCTGCGGCTGTGTCACACACACCTCTGGACGCACATATCGAGGGTCACGATTGCTCTCTGGCAGGCATTTGTGGATGCGATTGACCGACGAGGATTGCGCGCGCATCCGCGGGTCTTGTGTATGTCCTTCATTCATTGGTGCATGGCATATGAAGTACCAGAAAGCGACTACTTCAAATGCTATGATAAATGCAATCCAGAGTTGCCGCCCGCTTAGCTTCATGGCATCTATCAAGTTGAAAAATCTTCAGCAACGTATTCGGTGCAACTGTGCGACCGAAAGTATCACGAAGGTGACGCCAGCATGAAAAGGAGTGACAGTAATTTGTACAACCTTCTTAAAAGGATAACATTTTATAAAGTATTAAATTAAAGAAATAAACGGTTCGTATCAATTTTGAAAGAGCTCTGGTTGGTGGTCCACTCGTGTCACTCTTTCAGGTGTGTACTTTCGCCCCGTCTCTCCTTCAAGCAACTCTTCTTTGTCCATCAACCCGAATCCAATGTTAATCAGTCCTATTTTCGTGTGAGCCACATAATATAGTTTATTTTACCTCATTTTCTTCTTTGGCATCCCTTTTCAAATTCCCCGAGGTTTTTTTCGTCTTTCCCGTGCGTTCCTTTTTGCCTGGTGTGGTCATAGGCGGTAGACAAATGGCGTCACAAAGAATTGGCGGTCAACCACCACACACCACCACCCTCGGAAACAAACCCAGCAGGTCAAACAGAAGAGAAGAGCTGCTAGTTTACAAGCTTCTATTTACACATCAGCACACACATAGTCCATCATGGCTGAAGATTTGAAGGAATACTCGCTCGAAGAAGTCGCCAAGCATAACACGGCGCAGGACTGCTGGATGATCATCGGTGAACCGGGATTCAAGTTTGTCTATGACGTAACCGCTTTTCTCGATGACCACCCAGGCGGTCCGGAAATCATGATCGACGTCTCTGGTCAAGATGCGACCGACGAATTCGAGGATATTGGCCACTCGAATGACGCGCGGGAGCAACTGAAGCAATTCAAGGTCGGCAAACTCAAGGGCGATGAGAAACCTGCACCCAAGTCAGCGGCAAATGTGTCACAACCGAAGAAATTGTCTGGTGGTCGACAGGACGTGAGCGGTAACAACGGCCCACTGTTTCTCGTTTTGGCGGGTGTCGTGGCCGCTGTGGCGCTCTTCTTGAGCTTTGGCAGCAAAGCGCATTAACTCTGTTGTTATGTAAGTTTTGCCGCTTTTCTTGTGGTGTTTGTTTTTTGGCGACGTTCGCTTTACGCGAGTGGAAATAGTCGAGTCCGGATCAGCTACGTATGGGGAAATCGATAGATTGAGCAAGATTTTTTTTATATTCGCATGTGTGTGGATGGATGGACAGATGATGCGTTCAGAACGGCAGGAGATAACAACAACAAACAACAACCATTTTGCATAAACGCTTAACGGTTTGTCATTCGTGTTCTGTCAGGACTGTTCTGGTGATGATGTCATCGAGAATTGGCAACTATGTTATGGCCAGGGCTGCGTTCGTTTTGTCGAGCTATTTCACTGGATTAGTCAACTTTGTATGTTTCAACAAATTGTATAAGTAGGACAGAAGATGTACAAGAAAGATGGATGCATGCCATTTTAAATGTCTGCCGTGTTGCCATTAGTAGTGGTGGTAGTATGACTATTAGGGGCACCAGAAGCCGCAGTGGTTACCTCAGTACTCTTGGCTGCATACAATTTGTTCCATTGCGACATGGCGTCCCGCTTGTTTTCCTTATTGATCGCATCTAACATTAATACATTTAGCACCCATTAGCAACAAATTGTATCCATCTCGATTGCAACAACCATAATACGTACGTGATTGCGCGTCAATGCGCAAATTTTCGGCACGGGTCTTCATCTTGTCGACACTGGTTGTGATATCACTCATCATTGCTTTGATCTGCTGGATTTTTTTGCAATAGTGTGGTAACTTGTCCATTATCGCGGCCACATCCTGGAGTTGCTTACTTGATGTTAACCCGTTGCTTTGCGTTTGCAGTAAACGTAACAACCGCTGCGCAAATATATAAGAAAAAATTGGAAATTCGATTTAGTAGTTGGATAAATAAAGAACTCGTACCTCTTGGTTCTCAGTTAGCTCGCATATTCTCCGCAGAGATGCATCCAACGATGGTCGAATCGTCTCCACAAACCCCTCACTCATTAAATCAATGCCATTTAGTGATCCATCTATTCGCCATTCATCCTCCTTTGGTGGAGCCGGCATGAGTGTTGATGGTGCCGCTGCAATGCTAATACCACGACTGTCACTATCAATCTCCACCTTCGCTTCTTGTTCAGGCTTGGATGTTGGTGGAACATTCTCATCTGCCTCAGCCTTCTTCTTCACCACTGCATTATTATCATCTTCTGTGTCGCTCTTCTCTTCTTCCTCTTCTTCTTTTTCTTCTTCTTCTTCGCTTTCTTCACCTTCTACTGCTGTTGACGGTGTAGAAATCTGAACGCTAAACCGTGGCGCTGCTGGTAACGTGACTGATGGAGTCGATGGTTTGGTCGCGCTGAATTGGAAATTGTAGCCTACCACAACAATACTCAAACACATATTCGAATCACTAATCATACATACTTCTTTCAATAAACAATCAGTTGTACCTTCGTCTTCGTCATCGTCTTCTTCACTGTCTTCGCCTGCGAGTACACGCCCTCCGTAGCTGTCTGCCATCCTCGCGTGTTTTCCTTCTCTTGCTTGTCTGAGTTGATTGAGAATTGTGCCTTCAGGATATTTTAACCAATGGTATAAGGTAGATGCTTTAATTTTAACCAATAGAAATGATACATACTCGTTGAAACTTGGATACAACTTTGCTGGATGGAAAATGGATCGTTTGGGTAAAGTTGATTCAATTTACATGAAATGTAGTGCTACTTGCTCCTATGCGTGGGTTATACTCTGCATCAGCGTCGCAATCTGGTTTCTGAAATGACGCGCAATGAATCGCGGGCACGATCCATCCAACGTTCTGCAATTTTTGCAAAGTTGCCATTTCCACGTGTTATTCATTGTCATACATACAATCAAGCTTTGGCCATGATGATGCCAAAATAAATGCACATTCCACAACATACCTGCTTCTTCTGCTACTTGGCGTAACGTTTGTGCTTCTTCTTCGCTCTGAATCTGCAAACAACGGAGCTCCTCGAGTTGTTCACTGCCATTTCACAACCAGAGAATATGCAATACACCGTCACGCATCAGCTACCACATTTTTTCTTTCCCATAACTAAACCATGCTCAATGTATGGTGAAATCTTTCTATACCTTTCCGTCCGATCGAGCCCAGGCAGATCGTCGATCAACCGGTCTGTTTCCTTCACCATTTGCAGCACATCGTTCGCCAGCGATTGAATCTAATTATACCACAATCAGCACCACATCAATACTAGTAAATATACTACCTTCCTTTCTTTCTCCAAAAAATCGACATGTTCACGTACTGCCTGCATCGTTTCTTCCTTGGAGCTCTCATCACCTGTAGTCGCTGGTAGTAAGCGCAGCGCGTTGAACATGCTAAGCGCCATTTTATCGACACTTTCCTGCAGCAGCGTCACCTTGTCGATGGATATCACTACCGGGTCCGTCGGCTCGTCGATACTACCGTTCGAGTCCATATGTACATCATTGTCTGCTGGTTCTACCTTCACTGCGGTGGCGCTTCCTTTACCAGCACCGTCAGCATCCATGTTTCTGTAAGTTATGGAATAATTGAGGTCACACGAAAGTTGCCTGACCCGATTGAGGTTGCACGAAGGTATCCAATTAGCTCTTCAGATTTGGCCAAGAAAAAAAGCACTTTTTTTTGAAAATCTATGTGGGAAATTCTATCTCACTTGTAAAGACGCATTCTTTGATCTTCTACGCTATGGATCATTGAATTAATGAAGAAAGAGCTATCCACTCAGCGTTGCAACAGCAACACCCGTAATCACAAACGTCAACAACAGAAACGTTCCAGCAAAGCCAACGGAACTGATGATTGGCTCTGTGTATGGCGTGATCGCAGCTCCAGAAAACCCCCAGACCCGTTGACAATAGCGACTACCAATGACCTGGAACCAACACGGAATGGAGAGTCCCAAGAGGAAGCCAAAGAGGCCTGCGATCGAGAATATAAAGTCCAGCTTCTTAAACACCAGTGCCAACACAATCGGTGGTACCGTGACCAGTAGCCGACAAGCGCTACGTGAAAGCGATGGTCCCAATCGCGTCTTGATTTGAGCAGGTAGCGACATCAGCATGTTGTCGCCCACAGTCACGCCGACCATCGGATACGCTGAAGTGACGTTCACCACGGGAAACAGCAAAATCACCAGTTGCACAAGTACACCCAACGGGTTTACGTGCTTACACTCTTCCCACCCATTGCCACAGCCTGTGTAATTGCTCCACATCAAGCTTGCAAGTGGGTTGATATGGTCGAACGACAATGCACCTACTAGCCCTACAAGCATGTAGAACGATCCGGAGATGATCAGTGCTGCAAACGCCACTTTCCGCGCTGCTGTCTTGGGTTTAAGCGGTTGCAGCGCGTCGGGCATGTTATATTGACAGTTCAGCGCCAACAGTGTTGGTCCAAAGCCTTTGCCGAAATTGCCCCAGTTGACGGCACCAATGGCATCGTACCGAAAACGTAATGTGTCCAAGCCGTCGACGCCCAGTTTTACAAACATCGTCACGAGCATCAAGAGCAACGCCACGATTCGGTACACCGAGAGGAATTTCTGGATGCCTGCTTGTTCGTGAATGTCCATAAGCACCATCCAGATCACAATTACGGTGAAGACTGCCATGCACACGAAATACGCATCCAAACACGCTGGAGAGGGGTTCTCTGCGTATGCATCACAGGAATCCCCCAGTACGTATGTAAAGAAGAGTGATGCGACTGACGACGCAAAAACCGACGCATAAGACCACAACGAGCCAATGCAGTAGAGACCCATGACAATTTGTACCACTACGGCACCGATTTTCCCAACAAACATCTCGCCGACCATGGCGAAATCAAATTTGCGGTATGTTAGTCGATGCTGCGGTGCACCACCACGCGTGGCTGCACAGACTCCCTCAGCACGCGCCAACGATTCTAACGTGTAGTTCATAGTGATGACAGCACCGATGACGCCAATGATTAAGAGACTTGTCGTAAGCACAATCCCGGCCTGCATGAATGCAAATGGCAGACCGAAACAGCCGGTGCCGATGATATAGTTGAGCGCCATGGCCAGCGCGATGGATGAGCTGTATGGCTCAACGCCATAGACGATCGCGGCGCTGTCGCTATCGCTGCTGAGCGTGCGCTTGAGCAGATGCACTGTCTCGTCCGCCATGCTAATTGCTGGTGTCGAGGGGTGGAAGAAGAATGTGGCCAGGCAGTCGAATGATCCGCAAAAAAAAATCCAAACCGTGTGGACTTTACCTAATTAATACAGTATTACTCCTAGTTACCTAATTTTTTCTAAGAAATGGGTAAAATTGGGAGGTTAAATCTTGCAATTACCCTCTTTACTAAGTGACACTAGATACATGTACGAGGAAGCATATGAAGAGGAAAGAGAGGAATCGAAAGAGATTCGCTCTTTTGGAGGAAACTTAGGAACTCAATTATCACATTTAAGAAAGCTATGTAGAAAGTAAAACAATGAATGACTGATGTTCGAGTGTCCAATTCGAACAGAACCGTAAGCAATGAACTATCGCACGTA
>BCKE01000011.1:639221-740280 GCA_001600495.1 Pilasporangium apinafurcum
TGCCGCAAAGAACATCTTCCACAAGAATATCGGCGGATCTATCTTGCGYGAACACTTCGCCTGATAAAGCAAAAAAATATCGAAGTCGCCTTCTTCGAGGAATCCTGCCAGTTTTACTGGTGTTATAGGCCCAAGAGGGAGCAGGCGTCCGGTACTTTGGCATCTATGAGGATCTCCTTAGGTGCCCTAACTGTGGTACCTTTTTGTCCACCTAGTGATTTAAACGAATATCCAAATAATGTTTTATACTGTTCATACAAAAACCAAATATATTATTGTATTATTTACATGAGAAATGTATAATACATAGGATTGTTGTTTTGGCAACATCTATGGCTCGCTCTCTCTCTCACCCATGGAATGGGCAGATGGGAAGAGCAGACGACCACCCTGACTTCCTCTTCTTCGCTACGACACGCATGGAAAGATTTATGATGAATAATGAATGAATGAATAGATGGATTGAGTAGAGATGAAGTAGTTGTAAAATGTTTTCTGCAAATGTGAACTCGAAAATGTGGCGCGATGAACTGTGGCTATATGTAACTCTCCAAACGGAACTTGCCTGCACTTTGATACCTGAACATCTTCAAAGCATTTCTGTTTATTGATCTGTGTGTGATAGTTCCCCGATGGGTCGACAAGAGCACAAGATGCACCAGATATGCTTAGTGCTCCTTATGCCGATTTTTGCATGAAGCCCATCAATCATCTGAGTGGAAATGTAGCCATCTCAATCCAGCTCGAGGGTGTCATCAAAACCGCTTTGAGCCCAGTATCCAAGGCGATGAGTGGCAGAATAGATGGCGTTCCTCGAGTTGATGATGGTAGTGCACAGAGATATGGGTCCATTATCCCTATTAGCCCCCACGAAAACTGTTTTGGGTAGTTTTAACAAATGCAGTCGCGCAGATAATATACATGAACATGCAGGCACATGATGCTCAACAAAAAGATTGATAAACAATATAATGAGTACGCACATTATGATTGCTACATCGACGAATCACGTGAAGTTTCCCTCTGCAAAGTAGACTAACGCTTAATTGCAAATAGATATCCCTTTTTTGACTTGTTGTTTCTTGCAACTGGACAAACATACGAGCGTAGATGGATTGAGTCTTTATCCAGGGTACAAATACAACCCGATCAAACAAATTCACAGACAACAACCTCTCCTTGTATTGCATACGATAGTTCAGTTCCCCTTTCCAGTATATCGCGAAGCCACAGATACAGATCACACTGTTGCAGCCTTCGATTTTGAAAGCATAACGCGGCAACTACAATATCGCATCATTGTGGCAGCTGGTAGGTGTGTGCACTTCTCTGACTGCCAGCATAGTCGTGTTAGTGCACACGTTTGTGGACAAAGAGAGAGTTATGTTACTCGAGTAGCTACATGTCACGCATATAATACCGGCATTGCTGCAGGTTAAACGACTGGCAGCAAATTGGCCAGTGAAATATCGGCGGGATTCCCATGTAGCAGGCGTCTAGTGCTGCTTTGGCGTATTGCTCAGGCATGGTTGACACAGAAGCAAGCCACAGAACAAACTATAGAAATGTGAGATCAATCCCTAGTCAGGATCCAAGCAGATCACAACCTATGCTCAAGAAGAAACGAATGATGCATCTTCTTGCTCCAGTACTGCTTATTTGATGAGTGATGGCTCAAGGTGTGAATGTTGGTTACATATCCTGAAAGATGGCTACATTTTGGTTGGAGAAAAGAAATCCTGCTCGCATGTGATTCTCTGAGCCTATTCTTGTGGCTAGACATTGTATTTACTCGTAGTTCAAATTGTTATTCTGTATATCCATGATGCACTCGCCACTTCTCTTTGTTCACTTCTTCCTCGTTACCAGTAAATCATGGCACAACCCGTCAGAAGAAACGACCATCACTCACTTGGATTAGTACCAACAGTATCTTTGTTTCAAAGGCTCATAAATTTATTTACCTTGTAAAGCACCGTTAGAAGAGAATTAAAGAACCAAACAACACAATGGAGTGCCAGATATGTTTTGATAAACCAGCAGCGACTGCGGCACTGCTCGCTGAGATTTGCGGCAACAAAAACTGTCAAGCTCAAGTTTGTCAAAACTGCTTGGGACGTCATGTCGAAGTGTCGCTGAAGAATGTTTACATTGGATTACTACCAAAGGTTCGCTGTCCAATCTGTTTGACATTTATGAATAAGCACCACTGGATGGATCGTCTTGATAACTCCCAGCGCACAATACTCGGCTCTGAATATGACAACTTGTGCAATAGAGCCTGCTCGCTGCGGACGCCATGTTGTCACAGCATCTCGTACACACATCTCCTACAGTTTAAACCCGATTCAAATATTTATTGTGAGATGTCTTTGGTGACACCATCCAAAGTGGCCACGTTTAACCAGCTACTACGACAATTTTGCAACCATTCGGTGCAAGCCCGTGAAATCGTCAACTTTTTATTTACCCACTTGGGTAAGAAAAGAGCAATCCCCGTCTTGGAGGCGACCATGGAGCGGATGGAGGACAACGAACGCCGTGCGACACTTCTGCTTTCCTATATGCATGCAGATCCCAATACGTACACTCGATGCTGCAGGGCCAAGTTTTGTTTTAACTGCAAACGCAGTGGCCATCACAAACGCTGTGATGATCAGGAAGAACTAGTGGAAGCCGCGTGCATGGTGCAATGTCGTCGATGCCGCACGATGCTCGTCAAAGTAGAAGGATGTGATAGCGTGGTATGCATGTGTGGATATAGCATGGTCTGGCCGAACGAGCTTCAGTATCGCAAGTGGTACAAACTTGGTTTCGTACCAGTGGATTTTTTTGATGAAGCAGCATTTTTTAAATGGTTAGCTGTTCATCAGAAGCTCATGAACATTGTTGGCCATATTAAGAAGCAGCAAACGATGGTTCGTGCGAAGAAATTTTATGCATGGGTGGAGAAGTACAAACCACTACTCCGTCGTGTGATCTCCACTGCCGTTTGGTACCGCCGCTTCCAGCGGATGCTGCCGGAGATGGAACGTGAGTTTTACTGGAATTCCTATCGCCGTCATCACCCGGACCACGGGAAAGAAACCGAGGAAACGATTGATGCATTCTTTGCCATGGACCTTTGAGAGATAAATTTGTAGTTGTTGAGTTTGTGATGATGAATGCTATGGATCTTTGGTATTAGATATTTGATGGCATGAGAGGCTCCAAGTTGAAGTCTCAGGTTAGCTGACTTCTGCTTTTTGGATGTGTTCTTATTGGTAGAAATGGTTAAAATAAGATATTGATTGGTTAAAAATATCATGCTCACTTGATTGCCTTACCAATCATCAAAGAGAGGTTGTGTCTTCCAGATCTATCGCAGGTATTTAAGCTTGTATTGGCAATGCCACCTCAATGGTATCCAAGCATGCACCATGAAAGAGTTGCCACAGGAAGTGGCCGATCTCTGTTTAATGGAATTGTTTGAACCACGAGTATTAGCTTAAGGTTCCCCAGCCAACCTTTGGTTCGCACCACCATGGGTGAAATGAATGAGATGAACCCACGAAATATCCTTGGTATGGAATAGCTACATAAAATAACACATTCGATTGAACATTTTAACTTTTCTTAAGTAAAAATAACCATCACTCAGCTTCACTTTGACCATCACTCACCAATGTATCTTCACAAAAATGAACAGCCGCCATTCCGCAATTTCCTCCAAGACGCTCAAGCGCGAGAAGAAGAAAAATGAGCTGCCAGATCTGCTTCGATGAACCATCAGCAAAGGATTCGGTAGCCACTCCACTCATCACACAGTTGTGTAGCCAAGCATGTAGTGCTCAAATCTGCGTAAACTGCTTGACTCGCCACGTTGAAGTGTCACTGGAGCGCGTTTACACCGGTATGCTACCAAAGATCCGATGCCCGATTTGTCTCGTCGTGATGAACAAGAGCCGGTGGCAGGACAGAATCACTAGCGACAATGACATGGGAATTGCTTTACTGAGACAATACGCGAATCTTTGCAAAGGTGCGTGTTCACTCACGCCGCCGTGTTGCCACAAGGACGAGTACACGCACTTGCCAGACTCGAACCCCGCTTGGTACCCTGATCAAATTCCAAAGGTACTACCGTCAAAAATAGCGGAATTTCGCAAGCTCTGCCGTCGTTTTTGTCGCCACAAAGAGGATGCACGTAAAGTCGTGCAATTCGTGGTGACCCAGTTCGAGGAACGGCATCTTTACATGCTGATGCAAATGACGCTCGTGCGGATTCTGGATGAAGAACGACGCGCAACACTGCTGTTGTCGTACATGTACATGTATCCTAACACGTTGACGCAGTGCTGTGAATTTGCAATTTGCTTTAATTGCAAGCGCACGGGCCACCACGATCGGTGTGATGAGGCACAGGAAGTGGTCGAAGCTGATTGTCTGGTGCGATGCCGTAGCTGCCGAGCGATGCTACTGAAAGTTGAAGGATGCGACAGTGTGCATTGTCCGTGCGGGTTTAATATGGGCTGGGCACAGGAGTTGCACATGCGGGCGCTGTACAAGAAGGGAGTGGTTCCTGTAGACCTGTTTGATCAACACGTATTTGAAAGTTGGTACCACCATCAACAGAACAAGCAGCCTTTATTACTAGTGGAGGCAACGAAGGCATATACTACACGTCGTGAAATGAGACTGCTACAGTGGATAGAAACTTACAAACCGCTACTTAGTAGTTGGGTTTCAAGCTTTATTTGGCACTTTCGGTACCAGAAAATGATCGCTACGATCGAGCGCGAGTTGTATTGGAAGGCGTACCATCGGGAGCACCCTGGTGTCAGTGAAGCTGAAGAAACAGAGGCTCTGGCGGATTTGTTTGCTATGGATCTGTGATGTCTGTAGTATATATTCTTTCATAAAGTAGTGTCGTCCATACTCTATGATAATCACTCAAATAATTTATTGCCACCATGGAAGCTGTTTATCCTGCAGAGTTAATTAGACATACACATTCATCTGCTGAGTAGCAAAGAAAAAAAAGATCGTAAATAAGCAATATGCGCGTAAAAGCACTTCGTTTTAAGGATTTTTTCAGTAGCACGTCTTTGTCATTCGCTCCGCCGCGAATGTGTGCGTAGAGAAATCGAGCGTGTCGATCTGAGTGTTGTTCAGACCAAAATTAGGGATTATAAAAAACTAGGACATTATAATTGAAAACTAAAAAATAATAGGACATTTCAACAATAAATAAAAGAAATAGGACACATGTATACCAATTATCTGGATTCTGTATAAATATACATAATTGTATATTTCAGTATACAGTTATGGTTTGCCTATGCAAAAGTGCCTGCTACCTAATGTAATGGCAATACAAAAATCAAGTATACAAAAATCAAGATGCAATCCCAAAAGGGACTGCATCGTGGCAGTCCGACACTAGGAAAATTCTCTTCCATATGAAAAATTGCAATTGGAGTCCCCATTGCGCGCGACCATGTTGACCAAAAGCCTAATCAAAGCTTGATGATAGGATGCAAATGCACATAGCTCATGCGCTTGTAGAAATCGCCGAGGGTAGTGACGTGGAAAGTTGGAAGCTGTTCCAACACTTGGTTTCGACTGTAGTAAGGTACTTCTATGTATATTTATACGTGTAGCAAAGTACTGCTATATATTTATACAGAATCCAGATAATTGGTATACATGTGTCCTATTTCTTTTATTTATTGTTGAAATGTCCTATTATTTTTTAGTTTTCAATTATAATGTCCTAGTTTTTTATAATCCCCCAAAATTATTCATTCCTGTCACACGGGTCATCAAAGTATCAACCGGCACCTTCACTCTCAAGTACCATCATCCACACAATGTGAATCCAATGTGTACCCATGTTTTCCACACTTTGTCTTATTTCATGCAGATCTGAAATAAAGCGGCTAGCCATCATTCCAGTACTCGTCCTCAATTTTTTTTCCATTTCAGATTTTTCTACTTCCAATTCATTCGCTGGTCAGACTCTTCGTACTTGTTTGAAATGAGTTGCCAGATCTGTTTTGAACCACCCGAGCGCCTGGTCAAGGAGCTGTGCGGCAAAGCATGCACAGCCAAGATCTGCGAACCCTGTCTCGAACGACATGTTGAGATCTCATTGGAACGTAGCTATGGCGGGATGCTGCCAAAGATCCGTTGTCCGATCTGTTTGACACTGATGCACCAGGACATGTGGAGCCACCAGGTGCGCCCCGACAACCGCGGCGCCTTATTGGGCAAATACCGAACGCTCTGTGAAGAAGCGTGTGCACTGACGCCACCATGCTGTCATAAGGACCCATATACCCATCTCCCTGAGAAGAACACAGATCTCCAGCCAACACAATCAGTGCTAGTTTTACCATCTAAAGTGGCTGAATATCGACGGCGATGTCGTCAGTTTTGTCGCCATAAGCTCGATGCTCGTGCTGTGCTCAACTATGCACTGACCAACTTTGGAAAGGGCAATACTGCAATCCTCATCCCGCCGACGCTTGCAAGAATTGCCGATCCAGAACGACGCGCAACATTGTTGCTTTCCTATTTGTATATAGAACCTAACACATTTACGCTTTGCTGTGGGTGGGGAATCTGCTTCAATTGCAAGCGACAGGGCCACCACGACGTCTGTGACAGTCAACATTATCCACTGGATGAAGAGGAATGTCTAGTGCAATGCCGTAACTGCCACGCGATGCTGTTGAAAGTTGAAGGCTGTGACTCAGTGCAGTGTCTTTGTGGCTTCCGGATGCAATGGTATAGGGAGCTGGAATTTAAAAAACTTCACAAACAAGGACGGATCCCTGTCGATATGTTTGACTTCGCAATCTTCGACAGCTGGCTTCAAATGCGTGGAAATTATAATACAGTTATGAATCAAGTACTCCAAGCTGCCGCGGAACGACGGAGACGGGATTTCCATACATGGTTCGCCAATCATAAATCGCTCCTACTGCCACCATTCCTTAAATACCTATGGCGACGACGCTATCAACCACTATGTGGCTTGGCACCAGTGACATTGCATACTGGACAAGTGGTGTTTGCAAGCTGGTACTCGCTGCGTTCAGTCCACCGCGGAGTGTTGACCGAGATGGATGCCAAACATACAGAGATACGGCAGCAGCGATTCGAAGTATGGATGGAAACGAACACCCCATTGCTTGCAAAGACGTTGTTACCTTGTGTTTGGTATATGCGGCATAAGAAAATGTTTGGCCTGGTGAAAACGGAGATGTTTTGGAAATTGTACAACCAAACGCACCCCGAAGAAACTGCTCAACAAGCCGAAGAAATGCAAGAATTTTTTGCCATCGATTTATAAGTGTGTCACTAACATAGAAAGAAGATCGACCGCTACATCTAGTAATTAAAGGCTTTGCAAATGAATAAGTGGTATCCGTAGTTGATTGCTTAATGCACCTGTATAATGCAAAAAAATATGACAATGACTTGCATAATGCGCTATGCCACCATCATTCACACCACAATGTTGTTTATTTCTATACAGCCACCTTGATCCATTTACTTCTCAAGAATGGGGGAGTCTTCAATGCAATATATTGGCTAATTTAGATTTAAGATTTATGTCTATGTTTATCAGGCAATTGTGCAGCCAAAAACGAATGTGGCTGGCTGTCTAGAACACCACATTGAGTTTCCATTGGGGTGGACATACACCGGGATGCTGCCCAAGATCCGCTATCCAATCTAATTGACGCTGGCTCACAGACACAATGCATGGAGCTCGTCCCAATCGACCAGTTTAACAAATTTCAGCCGGAGTATAAAGCATTGTGCACACAAGCGTGTCTTCCGTCCGCTCTGCTGCAGCAAATTCACTCACACATATCTTCCCGGATTTTGTCCGGAAAGCCAATCGTCAAAACCCTTGAAGTTGCTGGTATCCAATGTCACGCATTTTCAAATGCTGTGTCGCCATTCGTTACCTGCTCGTACAATTGCTGACTATGCATTGACTCATTCTGATGAAGTCAAAGCTACTATAGTGCTGTCGTTGGGGATGCAACAAATCTATGACGTAGGGTGTCGCATGACGTTGTTATTGTTGTGGATGTATGTGTACCCAAATACACAGGGCAACTGCTGTAATTATCCCATGTGCTTCAATTGCAAACGCATGGGCCATCACGGCAAGTACGATGCTGTTGCAGGGAGATGGGATGGAAAAACAGTGTGAAGCGACCAACACTCGCATTTATGGCCAACATCACTCACAAAATGTACCCTTGTGGTGAGAGTGAAGAGCCCTCCATTTGCTTCCATCACGCCTTTTGATCTGGAACAACAGACACTTGTAAACTTTCGCTTCTAGTCATCCTGTAGGGTATTCCGATTGGTTCCTGTGAGTCGAGCCCCGTCATCATTGACTACCGATGCCGTGCTGCCAAATTTGTTTAGAGGAAATCCCTCCCAAACAGAAGCTCATCACTCGCTTATGCGGTCCAAAATGTCCAGCGAAGATCTGTCAGCTTTGCCTGGAGCAGCACCTAAAAATCTCATTCAAGTCCATCTACACGGGTTTTTTACCCAAGGTTCACTGTCCGATTTGTTTGACGCTGCTTCATAAAACCCATTGGATACAGCAAGTCCGACGAACTCAGAGGTGCAAGTTCCAGTTCATATATGAGCAATTGTGCGCACAAGCGTGTATGTTCACTCCTCCGTGCTGCCATAAGGACACATACACGCATCTTCCAGAACTTCATCCATATTACCAGTCACCATTGGGCCCCTTAAAGCTTCTCCCTTCCAAGGTTACGGAGTTTCGACGCCTTTGTCGGCAGTTTTGCAGGCATAAACTAGACGCTCGTTCAGTCTTGGACTATGTATTGGTTCACTTTGGTGAAACGAAAGCAGCGACTGTAGTGTCATTGACACTCCGAAAAATATACGACGAAGAACGTCGGGCGACACTGCTACTCTCATGGATGCATTTGCGGCCAAACACATTCACAAATTGCTGTAACTTCGCCATTTGCTTTAACTGCAAACGCGTGGGGCATCACACACGTTGTAATAACGACAACGAAGCTGTGAACGAGAAGTACTGTGTGGTCCGTTGTCGCGGTTGCAGGGCAATGCTACTGAAAGTTGAAGGGTGTGATTCCGTGGCCTGTCCGTGTGGGTTTCAAATGTCATGGGCGGCAGAGCTGGAGTATCGCCAACTCTATAAGCGAGGGCTTGTACCGGTTGATATGTTTAATCAAAAAGTGTTCGACGGTTGGAACAATGAACGCGGTAGGCGAAGCATTCTCAATGCGGAGCTGCTGGAAATGTACTTTACACGCCGCGAGCAACGGTTCTACAAATGGTTTGATACTCAAAAGCCTCGACTTTGCGATTTATTCACTCGTTTTGTGTGCTGGCGTCGGGTGTCGGGTATTATGGTCACGATGTTGCGGGAACTGCGCTGGAAGACAAATCACCTAGCGATGTCTGTAGAAGAAGTTGAAGTGATGGAAGAATTGTTTGCAATAGATATATGATAGAAAGAAATACCGCATGTATACGGACATAATAGACTAGCTTAAGCATCTGACAAATATAATTCTGCTTGAATGAGCACGCTTTCGCCTGTACCACTGCTCGAAAATGTACCCATGTCCAAGATATCGAGCAGGTCACATGCACATGTGTACCACAGTCTACTATTAAACTGATAGATTGTGCGACCGACCATCATTCCTCCAAAGGATACATAACCGATATCATATCTGATACATATGCCAGGAGTGGATCAGATGGGATCTCTTGTGGCAATGGTGATGAGAGAGCAGACAGAAGATCTGCGCTTGTCATTCCTGCCTAGTAAATGCCTTCTATTGATCCATGAAGAGCTGCGCGAGACAATCATATCCATCGTTCCCCTATTTTTTTATTTTGCTGGTCCTGTTGATCATTGCTTATCAATCATTTTCCACCCACATCACTGGTCTCTTCTTTCTTCTTCTTCCTCTATTGCACAGAAACTAGACAAACGACTCACCAACTGTAGCGAAAGAGGAGATGGGTGTATTGAACAGAGGAACTCCATAAAATCCTAGGATTTGTATCAGACAACGTGTTTCTTCCAAAGAGAAAATCGTAAACGGCTCTGCTTCACACGTCCTGCTGTTGGGCGGCTCGTTTGCCGCATCCTCGACCCAAACGACAGTCATCCACTTAGTCGCATCCCCTCAAGGCACACGCACTTGTATGTGCACTGTTATTGAAACCATTTTTCTTTCGTAAATGAACAGAAATCGAAGCAACAGCGACTATGGCACGCTCCGGCATCGAAGCAACAGCGACTATAACACACTTCGGCATCGCAGTTTCAGTCGACATGACGCTCTCTCTATCCACAGACCCACTTCGTTTCGCACAAAGGATCTCCGATTGACCACAGAAGAAGGTAGAGCATTGGAATTGCTTAGTTATGATCACGACCACGTTTTCTGGCGCGTCTACCGCACAAGCTGCCAGCTTCGCCTCGGGTATTTTTCGTTCTTGGTGCTGATGGTGATTGTTATGTTTTCGTTCACGGTGCTGATGGAACTCTTCTTTGCAATTTTCCTGCCGAGTGCCAAGTTCGACACATACTATTATGTTCGTGCGGTGGTATTTCTGGTGTGCTTGCCGGTTGTGGTGTTCATGCTTTCGTATTTCTTTGAAGAAGGTGCACGATTTTTTATAGATGCCGTCAATACTAGTGAAGGATCGCTACCGAATTTCCGATTAGCATTGGCTGTTTTGATTCATTTCCTTCGGCATCGTAAGGATATCATGCAGACAAACAACAATAATAACATCAATAACAGCAGTATGGGGAGCATCACTGACGCGAGAAAGCACACACCAGATCAAGAAGAAACAACGCCACTGCTTTCAAGACGAGCATCGATCGCCTCTATGCTCTTCATCAATTGCCAAGACGATCCATTTTTCCAAGATGATCATGCAAAGGAGAAAGAAGTGGATGCGACTTGGGAGCGACTACAGGAATACCGAGAACCCACAAGTAGGTCAGCAGAGCAATTACAACGAACTGCTTCGTCTAGTATTGCGCGAAAGCGATGGAGGCGCATCATTATTGCTGTGCAGGCCGCTATCTCATTCAACAAAGTTCGCTCTCATGCGCGACCGATCGACTTGTCAACGTTTATGCTTGTCGATTTCCTTTGTCCCGTTCTCTTTGAAGTGGCAACAGCGTTGGCGTTTGTTGTGGGGCTTCTGCGCTCCTTATCCATCCCCCGTGCATTTCTCGCTTATGTCCGGATGGGCTTTTGGTGTGTTGGGTTCTATGTGGTCCTGTGGATCTTGGCACATTTCGGGACGAGTCGCCATGCGCAAATGCGCGCGTTCGTGAGTAATTATCGTCGTCATCGTCGCGTGTTACGTGCAGCTGTGAACGGTCTCCAGCGAGCGAAACGCGCAGAACGGCAGCTATGGCTGCTGGGAATCGGATTTCGCTTCTATCACCACATCGGTGACGTTTTCCACCCCATCAGCGATTGTAAGCAAATCTTTACGACCAAAGTGAAAAGTGACGATCTCCCAAGTCAAATGCAAGATAAAATACCTCTTCGAGTTCCACCCACCAAAGATGACGACGCGGTAACCGAGGAAATCGCAGACAATATCTTGGATATGGAAGCGATTCAGCAGTACATCTCGCTGAAACGCATTCAAGAAGTGACGGCAACGCTTGATGCCAACAATCCATGGTATATGCTACCGTTCAACTTGCGCGTGACTGTACTATGGGCATTGTTGCTTGCTGCCGCGATGGTGTCACTGGTATCATTCATGGCCGGATGGCCGTTTGTCTGTATCTGCATGATTGCACTGAGCGCTCACATTCAACGGCGATTTCCTCAGATATTTGGCAGCGCATTTCGATATTTCATTATCACATTCGCACTGCTGTCACTCGTGTTTTTCGCGTCATCGTTCTTGATTGGAACCTTTGTGACTGGTGGGAAATTCACACTTGGTCCGTTTGTGAATACAACAGTTGCAGAAGATTTTTCGACTCAAGCATTTGCAAGTAATGGTATCACGCTGGAACATGCACGCCCCAATCTACTGGGAGATGTGATTCCGGAATACCCAGTGTGCACAGTCGACTACAGTGGACTTACGATGCTGGATCTTGCGCTTATCGCTGATGCAGCATACGGCCAAACGACATCCATTCAGATGAAAGCACTGAGGAACCGGTTTAATGGTACGCTCCTTGATGACTGGGAATACGTTGCACGCAATAACGTCACTCGCGAGCAGCAAGGATGGATGGAAATTTACTTTCCCACTATCAACATGACCGTTATTGGTGTGCGAGGTACCGCCTCCGTAGCAGATACACTTGAAGACATGCACTACTGGTTTGGAATTGTGATCATGCAGGTAGCAAACGTGTTTATTCCGTTCCTGAAGCAATTGCCGCAAGAATTTGTCGTGAAATTGCTTGCATTAAATCGTCTAAAGGGAATCATGCCTGCTCCAGTGTACCAGAATTTAGTTGATCATGTCAAAGACGTGAAAGAACGTGTTGGAAGTTTGCGTGTTGTGTTGACGGGGCATAGTCTTGGGGGAGCCATGGCCGCAGTCGCTGGTGCGAAAACCAAAACACGTGTCGTGTCCTTCTCTGGACCAGGACTGCTGTATTCACGTGGTCGCTTTGGGTTGGAGGAGCAAAATATCAGGGACTACGTACTCACCATCAAGCCACGAAAAGATCTTATCCCGATGGTCGACGAGCTCGGTGGTATGATCCAGGAAATCCACTGCAAACACTCGAATCCATTGCGTTGCCACAAGATTTTCACCCATCTATGTGAGTTGTATTTCTCCTGTGGAGACAAGCGGCATCGGAACTGGGCAACGAATGAGGAATGCCAAGAATACAATAATCTACCAGCGATTGACGATGATAGTGACGATCAGTAGCCGTGTGAAGCTTTTCTAAGGTGAAATCAGTTAGTAAAAGGATGACATAGAGCTTTAAGTTAATATTGTATTACCTATGCACACAATATATACTTGTTGTGGATAAAGCAAACTTGCCGCAAAATGAAGCGCAAGAATCTTTGGTGGCTTAGGCATGATATTTCCAATATTGTACCCTTGCTCGTATCTTCGTCACCTTCATCACAAAAGGTGTTATTTCATTTGCTTTGAGAAAATGGACTCACAACTTTCATGTCTCGAATACGTTCGAGTTGCATTGGTTGAATGAAACAAATTACTCATAACATGCTAATGAGTCCACTTCCGGTCGGCATTTTCTTTACTAATCTCGATCAGTTTTCGTCGTGAGCGTAGCTTTTCGATCGTAGAACTCACGCACCCACTTCCGTATGTACGCCTTTTCCGTCTCACGAGCAGCGGTAACTGCTGGCGGGTCAAGTGGATGACTGAAGAACAAATCCAAATGGTGGGCACCACCGTCGATGCGTAGTGCAACCACCGAATCCGAGACGTTTTCCAATACGCCACCTCCAGCACATGGATCGTAATTGCCATTGCTAAGCAAAATGTTACTTGCAGAGTGTAATGCTCGCCAACCGCCGTATTCAGTGATGGGCCACATCGGACGCACAGCCACCTCCCATGTGTCCATGCAGGTCTTGTTATCGGCCGTGAGGTTCCACGGCGCTGACCAGAACATGTCGTTCACCCCATCAAAGCTGGAGCCACCGTACAATTCGGTGCAGTACAAATATTCCCAGAGATTATCGTCCTGTGCCGATTCCTCCGATGTATCCCCCAGATCGTAGCATTTTTGGTCCGCTGTGCTGTTGTAGTACACCCCGATGCTGTCGCGGAATGCACGCAAGAGTTCCCAATCATCTGTAAATCCCTCTTTTAAATGAGAACAGGCGACGCGCATTGGGTAAGCAGGCAGCTCGCTCTTGCCGTTCATCATGTACGAAGTCGGATATGGGTAATTACCCATGGACATGGCATCAAATGCATCTCTCGCCCAGCTCATTAGGTCTACAACATCTTCTTTTGTCGTCAACTTGTGATCATCACATAAGGCAAATGCAGTCTGTAGCTGTTTACGTCCTTCTTCAGTTTGCCCCCACTTTTTGATCACTTCCCATGTACGACGGACGTTCGGGATGCAGTTGGCGGCCGAACCTGCTTCAGGTGAAGCGTCAAACGTGATGATACGAGCACCAGCTCCCATGTCAGGTGGACGTTCGTCTCCGATATAGCTAACAATAGGAGCTGACGCAGCGATTATTCCATCGATGATGTGCGGGTATTTGGTCCGGAACCATGTTCCGAGCATGCCACCATAGGATCCACCAAAGCCAATCACTGGGACATCCCAGCGGTTGGTCTGTTTGATATGCGTGATTAGCACAGCGTAATCGGCGAGTGTTTGTGCGCTCGAGAGATAGCGGATGTGTTTCGCGATGTCCTTGCCGGAAAATGGCAGTGATTTTCCAAAATATCTATGCTCAGCAAATACAAGCGTCGCTCCAAACTCTGCGGCATTTTCCCACATTAGCCCGGTGTTGTTGAGGTACAACTCGACGTCCGCTTCATTGCCCACGTAGAAGAAAATGACATTACTCTCTTGCTTTGCATACTTGTCACACACGAAATATCGCTGCTCGTATGTGGGGGCTCCGACACCAAAATGGTCCAGAGTCTGTGTAATGTAGAGCTCTTGGCATTCCTTTAGCAAATTACGTGAACCGTCCGGGTTAAGCTCATATGAATCGATGGCGGCAGATGGAGATGCGACGAGTGTATTCTGAAATAAACGGTTTTCATCATCAGCGGGTGATAGTTTCGTTCCGCTGGTGGCGAATACCACTATCATCAAACAAACTGCAATGCCTCCACCCAACAAAGGCGCTAGTGTCCATGATGATGGCCATCGACGATCGGATTTTGTATGGCCCAAAATCGGCAGTTTCTCTTGACTCATGCTCCCAACCTTCTTGCTTTGCGGATCAGCTTGCCACATAAGAATGTGCTCATTCAACTACATCTCCGTGGAGAATTTGGATGCATTTCAAATCGATGCATGTCGCCGACGTATGTAATTATAGAGGATTCCCATCCCCGATGAGAGGTTTTGCATCATGCATACACATATTGATTGCCAATCCTCCGATGGATGACATGCACTCTTGTATGTCATCAACTGATTGGCAATGGAAGTTTGTTTTGAACTCATTGAAGAGACACATCAACACATTAATATCCATGTGAACAACCGACAAAGCCTTGCTGTGATCTATCATAATGATTTAACCCACTCCTGATAGGACTACCTTCCAATCGACTCATTGTCCAAGCACAAAGATTTTATAGACCTCCATTCTTTTTCTAGCTCATAAATCCGATTCAATCATGTGGTTTTGATCATGCTCGTATTCTCATGGTCTACTTCATTGACATCCATCATTTTGGCCTCAACAAACTAGCAATGATCCTGCAATATTTAGGGAAAAGCATACTCGGTACATGAAACCTTTCTCACGAATTACCACGTTTGATGCCTCTACCGAAGCAGGTTCGGTCTTCAAGTGCATCCCTAACGCTCGACACCCATGGAAGATGATGAAGGAATTCGACGAGATAATGCAAGCGCATAAGCTGCTCCATTCTATGTACTATATGAAGACAGGCAGTTGACCACTGAAGATGCTACTGATCTGATCGACCGGATGACGCAGCGTTTGATTATATGGCCATGGGCAATTACCTCTATCCAACGTCCAGCATCATTAATCGCAAGAGCGAACTCCTTGTTTACCCAATGCGAGTTGCTTGCTGTCATGCGAAGCAGCATTTATGGAAGACGAGCATCTAGCGCTCTTATGTATGTTTCGTGACAGCATTTGATGTGTATTGCAACAGCATATTTGAACGAATTGGCCGTGGACAACAACTTCTGGGATTACTTGTTCTGCAATGAGTTATGGCCTATCAAGTGTCAATGGTGTGGATGACATGTTGTGACTCATGACGTGGAAACTCTCAGCTGATAATTAATGCTGTCTGACGAGTAGATAGTGCTATTGCAGCCGACGTGCTCAGTCACGGAGTACAGTGGGTTGTGAGCATTGCGATTGGCAAGCAGCATTGTGTTTAGCAATGGCAACTACGATCCGTGGTGGTGGTTCATATTTGAGACTGCAGCACACCATTTGAATTTGCTTTCCAGTCATCTAATGGATTCAGTGGCGATCATTGCTCCACGCGAGACAAAGAAAACGCGCACGCGGGAGTGAGTGTACGAATTTTATGGGAGGAAAGCACCACAGATAGCTACAACATCAACCATTCAAAGAGACGCCATATCTTGCAAGAATATTGGAATGAAGTTCCTTGTGTTCTTTATCGAACACGAATGGAACAATGAAAGGAAGTGTGTCGCAGCGACAGCGACAATTGATGACGATGACACTCCATACAACTTTTCCCTTACGCGTGCGTTGAAGAAGGAGTGTAGTGTGTCCATTGACCGAATGAAGTGTCAACACAGTATTCAAATTTCTGCATTTGTCGCTGCTTGGTCGAAGAAGTATGGAACCGTTGTACACGTTGGTTTGGGACAAAGGAGCAGTGTGACACCATTTTGTTTTCCTTCAATGTACATTAGGCAAGAAGAATGCTTTCCCATCGCAGGACACACCTGCATATCCATGCTGAAAAACAACAATGGCGAATCATCTGCTTTTGATGATTTCGATGAAAGACAACCATTGTCTATGCTTCAACTTATTACACAGCCAACCGTTTGTCATAGACAGTTCATTGTATTAACCCAATCATTATTTCTGCATCCTTGACCTCCAAAGTCTGGTCAATGATTTACGCAAACGAAGAACGTAGCACTTGCAAATCACTCCCACGTGTTAGGTTCACGCACCGCAAACTGACTGACGAATTCACTTTGAGGTATCAGCGACATTTTCACTCCTCTCCTTCGATCTGAGACACATCGAAAAAAAATGAACAGTGCCGCGTGGAAACGCACTCGCAATAATATCTTCCACGGCGGAAACGTCGCTCATTCCTTGTTTCTCGCATTGCGCAGGTTCAAATGTACCCAAGCGAGAAAATTTTCCTTTCTTCTTTGTACTTTTGCTTTATGACTTGCAACCGCGAAGGAACTTGAGCCGGGGGCAGTATTTAGCCATAGCAAATCGAAGCGCGGCTGCGCGGACGTTTGCGCCAGTTGCTAGTAAGAAAATGCACAAGTGTCGCTTAGAGCGTTGGATGAATTGTTCGTTCTCAGTTTCTTACGTACCACTGCACATGGGGGTCAGTATGCGACTGATTCGTGAGCTTCTGGTCAGACAAAAAACAAAAGCCCTGCTTGCTTTTCTTACGTGATCAAGATGAGTATGCAGACTCAATGGAATGAGTTGGCGTCTTGAGAACAGTCATACAACTATTAGGTATAGAGAAACAAACAGTCCCTCTGTCTGAATGGCATCCTCATTCCTCAATTCGCTTTCTGCCACGGACGTATAAAACAGCATTCCATTACCGTCAAATGCAAGCGTGGTGTATCGATCCAATTCGACGCAAAGAAGCTATGGACGTCATCACGTGGCAGCTCGATTGGCTGGAAACGCCATCTACATGCAGCAGTCCAGAAGAGCGCTTAAGTGGAATAACTGACATGGATTTACTCGATATGGCCTCGCTTGGTTCATTAAAAGATGTGCCATTACTCACTAGCAACACTAGTGGTGATAATACAAATGACAGTGGTAGCGATGTGGCATCAAAAACATCGTCAAACAAACGAATGCGTACGTCGACCGCTCGACGGCTGGAAATTGAGCAATTGATGCAAGAGTTGCCGCAACTGGAGAGCTATGTTGAGTTCTTAAAACAAGGCGCAGCAGTTGCAACTGACACTTGTACACAGTCGACGAAAAAGAAGATGCTTATTAACGCCTGCTTACGTGATAAAGTGCTCCAGCAGCAGTTGTGGCTCGCAAGACTGCAATCTGCGATGAGTAAATACAAGGTGAGTTCTTTCATATAGTCTGTGTTTGTGTTGTATGGAGCATTGCCGTGCTCACTATTTGATGGACCACTGTGTTTAGGTCGGACAAGAGCAAATGCTGGCGTTCGACGCTCCGATTCACCTTGATAAGCAACACTGCAAACGACACAAGACACTTTTGGCATTAAAGCCGCGCATCTTGCAGGATGCACGTCATTACATACGCGAGAGAAGCTCGCTAGTGGATATATATGCTTCCTCTTCGGATCAAACGAGTTATAGAACCGCAAATGGCGCATTCTGCGAATGTAGGTTCTCGGTCACGCCACTAGAAGGTGTGACTAGTGTAAAGCGCGTCTTTGACCAGTTGAATTGGCATCTCGCGAACGTCGACATGTTTGTCCCGAATGTGGCGGGCCGTGCGATGATCCGGGAAGATGGACTCTCGCACCACCATGTGATGATGCCGTTGTGGGGAGGTGTGCAAGTCGAATCAAACCATGTCATATTTTCCGATTACCAAGAATGTGACAGTGTGGATGGCGATGGACGAGCATTTGGAGTCATTGCTATCGCACCCATAGAGCGAGACGAATTGTTTCCGTACAGACCAAGGGAACGGCTTCGTCACGACATTACGGCTGTGATCACTGTTCGATTGGTTAGAGAGCGTGTGCAGACGGGCAAGAAGCGGAAGGAAGAACAACGACTTTCGGTTCTGGTCATACAAGCCTGTTTTACGAAACTGCACGTCCCATCATTAGAGCGCAGTGTGGCGGATAAAGTCGTCAACGCCACTCGCCATCAATTAGCTCAAGTGGGTGACACGCTCTTGTTCGCTGTGAAAGACGCCATTAAAGTGAATGACACATCTCGTTAAGTGCTCAAGGATGAGTCAAAGCAAGAATACAGTAAAATATATGCAAGACTGAAGGCTTAAACTTCGCAATTGCAGTGGTTACTTGAGTTGGCAGAATGAGAGGGAAGAACAAATCATTGGGAGCAGTGGGTAAATGCGACCATATCAGCTTCAAGTGCGCGCTTGCTGCGATAAATAGTTTATAGGTGTATTGTCCTCTTCACTGGATCCACAAGAAATTGCTTGTTGCCGTCACTGCGAGATACAATGAAGGTAATCGCTGGGTTCTCTTCAGCATACATTCCTGGAACGCGTGGCTTTTGCATGATCTTATGGGTTCCAGAACTGACTCAGGTGTGCAAGTATACTTTATCAAAACTAGATGAAAAACAATTTATTTTATTTTTTGTATGAAATAGATACTTTTGTGAGATGTACCCATTTGACCAGCACTCACGCAAGCCATTGTCTCACTTGCTCAGTTGATGCAGCAACTAGCCATTTTAGAATTTCCAAGCAACCGAGCATTGAATTCGCGAGAATGAGCTGCCAAATCTGCTTCGACACACCAGATCCAGTGGAGATGGAACTGGTTACCAGTATCTGCCGCAGGAAATGCGAAGGTCTAGTCTGCCAAGCGTGCCTGGAACGGCACATTGAAGTGTCACTCAGCAACTTCTACGCAGGTTTCTTACCAAAAATCCGCTGTCCGATCTGCATGACATTTATGCACAAGAGCTGGTGGAAGAAGCATTTGCGTGAGCCTGCTAGAGAAACTCTTGTGAAAGAATTTGAAGATCTATGCAAGAAAGCGTGCGCATTCCTTCCACCGTGCTGCCATAACGAAGACTACACTCACCTTCCAGAATTCAATTCAGACGCTCGCTTTCAATCGTGGGCATCATTAAATGTCAGCCCGAAAATAATCCAGACATTACGCCGATACGAGCGCGAATTTTGTCGATACAAGCGCGATGCACGGTCGATTATTAACTACGTCATGACGCACTTCAACTTGACTAATGTGTGGGAACAGTGCAGAGTGATCGATTGGATGGTGGAACGGATTCACGATGATGAACGGCGCGCAACGTTACGGCTCTCATATTTGTATGTAAGACCTTTCACCAGTACACTCTGTTGCGACGAGCCGATCTGCTTCAATTGCAAACGCACGAACTATCACGACAAATGTGATGAAGAGTATGGCGATCAAGACATCAGCGTGAGCACTGATGTGGTGCAATGCCGCGGCTGCCGTGCGCTACTCGTGAAGGTTGAAGGCTGCGAGGATGTAACGTGTCTGTGTGGATTTAAAATGAACTGGAATTGCGAGCTAGAATATCGGGTCGGTCACCTCCAAGAGCGGATCCCGATTGATATCTTTGATGTTGTCATGTTTAACCTCTGGAAGGCCGATCGAATAATCCGGCTCGATGTGCACAAGCAGCTTCGCGACAATTACTTTACGAAGCGCGAAGCGCGATTCAAAATTTGGTTTGAGAGGCAAAACAGACCGTACTTCCGCGAGTCATTCACCAAGTTTGTGCGGCGAAGACGATATAACAAGGTGATGAATTCTCTGACTCGGTTCATGGCGGATCGAGCACAAGTAGCAGAAGCAATGGAAGAGCTGTTTGCAATGGACCTTTAGTACACCGCCCATTTGTATGCGGAAAAGTGGATGTATGCGCGTTGCTGTAAGCGCAAATTTTGCTTCGACTACAAACGAAAAAAGCTCTCGCAATCAATGTAATGGCAAAAACTTGGTGCACGATGTCAACGCTGACGTGGTACAATGTCACAGCTGCCACACGTTGCTCGTCAAAGTGGAGACTGCGAGCTTATAATGTGCCTGTGTGGCTTCAGTATGGATGGGGCTACTGAGCTATTGTGTCGTAGAAGTTTCAAGAATGAACTCATTCTTGTTGATATCTTCGATATCGAGATGCTCGGGCTCTGGAAGTCCGACCGAGTAAAGTGACACAAGGTGTACAATCATTTCCTGCAAACATACTTTGTCAAGCGTGATATGGAATTTTATCCATGACTTGAGAAGAAAAATAGACTGTCTTTCCGCAAGTGCATTATAAGGTTTGTGTACCGAAGATGGTATCAACATGTAATTGTCATGCTGATGAAATGCTTCGAGAACCGAGCACGAAAGGCGAAAACGATGGACATCTGGTAAGAATTGAGGTGTAGAACTACTGCTCATATGCAAACAGTTGTGTGCTATGAGCTACATGGCAATGCTGTCGTGTAATATCTAATATTTTCAAAAATTCCACGCACAGTCTATTATATTCTGACATTTGGTTGAACCTGCTAAATAATTTCAGGCTCTCTTGTGCTAGCTTGCTCAAGGCAACGGCATTATTAGTTCTAAAGTGTGTGAACAGCATGTATGTCGCAGACGTTGCTTAGCATGTTGGTGCGAGAATGCACGCGTTGTCCCATCGATGTTTAAAGTAGTCATTCAGTAATCGGCCTTCGTCACAAATTTCGGTAATCTCATCAATCCGAGACTGGGCAAGCTCTGCCATCAGATCATGTTCTTGCAGCGGATCGAATTCCGTGTGATATACTTGAATGGCATCGGACGTGTCCGCATAAAATTGCATGCGCGTATGCCCCTGGATTGCGGCCAAGTTCATGGCAGGATTGCTGTCGTACACGATACGTTCTCCAAATGGAATTGCTCGTTTCAAAGACCGACCGATACCACTCTGTAGGAAACCTTCAGCGGGGACACCCACAATATCAGCGATTGTATTCAGTAAATCCGATTGCGATGCTGCGTCGTCCAGAATCTTCCCTTTATCTGCATCGCTCAGCCGGCCTTCTGCGATGATCGCAGCTGCCACGCGGGACGACGAGATTTGGTCTTGCTCGGGCGTAGCGCTGCCTTGTTCTGGTGCTTGGCCGTGATCACCGATGACCACGACAATCGTATCGTTCAATATCCCACTTGTCTCCAGTTCCTGCATGATGCTGCCAAAGACCAAATCGGAGAAATAGCGCATTTCTGCATAGTCTTTCAGCAGTTTCTCATGTTTCTTGCCTGCGTAGAATGCCGAGAAATCGGGGATATGGCGCTGGTACTTGTAGTACCAATCCGGTCGTTCATCGAACGGAGTGTGACTGGAGATCGTGTAATGCGTCACAAACCATGGTTTGACGAATGGCCGTTTGTCTGGATCCTGCTTTTGCTTCTCAGCTTTCTTGAGCAAATGTGCGAGCACTGAGAATGATAAATCGTCGTGCATACCCCAGTAGGTCATGAAATGTGCACCTTCCATCCAATCGAAATCCATTTCTGTCTCAATAATATCGACAAGATCCCACATGCCCAGCACTCGATTAAAACCGTGTGTGGGTAGAAAGCGGTCCCAATCGTCATAGTCGATGCGAGTTCCTGTCGTAAAGAGGCAATCGTAGCCTTTGGCAGCAAACAGCTGAGGAAGACCTGCTAGTTCAACCTCTGCGCGACCACCGGTTGTGCCAGTGGAGGTGACGCTGTCATAGGGCAATTGACCAAAGAGAATCGTTTCCAAGGATCGACTGGTACGCCAAGTAGACCACATGTTGCGAAACGCAATACCTCGTTTCGCCCACTTGTCGAAATTTGGGGTGAGTGTCATATTTGCAGGCAGTAATCGCTTCGCTTCTTGTTCTTGTATTTGACCATCCTCCTCCTGCAGTAAGTACTCTGAGTCTCGTTGACGAAACGCTTCTACGACAATCACCAACACATTCGGTTGTTCATTAGGCTTTATGTCCACGTCAAACGCCAATGGTCCATGAAACCCTATTGTGCGACGATAAAGTGAGTCAGCATGGAACATCGTGGCATTTTCCGTGGCATGCTCAACAAAGTCGCTTATGCGCTTCTTCACCGTCACCTGACGCGTCGATGTAAATTGCGTCCCAAATACGAGGCGAAAAGGTTCGTTCAGCGACGTATTCAGTGCGATAACGGCGACAATCGAAGGCACCAGTTTCGACAACAACAGTGTAGAGGTCAGAAGTGCAGTAATCAGCGCAACCAGAAGCACATAAGGCGAAAATCGCCGTGGTGAACAACATTTAGTTGGTTTTGTCGCTGCTTGCACGCTCATGGGGTCATTCGCATGGCTGCTATCTTCCAGATCGGGTATTTCTTCGTCTTTTTGTAGTCGTCCATATCGCTTCTTTGACTGAATATTGGATGGTGGTTGACAAGGATTCATACAATATACATGCGCCGCTTCCAAAATATCCCACTCGGCGAGATTGATCCACACGGCGCCGAGCCACCCGACAAACGCCGCCAGAATGATTGTCGGCACGATCACTACCGCCAAGATACGCCATTCCTCATCGGTCACTTCAAATTGTGCGATCGCATCGCGTTCATGAAGGTACATCCCCACAAACGCCATCGTGAACCGCAATTGTCGTGTTCGCAGGAACACGCAATCTGCTATGCAACACACCTGTGAGGTGAGGAACACCAGCGCGTAGACAACCAACCGCAGGTATCTCCATATTACGCAACCGCCATTCGTTTGTCTCCCATGTGAAGACAAGGGAGAAGAAGCGCAGAAATTCGAATCGGGTGATGACGCAGCTGCTGACGATGAAGACGAACCGGACCAGTCGCGCCGTTGGGGAGTGTAGCCATCTTGGAAGATATTCTTAGCTACGTCACTCTCTCGGTGATCCCCCCTACCGGTAGTAGTACGCGTGGGACGGGCAGCGAATTGGCGATCGAAGGGCCACAGCACCAACAGACACGTGCAGGTACACACACAGATGTCCTCTAGCGCTCCCAGAAACAATCCAGCCAATGCGATCCACCACGTTTGATGCCAAGCATTCGCCCATTTGTTTAGAATGGTTGGCAGCGTTGAGAGGCGAAGACACGCGCCGTAGCAAAGGTAGAGCGAGTAGATCAGCGCCCAATCAATCCAGCGTGGACGTAAGAGCAGCCGCACACACAAGTTTTGGCGCATAAATTGGTGGTCATGGCTGCTTCTTGTTCTCCGCGACATCCCACGTTAAAAAAAAGAGCTTCCCAGCCGCGATCTTCTCCTCTTTTTTCTTCCGCTTTTCCTTGTCCGTCCATTCTTCCTTCAACATTCAAGGAAGGATGGGTTTCGTTTTCTCAAACCAATTTGCTCTACCACTCAAAACACTTTGCTTCACTATACTCTGTGGTGTGTTCTTTATCCCATCCACAAAAAGATTATTGAAGATTGCAGTACTACCCTTTAATAGAGTGCTTTCGGCTTCATAGAAATTTTTCTGAATTGATGGATACGGACCCCCGTACCAGAACACAGAAAAGCAAAAGGACAAAGCGGCCACGCTGATTTTTTGAAACGCCGTTCTAGACGAGCCAAAGCCAGTTCTCCGAGTGCTCGATTGTTGTTTTGTTATTCTTCGAAAACGTGCGTGCGTTAACTTTTTGTGTCCAAAATAGTAGATGTGATCGTGCGACGTGCATAAAGTCATTATTTGGATCCTTCTTTGTGGCGATCTTCTTGCTTTGAAGGAAAAATGGCCGAACATTCTCAGTAAATTTTTTTGAAACACTATCTTTCAAAATTAATAGGTATGTATAAATAGATATTTGGTGAAACCCATAAAAATGGGCCATTAGTAGTAAAAAGAAACCTCTTTAATTTTATATGGCTCAAGTTTTGCCATTTTGTACTCACCTTTTTTCGATTATTGAAGTTACCTTGTTTTGGTAAACTTGTATTCCTACGTACGCAGCTGTTGAAGAGAGCATCCCCTCAAATGGGTTTTTATTATTGTATAATGAATCCAAGTGAATTTGGGAAGATGGGTCATGTAAACCTTACCCATTTAAGGGGACTGAGGTCCACCTGAGGGAAGGGGGGATGACATACACTCTTTCCTATCATATACATAGAGTACCTAAAGAAATTTGGGGGAGGAGTCCGCTTTTCTGTTCTCTTTGGTGGAAGAGGAGCGCGGGCATCACTCAGTGCACACACCCGAGCTGCAACCAAAGCGGGTTTTGCTTCACAAGAGAGAAGAGGAAGCTAGGAGGGAAAGCGAAGGTAGAGAGAAGAAGGGCAGAAAGACAACGATGGAGGCCGAACAGACCAGAGTACGTCTATAAGGACACTTGTTTCCATCTCTCATGGAATGTAGCTATATTTGACAAAGAGTGGTAAACGATGTGAACTAACGACAAATTAAATGACGATTTATGTCGTCATAGGTGTATGTGCCCGATGAAAAAGTGAGCTGGGTAGAAGCCACGATCACAAAAGGACACGTAGTGAACGACACAACCGTGGAGGTGGTCGTGGAGGCCGACGAATGCGAAGAAGAAATCGAAAAACACCCGGAAGCGGGTACCATCCGCACTGTACAAGTATGTGCATCATCACTCGTTTTTTCTTTGCTTTGTAAAGCGATGGTAGATGACTAATGGCGGTTCTTTTCTGTGTAGAAAAATGCTATTATGTTACAAAACACACTTTACGACGAGAATGGCGTGGACGATATGGTTAAACTCAATTACCTGCACGAACCCGCGATTCTGTTCAACCTCAAGTTGCGTTTCATGCGCCAAATTCCTTACACATACACTGGGCCTATTTGTATTGCCGTTAATCCTGTAAGTACTACTATTCTCCGCTGCATTTGGCTGCATCTTGAGCGCAATATTCAACCATTCATTCATTTATCATCTGCAACTGTAGTATGCGTGGCTAGATATCTATACCAAGGAGCTTCAGGAGCAATACCTGGAAAAAGAGCGTAGTGAATTGGCACCGCACGTGTACGCCACGAGTGCTGGTAGTTATAAGCACATGCGGCTCTTTGGTGAAGACCAGAGTATTCTCGTGAGTGGTGAATCTGGTGCGGGTAAGACAGAAACAACCAAGATTTTGATGTCACATCTCGCTGGCGCAGGCCCTACTACTAATGGTGAAGCACAAGAAACGAGCATCATCCAGCGAGTGTTGGATGCGAATCCATTGATGGAATCGTTCGGGAATGCCAAGACGTCGCGCAATGACAATAGTAGTCGTTTCGGTAAATTCTCGGAACTGCAATTCAACTCCCTGGGCCAACTCATTGGTGCTCGGTCACGTACATATCTCCTGGAAAAATCGCGTGTGTCCATCCAGGGTCAAGATGAACGAAACTATCACATTTTTTATCAATTGCTCGCAGCACCTGAAGAAACAACTGCGAAAGTTGCGGTGCAGGGCATGCAAGCAGCGGATTTCCCGTTCATTGCACCACAGGGTGAAGGTGTCAGTGACGGTATGAAGGATGCACAACGATTTCAACAGACAATGCGATGCTTAGAGACAATGGGGGTCACCGGTGACGATCAACTTTGGATTCTTAAGATCGTGGCTGCGATCTTACATCTGTCTCGATTGCAATTCGTACCGAGTCCGGGGAATGAGGATGCCTCCCAGTTGTTAGACGATCCTGCCAATTTGCGATCATGTGAGATTGTATCCGATCTACTTCATTTCCCGCAAGAAGAATTACAGAAGGCTTTGTGCACGCGTAAAGTACAGGCTGCTACAGAAACATATCAGGTACCACTAAGCACACAACAAGCATACGGTTCGCGTACAGCTCTTGGTGTGGCGCTGTATTCACATTTGTTTGCGTGGTTGATCCATCGTGTCAACCTGTCCACAAGTGCTCCTCATGCAGATGTTGCGAATAAAATTTGCATTTTGGATATCTTCGGCTTTGAAATTTTCGAAAAGAACTCGTTTGAACAGCTTTGTATCAACTACGCGAACGAGAAACTGCAACAGAAGTTCACGCAAGATGTCTTTAAGTCGATTCAACTGGAATATGAAGAAGAAGGAATCCCATGGACACGTATTGAGTTTGCTGATAATGTCAACGTGCTGCAACTGATCGAGGGTCGTTTTGGTGTGTTGGCACTGTTGAACGAAGAATGTATGCGCCCCAAGGGTAGCGATGCAGCCTTTGCCAACAAATTGAAGGCACATTACAATGACAATGACCGTTTTGAATCTCCACGTTTTGCCCGTGATGCTTTTGTGATCAAGCACTATGCTGGACCGGTGCAATACGATACGAATGGCTTCCTCATCAAGAATACGGATGCTTTGATTAACGATTTGATCGTTTTGATTAGTAAGAGTACGTCCGACTTTGTGAAGAAGCTTTTCCCAGAGGAGCATACGGGAGATGCCATGACTGGAATCCCAGGACATAAATCGCCAGGACGTCCTGCGCTTAAGCGTCGGACGTCTATTATCGCTGACACCGTTGGTACACAATTCAAGAGTCAGCTGAATGGGTTAATGGACGATATCCGGCGTACAAATGTGCATTATATCCGCTGCATCAAGCCTAATGGTCGCAAGAGCCCCCATGTTTTCAACAAGCTCCGTGTCACGGAACAACTGCAATGCGCTGGTGTCGTCGAAGCAGTACGAATTAGTCGTATGGCGTATCCGAATCGTGTGCTGCAGACGGTCTTCCTCGAACGCTTCCGTGGTGTCGCTTCGACTACAAATGCGAATGCCCCTCCTTTGGAGATTAACGCTGATGATTCGGAAGAAGTGAGAGTCACAAAGGAAGTCCGTGATCTATTGATCAACCACCTCATGCCAGGGAAGGAAAACGAGTACCAAATTGGTAAAACCCGTGTTTTCTTTCGCAAGGGAGCCCTCGAGGGACTTGAAGAAATGCGATCGCGCAAGCTCAACGCTGCCGCAGTTGTGTTGCAGCGCTATGCGAAGAAGTGGATGGCTGTGGCGGTTTTCAAAAGAATCAAATTTGCTGCCATCGAGGTGCAGACCGCATACCGTGGTCATCGCGCGCGTCAGCACTACAAGAAGCAGCGACAAGCTGCCATCGAAGTGCAAAAGTATGTGCGTCGTCATCGTGCTCGTCAATTGTTAGTGAAGATGCGCGAAAACTACCGTGCTACCCAGATCCAGAACGCCTTCAAGATGTATGTGTGCCGGTGCCAATATCTGAAGGTGAAGAAGGCAATCCGCACCATCCAAAGCATTGCTCGCATGTTTTTAGCCATCAAGTCGTTTGCTGTCCTCAAGGAGCAAGCTAAGGAAGATGCAAAGTTGGAAAACCAAATTCAGATCTTGAAGAAGCGTTTGCAACAAGAACGTGAGGCGCGTATCGAACTGGAACAACAAGCGTATGGAACTCGTGCATCGATGGTCATGCGTAGCGAAGAAGCGCTTGAGGGTGCTGACTTTGTGATTGATCAACTTCGTCGTGAGAATGCGACCTTGAAAGAAACTAATGTTCATTTGAAAGCTTTTGGTGCTCAACTGCGAAAAGAGAAGGAGGTTATGGAGCGTGGTGCCTATGTCAATGGTGCATCGTTTGCTGCTGCGAACCAACGCGCGCTGAAACTTCAAGAGGAAAACGAAGCCTTAAAAAGTGACCTTGCTCGTTACAAGACTGGTCACCGAAACCTCAAAGCTCAACACATGGGTGTCATGGAAAAGATTACACTGATGCAAAGTAGTTTGAGTGAAGCACTAAACGAACGTACGGCTCTGCGCCATACGGTGGAGCAGTTGAAGCAGCACACCGACCACTTGCAGAACGAGAATGTGGCACTTGCGAAAGCAAATGCCCGTCTGCGTTTGATCTTGCGCCAAGACCCAGAGCTGAGTCGCAAGCATCGTGATGAAGTGCCACGTCTAACGAAACTGGCACATACGTCAAAGCAACCAGTTTTGCCGAAGGTGGCCAAGATGGTACAGGCTCCATCAGAACCAATTGAGCTGTCAGAACCTGCGACAGGAATGCGTGTTTCGCTTTCCACTCTTCAGCCTCCAGCGCCTCCAGCCGCGGCCACTGTATCAAATGCAACTCCTATCAAGCGTGCCAATTCGTTGTCTACAGCGAAGAAGCCACAAGAAGCCTCGAAGACACAGCGCGTGGTCAGTATTCGCGACACCTCGACTGTTGAAGAAGAACCACAAGCACCTGTTGTTCCCGTTCCTGTGCCTGCTCTTGGAGACAAGACATTCATGGCGGCAGTTCTCAATGGCAACGCTATCAAGAATGAACCTGTCGTGAAGATGTCGACCTCACCGACAAATGCGAGTGCAGCTGTACGTCAACCAACGGGTGACGATGGTCCGATCGCTGAACCAGGCAAGGTCATGGGAATTGTACTTGATGAGGAAGATAATAGTGAGGAACGCGTGAGTTTTAGTGTGACACTCAATGTGGACCTGGTCGAGGATGCCAAGCAGCAACAACAACGTGCATCACTGACAAGTGCTCCCAAGGGATATAATGGAAATGCGGGTATGAACAATACCGCGAATGGAAACGGAAAAGCCAAGACACGTGGTCGTCGCGGCTCCTATGATCGCTCTGAATCAGGTGGTGATGGCTTGAGAAATTCATCATTGCGTCAATCTTTCCAAGGCGGACTACCAAGAGGGCTCACTGGTGGAGGTCGTTCGCGTCGTGGATCGTCAGATCGATCAGAGACAAGCAGTGTCGGAGGCGATGGAAACCGTTCACGTCGTGGTTCTTATGACCGCTCGGAATCGGGTGACTCAGGATTGCGAAACTCTTCGTTGCGCCAGTCGTTCAATGCTGGCACTCCGAACGGGAACAATCACAACCACCGCAATGGACGCACCCGGCGTGCATCTTATGACCGAAGCCACTCGTACAAAGGTGTAGGAACTGTTGCTACCAACGGCAACGGCTACAAACGCATTGAACTTTGAGCATGAGAATCAAGAATATCGCTTAGTTACTGACGAAAAAAAGTGTTCTCAAGATGGGAATAAACTGGGGGTCCAGGAAAACTGAGTTTCGTTGGTGTATAAATATGGTAAGTCAAGCGAAAGAATTGTGCATCGACAACGTCTTCATGCTATGAGGCCTCATCTACCTCCTTCGTACTTGTTAGAAATAAGATGATTTGATTTTGCTTAGCTTTGGTGCATTTTGTGAATAGCCTAAATTACCACAACATACAAATAGGCAACAATAAAAAAAAAGTGAAAAAGCATATCATTCTCAAAGTGTAACGTCAATCTGATACTCAACGCAAAAAATTACGTTAATTTGTGCATCCTGTCGTACCTTAGTCCAGCAAATTTCTTTGTTTAAGACTCCCATAATTAATATTGAATATTAGAGAATTATGAATGCTGAGACAAGCGTAACCTTGCTTTAGTAATTTAATTGAAAATTATTAAATTGTTGTATAAATATATTATACGAGAAATAAATTACGTTCAGGTCATAAAATCCAGGTTTCTAGAATGTTGTGGTCCACGTTGTTTTTTATTTTGGTGTGATCGAATCGACAAGAACGGAAAAGCTACACAAGTTGGACAGCAGCATGGGGCACGAGGACAAGAAGAAAAAGAAAAGCAGCAAGAAATCCCACAAGCGCAGAAGATATTACAGTGACAGTAGCAGTGATGATGAACGGGCCGTACGCAAACAGCGGAAGAAGGCCGAGAAGGTGCTGGCGCAGTTTGGGTACACAAACGAATCGAATCCATTCGGTGACTCGAACCTAAGCCAACCGTTTGTCTGGGGTAAGAAGTATGAAGACAAAGCAAGCAAGAAACCGACCGAGAAAGAGCTCAAGAAAACTCAGCTGCAGCGTATTGAGGAAATCCGCAAAGCCCGAGAACGTCGTGATGCACGCGAAGCCGAGAAAGAAGAAATGGAGCGGCTCAAGAGCGAGGAACTGCGACTGCGAGATGCCGAGCAGTACGAGGATTGGCAACAGAAAGAAGAGGAATTTCATTTAAGTCAAGCACGCGTGCGGTCGAATTTACGTATTAAGGAGAAGCGAGAGAAACCAGTGGATCAATTGGCGAAGAATATCCTATTGCTGGACAAATTCAAGAAGCAGCAAGAGGAAGAAGAAGGTGATGACGACGGCACTCGTGAGGAGTTCCGTAATGTGCGCGTGGAGAAACGCTTGCCATCTAGGATCATAGAAGTGTTGTCGATGCAGGAGTTAGAGGAATTGCGTGAGGATATCGCAGCGTACCAGGAGTTGGAGAAAACGACGGATGGGAAGCACAAAGAGTTTTGGGATTTGATGATGCTGCTCTGTAAGGATCGAATTACGCGATTACGTCGATCACAGCGCGAGAGCAGCAGTCATCGTAACGACAGCGCGATCCATGGCGCCGTGAATGACACGATCACGGATATGCTGGAGGGCAAGAGTCCAAGTGAATTGCGTGTGTTGGAGCAAGACGTGAAGAAAACAATCGCAAGTGCCTCTAGCACACCTGGAGTAGACGTAGAGTTTTGGGAGGAAGTGGCACAGCAGATTGAGGTATATCAGGCGCGTGCATGGCTGGCAACAATCCACGAAGAAACCTTGGACCAACTTGCGACGTTCATGGACAATCGTGAACCAGAAGAGCAAGACAGACGAGAACGCGAGCGACGTAATGACAATGACAACATCACTGGCCGTGATGAAAGCCGAGAAGCACAGGAAATGGAATTGTCGGAAGCGCGCAAGGGACTGGAAGAGTCAGAAGAGCGGATGGGTATGTCCGAAGAAGTCGCAGTTTCTACCAAGAACGTGTCCGACTGGAGTGAGAAGTATCAGCCACGGAAACCGCGATATTTCAACCGTGTCAAAACTGGTTACGACTGGAACAAATATAACCAAACGCATTATGACCACGACAACCCGCCGCCCAAGGTCGTGCAGGGCTACAAGTTCAATTTGTTTTACCCGGATTTGATTGACAAGCATACAGCACCAAAATTCTATTTGGAGAAGGCAAATTCGCCCGAGTTTTGTATCATTCGCTTCAGCGCTGGCCCACCATACCAGGACATCGCGTTCAAGATCGTCAACCGTGAGTGGGAGTACTCGCACAAGCGCGGCTTCAAGAGTGTGTTTGAGCGTGGGATTCTGCATCTCTATTTTAATTTCAAACGTCATCGCTACCGTAGATAAGTAGGAGTTTAAATTCTTGAGCACATTCACACAAAAGTGCATACCTACGCAAACAAGACAGTATTCATCATTCAATTACCAGTGCAATCTCTTTCTCTTCCATTCATAGCTCTTTTACGTTGACCAAGTTAGCATTTACAACTCTCGCAAGCAGTTTCGGTCGTCTTTCTGCCCATGTACCGCTGCAACAATTTCTGACGCATCGACGCTTCCACACCATCGCTCTTCAGTGGAACTTGATATGCTGCTTCCCCTCGTACTGGCTCGATCTTAAACTCGCCGAGCAATTCTGGGCACTGTTTAATACCTTCACCAATCTCTTGGCACTCCTTGAGCAAGTCATATGCGATCGACGACGACACGACTGAGTCGTGCGCATAGTCCGGATGCGCGCGTACAAAGCGGCGCATCCATGTAGCAGCGGTGGGCAGTTCACCCGTGGCACGCTTCGATATCAAATTTAGGTAGCGTGTCACGATTTTACGCGTCGCGTCGTCGCATTCAATGTAGTCCAAGTACGCATACACAATTGGAATCAACCCCGTAAAGTACGTGCCTTTGCCAAGCATGATCTCGGCGATGGTCATCGGTTCACAGGCATTGGCATCCTCATGGAGTTGGCACGCATCTCCTATTCCCTTGGATGAACAGTCATCTTCCTCAGGTGGTGCCAAGTGGCAACGGAAGTAGAATTTCTCGTCTATGACAGCATTCATACGATGCGCAGCTTCCATATTGTCATTCACCTTGGACAGTGGGATGTACAAGTTGAGATCAAAAGTCAAAATTACACGCGAAACCAACGCGATAAACACTGTAAACGCCGCATTCTCAAAGTCCGTGAGCTGGATTTCCATCGATCGGAACTCTGTACGCCAGCCCACGTGCGGATGGGACGACGCTCCTGCTCCAGATTCATGGCCATTCCCATCAGCCTCAGCGGGACGAGGCGGTGGGGGKTTCCAGCGTACAGTCTGCCAGTTGGTGGACTGAATGTTCTCAAAATGGTCGGTCTCACTTGCATTGTCGAGATGTAGTCGTTGTTTGTAAATCACTAGCGGATCACGGATAAACAAATGCGCGATATGCAGCGCCAGCAGTCGATCAACGCCGTTCGCCGTGAGTGTCTCGTACGATTTCTCATCATAAGGTACTTCGACATCGTTGTACTTGTCTGTAGACGCGTGTGGATCTTCGCCATGTTTGTGGTTGCAAATGTAGGTCGAAATACCTTCGTACCGCGATTTCGGCAACCGCTTGGAACCATTGCCAGCCATTTTCGCATATTTGGCGCGGGTTTCTTCGTCTTCAGGCATCTGCGCAATGCCCAACTCTTGTGGGGTACGGTCATCCACTGCAGCAGAGATTGTCGCCCATCGCACATCCGTGTCAGCGAGTCGTCCTTTTAAAATGGGCGTCGCGGCGGTCAGCGCCAACAGAATCGGTGAGAGTACGCCCAAATGATCGTACAGGTGACGAGATTCGCCAATGTTCTTGGCCTGGAATGTCACCTGGAGGCAACACATGCCCATACCGAACGCCATGCAATCCATGTGGATGAAACCTGGGTATGGCTCGGCTTGTTCCACGGTATGAGAGATTGAGATTTTGCGCAGCGATGCTAAGCCATGGTCACCTCGCTCTTCTTCTTTGTCATTCGACGAGATACTACTAATTGAAGAACTGCCCGTTGGACTGATCATACCGATGGAGTCACTACCCATAATGACATGATTTTCTGACAAAGATCCTGTCGGACTCGCAGGCTTGGATTCGTATTGGGGACGGGACTTCTCGGCGTTCCACGTCGCTTTCTCCTCCAATAACATCGCCTTCGTGTAGACATCTTTAAACAATGGCACGCGAATGTCGACTTTTCGTGTGCGTCGTTTGCGGATATTGCGCGTAAGCGTCGCAAATCGTGGATGCGGGTTGATCACATCGTCACTCACATAGTTCGACATGGCGACAGGCCCATGCGGTTCCGTGTGCGGAAAGGTAAAATCGCGCACGCCCATCATCGGAAATGCCGTCACAGTCGGTGCAATCTCATCGTCATGCAGCAATTCCAGTAAACGTGCACGTCGAATACGCATATTTCCCTCGACCTTCCGCAGATCCGTCGTGAAGCCACCATACGGGACACTCGGCGTCCCTTCGATCATCCATGCACCATACTCAGGCACCCAATTGCAGCCTTCATTCGAAGAAGAGGATTCACCGTTGCCATTAAATTTCGCTTCCTTCTCACGTAATTGCGCTAAAATCTCTGCGCCACGCAGCGATAATCTGGACTGTCGAGTTCTCGGATCGAGTTTGAAAACACCATATTCGAGTTCGTCCCCCCACTTGAGTACATCGCCCTCGATGTCCTTGACGCGGTGGTAGATGTGTAGAAATTGATCGATGCCATTCACACGTACATGTTCAAGCCAGTCAAGTGCGTCATCCCAATCCAGTGGACTTCCTTCTACGAGCAGCCCCATCGTAGCACTCGACGAGCTGTCTGGTGGCGAGGATTCCGTGCGGACCAAGCAATTTTCAGGAATGATCATTTCGAAAGCCATGAGGGTTAAGCAGATTGGGTTTTTTAGCTAACTGAAAATTACGGCTGATTATACAACAATAGGTTTTTTTCTCTTTTCTCTCTAAATCAATAGTAATACCAAAAATCAGTACATTAACCATTGATTTGTTAGGTATAATATTGCAATATTGTTATTTAATGGGAAACATATACTGATTTTAAACTATTTCAACAAAGTTTTTAGATAATAAACACAATCAGTAAAATCGAAACAAACGTTTGATTGGAGTGGATCCAATGCTGCTGACGCAAACATGAAATGAGTTTCCACCAATGGCTGCAGCGCCTGTTTATTCCGTAATCAGCCCAGCCCCATCCCCAATGTGACGTTTAGGGGAGTTTATATAACACTCACGACTCGAAGTATTTTAACTCACAATAATTATTGTTCAGTAAGGTACAATATATTGAGATGTCAATATTATTGTGGAAGAGAGTTTCAGTGGTCAAGATTCCTATCTTGATTGAAGATTCTCCATGCATCCAAAGATGTGAAAAGCTCCTTGTTCCCTCCAGTCGCTGGTCAATGGATGCAACCTTCTTCTTCATTTATACACCAAATACATCAAAAACGATATATGACATAGCGAAATGCTCCTACACCTCTCTGTGTGTATCCAATCAGCGTAGCATAGCATAGTATCAATTGCCAAGAGCTACACAAGTTTCGACGAGTAAAAAAAATCCAAATAATTGGCGGCTTGACTTAGTCCACAGACCTGTAATGATCAATATCATTCGCTTTGATGACCGTTGCAACCTTACTTGTTTGTTGGATGGCTGAGCACCACCTGCTTAATTGTTTTCACCGCACAAGCAGCCCAAAAACCGTCCATTTGATAACCCTACAAAACTGAACTCGCTTGTGCCGTTAAATCGGTCTATCTATAGCTACAATGCCCTGGAACGGACGAAGTTTTCGCTTCGGCGCTACTCCTATCGTACCCAGGAGTGCCTTACTGTCGCGTGATTGTGCATCGGTATTCCTTGCAAATAACTTCTCGCATCAACTGAGTTATTTGGGTTATCAAGATGGGAAATACGCCGTTGAGCCGAGACATTGCTGGTGGTCGACGGATGACCCTCGAAGAGCGCGAGGCCATGAAGAAATTCTGTGTTGAAGAAATTCATGTACTACGTGAGACATTTAAGGGCCTGGCCAATGCCAAGAATGGATACACTGTCGACAAGGAGACGTTCCTCAAGTGCTTCCGTTTGCCTGGCTTACTTGGAGGTTCGTTGGCTTCGTCTATTTCCTTTTATCCCATTTCCTGTTGCCTAATGCGAGAGCCTCATGAATCTTGTGGATGCACTTGACTAGAACGGCTGTTTGAAGTGATAGATAAAGATGGGTCGGGATCCATCGGCTACAATGAGTTTGTCTATGGATTGGCAATTCTCTTCCGTGGCTCACACAAGGAAAAGCTAAAGTTCATCTTCGATCTCTACGATCTTAGCGAGTACGTCTAAGCATCTCTTCGCCAGTTTACTGCATCTGACTGACTCTATATTATGACCTTTAGCACCGGCTCCATCTCGCGGCATGAGCTGATCACGATGCTGCATCAGTTTCCCGAGTCAGCTTTGGATTTTATCAAGGCGAAGGAGGAACCGAGTGTATCTGCCTTCACTGAAAGGAACAACTGGGTATGTTCACTACTACGCCTTTTCCTTACTTGATATGGGATGAACTCTAATGATATGAGTTTGATTGTCTAGACGGAAGAGATCGAAGCGCTGGTGAACCTTGCGTTTCCACCACCACACACCGCCAACACGCGGCTAACATTTGAACAATTTTGCGTCTGGTGTGAGAGCACACCTGGTATCATCAATGTACGTTCATATAAACTCCACAACACATACAAGTGGTCTGATTAGTCTTTATGGTTTATGCTTGCAGTTCTTGATGAGTGTTTTACCGTCCGAAGACCACCAATCGACGGCTGCTGTTGCACCACTAGATGTGTAAGCATTACCAACATTGGTTTCATGATAGCAAAAGCTCAGCAATCTCACAGCTCTGAACCTCCTATTCACAATGATAGCTCACAGGGAAACCCCGAAACCGGAGGCGAAGTTCGGAAGCGACGAGGCTCGCTGCACAACCTTAAACCCACGTCGGTATTCTTCTTTGGTCCATTTCATATTCACAGACTTGTCTTAACCTTAGGCTTTGCTCTGTCATGTGGCTTTTAGTCGCTCCAACCCTCGAATGTCTTCGACAGACGTCTCACATCGAAAAGAGCTGGAAAAAACACGGCAGTTGCTTCACGACGCAAAAGCAACCTGCCCCATCGAGTCTGTAACTACCAAAATTCAAGTTGCGCTAACTGAAATCGACCAGCTGCTCCGTACTCCCAGTAACTCCAGTGGCTGCGGGTCACCAATGCTCTCTAATCTCGGCAGTGGCTCATTACATTCACTGAACGATATTCCCGGTGTGACCTTCGTAAACGAAGACAATTCGATCTGTGGCGATCTCTGGAAGCGTGGCTCACGGTTGCGTCAAATGATCAAGCGTTACTACGAACTTCAGGGCAATTTCCTCTACTACTATGCGTATGATTCATGTATTGTGCAGATTTATACATTGCTTGTCTCGTTCTCGGCTAATAAAGCATTGTTTTTCCTGATAACATAGCAATAAGGATGACACAGCTCCTCGTGGAGTGACGTTCATGTGCGGGTGCTACGTCGAATCACTTCCCCAGGATGTGACAATTGAGAAAAATGTCAAGTACTACGCCATCGATATCGTTCCCGAGCCCGGCAGTAATAGAGAAAAACGGACGATCTATACGAAATCACTCGAACAACAGCAGAAATGGACATCAAAACTACGTCGAGCCACTGATAAAGTATCCATTGATGAATTCTATGAGATCGGTGCCCAACTCGGTCGCGGACGGTTCTCCAAAGTGTGTGAGGTGACACACAAGAAAACGGGTGTGAAACACGCGGTCAAGATCATCGACAAGTGCAAGCTCATCGCAACCGAGAAAGAGCTACTACGCACGGAGATTGCGATCCTGAAACTCGTAACCCACCCGAATATCATCCGTCTACATGACGTCTACGAAGACAAACAGTATATCTTCATCGTCACCGAACTCGTCGCTGGTGGGGAGTTGTTTAATCGGATTGTGGGCCGATCGAGGTATACCGAGTCCGAGGCGCGTACGGTAATGCTGCCACTTCTTGAAAGTGTCGCTTATCTGCATCGCCTGGGGATTGTGCATCGAGATATCAAACCAGAGAACATTCTGTGTGGTGAGTCACTGTATGACCTGAAAATCGCCGATTTTGGACTCTCCAAGCTTGTACATCCAGAAGAAATCATGAAAATGCCGTGTGGAACGCTCAATTATGTTGCTCCAGAAGTGCTGTTGCTTGTCGGATACGGAAAGGAGGCTGATATTTGGTCCGTGGGGGTGATTATGTATTTGTTGTTGAAAGGGGAACTGCCGTTCCATGGAAAAACAAAGAATGAGATTATTCAGAAGACAGTGCATGCCGATATCAACTTGGATAGCGATAGTACACCATGGAGTAGTATCTCGCCATCGTGCAAGTCTTTGCTGAAAGGTCTACTGACAAAAGACCCAACAAAGCGGTTGACGGCGCAGGAGGCACTGGGACATGATTGGTTTACTGGACGAATTCGTACCGAGTCGTTGGCAAATAACAAGACACCGAGAGGATCTATCACACAATAAATAGTAGGTGTGTGCCATGGATATGACGAAAAAAAGGTACTATTAGTTTGAATTCCCTTTCTATTCAATACGATTCCGGCTCCCGTTGGTCTTCTTCTCTATTGTATCGTGCTATCGACTTCGTTGCGCAGCGACTGCACTACCTTGATGAAAGTTCATTGCCAATGCTGGTGATCGATTGTTGACTGCAATAGCATTTAGGGGTCGCTGATTTGACATGTGAAGTTGATTGAGCTCCAGTGCGCGAAGTTTGGTAGCATCGACTATGCCCATTTTTCTAATGCTCTTACTATTGTTGAAGGGGTAGTGATCACTATGTCTGAGAGGAGAAGCACCGGATTTCTTTTCTATCATGACTTTTCTGGAACTCCGCGGTGACAGTACAGCTGGCAGTGCATTTAGTGGACCAATTGACTCGGTGTATCGTCGCTCTTCCTCGTCATTCTCGAGCTGCTCTCGACTGAATGGGGAGCTCATTCGACGAGAGATGTTCCTATTTGATCGTGTTGGAATCCCTGATGGTGGTACTGGCTGCACAGGCGGTAAAGAGATAGACATTTTCATCAGTGACAAGCTTTCGTTGCTGTTAAATGGTCGCTTGCTCGTGATTTTTCGTTCAGGAGGGCATGGAACAAGTTTTAACGGCTCAAAATTGGTGCGTCTGCGTCCACAGAGTTTGCAATACACTCCACTAGGTTCAATCACCCCGCAGTTCGAGCAGCGAAAGCGATCGCGCATTTTCTTCAACAATTTCGCAAATGATCGCCGCACAACGAGTCCACGAACGTGTTTTTGGATGATAATCGCCGCAGTGTACCGTTTGTTTTCCAAGGCTTTCTTGCGGAGGAGATGAACGTGTTTCCGAGCCTGAACTCCACGAAGGCAAGTTTGAATCAACGTAGCAGCTTTTCGTCGTCGTAGTAATACAGAAGCGGCAACAAACACACGGAAGAGCCGCTGAAGTACACAAGCTGCAGCGTTCTGCTGTTGTTGCTCTTGTGTTCGAAGACCAACCATGAATTGCTCCCAACGATTAAACGCGATTCGGAGGTATTTGTTGACAATGCAATGTGACACTTTAGCTGCGCCTTCGCGGTATTTCTTCTGCTGACACACTCTGACTTGCCTTTGATAGAAAGACGCGATTCGTACTGCACTCTGTTTCATTCTTTTCCTGCGCTCAGCCATAGTGCGTCTGAGTTTCCATCGCTTGATATTATAAGTAATCACCTCTGCCGCTTTCTGTTGTAATTCGAACTTGTGCTTTTGCCTCAGGACTATTTGCTGCTGTATTAGCATCCATTGGCTACGACAAATCAACTGTCGCTGTTCTGTCCTCAAATGGATCTGACGCTGCCGAAACTGTCGGATGGCTCTTCGACCATGATACCAATCACACAAAAACATTGAGGCTTGCTGTTTTCGTTCTTGCTGGCGATGCAGTTGTTGCTGGTGCTTGTGGATTTGCAGTTGACGCTCTTTTTCACTTTTGACATTGACTGCTTTTGCCAACAAGAGCTGCAATCGAGATTCGAAAATTCTGAGTTCATGCATATACCTGGAGATTTTTCGGCGTTGACGACATCTCCGCCAATGTTGCTGCAAAACAATCACCGCTGTAGCTTCTAGCAGCTGACGTAGTGTCTCCACCTCATGCACCCGCTCACGTTCTCGGTTCCGCAGCAAGAAAACTCGAACATATTGTTGAATAATTCGAGTAGCAAAGTCACGCTCATTATTGTCGTGATGGGACTTCCTTTTCACTTGATTTGGTAATAATAGTACGCGTTCATTCCATGTGTGTCGCTTCTGTTCATTAGACTCTTCTATTTGTCGCTGGGACTTACCACACGTAGCGAGATCCTTGGTGTTTCTGTCCAAACTACTGCCGATCAAGTTCGCCGACTTCAATCGCATGTGGCGATCCTCATTTCCAGATCGCTCTCTAACCATCCTGCTCGGTTTATGAGACATTTCCCGCGAATTTAAATCGCCATGTTTTGCCGCGGACGACCTCGTGTCGAATGCAGTTGAGCCAAATACACTCGCTGGCGACCAGTCTTGGTATTTCTCCATCGGCACATTCACCTCCTGTTCACATCCATTCTCTCAAACTATGTAGCCATGTGTCGCTTCGAAGAGCTCCAATAATAGTGGCCAATGGGCGTCTTTCATTGGCTAAAATGTATCTTCACTGCATTTTCTAGATTTTCAGCCAATCATTAAACGCACCATGTTCGAGTTGGTTTCAACACAATCTTCATTGAACATGATCAGCAGGTGCCGATGCTTCCTCATCAAAAACATTGGGATTTGACTCATCTCGCTGCGAAATACCCATGGCTACGCGTAGATAGTACGACGATCGAAGAGTTCCGATCGCCGTTTGTGTGGGTGCGCGAGGGTGAAGAGGAAGAAAGGCTAACAGGTGCTAAAGCTACAAGCAAAGATGACGCTGACGACGACGATGATGATGATGAGAACAGAACCAACTCACCCAGTCAATCCGATGCATCTTATTTCAGTCTGTCCAGTAGAAAATGTAAATCGATGCGCAATAAGTGGAGCGAAAAGAATCAGCAGCAGCATGGGAAATACGATGTTTCGAGGAAACGGAAGAAAACATGCAAGCTGCCACCATCCAAGGAGATTTCAAAGCGGAATGTGCATACACCACTTGCATTACCTCATCAAGAGCAGGAAACACTTTATCGAATGCCATCAATCGCACAGCATGTAGCAACAAATACAAACTTGTCGACACGAGAAACAACAAATGAGGAGCATATCTTTGTGGTAAAGAAGAAAAAGAAAAAGAAAGCGAAAAATGCGGAAACAAAAAAGAAACACAATATTTTATCTCTAAGGTGAGCAGTATACTTATCTCATTTGAAGAAGACTTCATCTTATTGATGTGAATAATCTTTTCCAATGGGTGCATCAGTTTTCCTGTTCTCGCCAAGAAAATAACACCAAATGGACCATTGTCTACTATTCAAAGTTCCGAAGTGCTAACTCAACAGTATGCGAAAGAACTGCAGCGACTAAAGCAAGCAGAGCAGGAACTTAAGGTACTTTGATGCTTTATGTGCTTTGTCAATTTCTTTTGCTGCTTTTCTAAAGTTATGTCGCTCATTGAGTAACCACAGCTGCAAGTCCAGCAACAAATTGAATCGGAAAAGGCCAAACTGCCACTCACGTTTCTTTTTGAACATAATCTCGAAAGCCGCACATATTGCAAGCAGAAAAGCATTGCGACCATCACACATATCTTCTCGAAATTCCAGAACCGACTGGTCTTTCAAGCGTTCGACCGCTGGTGTCAATTAGTTCATGAGCTGCAAACACTGGAAAGAAAAGAAATAGCATGCAAACGCCTACAGTTGCAGGCGCTGCATTTCTTTCAGCGGGTTGCCAATGATGCTTATGTCGGTAGTATCGGCCGAGCGTTCCATCGCTGGCTGAAAATAAGTAAGCAATTGGTTTTTCAGGAGCAATGGAGGGCAGCAACGATGATTCAGTCACTCTACCGCAAACGACGTGCAAAACATTTGCTGAATGGGCTGAAGCAGGCCGCACTGGATCGAGAATACAAGCACAAAATCGAGATTCAGCAGCTGCTACGATTTGAGAGTTACGGCACGGCGATGCAGTGGAGCACTTTACGGATTGGCTTCGATTTGCTTCTTCAAAACCATTGCGCACGTCGAATCCAGTTCTTTTTCCGTCGATTGGTGGTGTGTAGAAAAGTCGAGCAACGAGTGGTGCGGAAACAGGCAGCAACTCGCATCCAATCGTACTACCGTAGGGTACTGGCGAAACGAGAACTCAGCCGTCGGAAGGTGGCATTTGCAGCTAGAAGAGCGATCGAAAACCGAGCAGCAATAGAGGTTCAGCGTCATATTCGTGGATTTCTATCGAAATGTGAGGCGCAGCGCAGGCGCGAATGGCTGTCGCACGACAATCAATGTGCCATACGCATCCAGCGATGGTGGCAGAAATGCTGCGAGAAGAAGGAATTGAACCGTCGATTTGAACAACGCAGACAGATACTGTACCAAGAAAGAGTGAGAATCGCTGCAGCTGAGTATGTTAAGGCGCAAATACGTTTAGAAGGTACCCGTCAACGGTGCGCTGGTGAAATACAGCGCGTGTTTCGTGGATTCCTCGGTCGGAAGATTTACAACCAAGCATTATATGTGAAGCGATTGGAACTGGCAGCACGTAGAGTGCAAAGTAGTTGGCGGCGATCTACTGGACGGTATGCACTGCATCTTCGTTTTGCTGCTCAACGCCAGCGTCTGGAAGAGCGGAAGCAAGAAGCGATACTCCAGATCCAATGTTGGTATAGAATGCAAAAAGCCATCCAGATTCGAAAGCAATTGCATAGTGAAAAGCAGCAAAGACATCATGCAGCTGTGCATATTCAGCGGATGGTGCGCGGCAGACAAGTCAACCAAAAATACCAACAGGCTCGACGTGCAACAATCAAAATCCAGAATGGTATCAAGTGCAAACTTGCACGGCTAGAACGCCAGCGGCGGTTCGATGCACGAGAAAATCAGCGTCGAGCGCGTTTAGAAGCAGCCATTCGTCTGCAAAATTGGATGCGCATGCTGGCAGCAAAGCAGAAATTACAAGTTTTACGTGTTGAGAAAGCCGAAGAAGAACAACGAAAAGCGCACTTGGCGCTGCTGCTGCAGAAGCGCGCAAGAGGCATCGAGGTCCGAAAAACAATACAGATCCTACGGTTGGCTATGCAAACGATAGAACTAGAACAGCGTCGCCGCTTTCCGTCGTCAACAAACCAAAACATGTCACAAATTCTAGAGTTTATAGCGACGTATTATGCCAATAATCCTACATTTGGAAGCGAGAGTGAAGCCGATGGAACATCGACGAGTGTGCAGTTGTTTTCCAGTACTCAATACGAATGGCTGACTACAAAAATCAATGAAGTTACTACACAAATAGCAAGAGAAGATCGAGCAGTTGTGTTTCTGCAACACCATTACCGTGGATATGCCTGTCGTGTCGCGTTTTGGGTCCGTAAAGCTGAAGCCAAAAAGCGCCGAGCATTGGAAAACAAGATGGCGATTCGAATTCAATGTATTGCACGAGGCTATCTAGCGCGTAAGCGGGCGAAAGCGATCCGGCAGAAACAGAAATTAGAAGATTTGAAGCAGGCTTACATCCGTGAGCGCAGGTGGAAGGAACAGGAGCAACAATGGAAGGAACAATACCACCGCGAGAAAATGGAGATCCAGATCCGCAACCTCCAAACAATGGAATTGAAGGTGAGGGAGGTGAAACGCGAAGCCGAATTGGCGAAATGGCAAGCCGATATGGCAAAGTACCGAAAGGAGATAGAACAACAATATCAACAGCAGCAGCCAATCCAAAGAGAAGCGATTGCTGGGGATATCATTGATCCAAATTGGGAGCAGTTACTGGATGCGTACGGGAATGTCTATTACTACAACACACAGACAGGAGAAAGCAGATGGGATATGCCTGCCTGGGAGCCGAAACCAATCGAGCCAGTGGTAATCGTCGAGAATTTACCTAGTATCGATGCGCCTCTCAGCTCGAAGGATATGTCTGCTTTGTCCACTGCAAGTCAAGAGGATTCAGTATCATCAACATCATCCAGTGAACTTGATGTAGTAGCCAGTAAAGTCAGTATCCAAGATGAAAAAGAGCCTGCAGTCACTCCAGATGTAGCGGAAAAAGCTGATACCGAGCAAGATAGAATGTGTTGGAATTGCAAGATTTCTATTGCCGTGAAGGAGTGTATGGATTGCCTCAACCCTAAGCAGACCAAGTATTGTGCATCGTGTTTCACACTAGAGCATCACGGAGCTAACTCTCCCAAGCAAAATCACGATTTCAGAGTCTTGATCGCTGTCAAGTGCCAAAGTCGTTGTCAAGCTGGCACTTGTCAATCCAAAACCTCTACTGATTCCGCCGAATCGAATTTGGCTACGTACTTCTGCTACAACTGTGTCCCCAATAGTTCCGATCCTTCATCAACGCAGTGCTCACTTCGTCCAGACCAAAACGGTCGTTTCTACTGTGAAGAGTGCTTCTGCAAAGCCCACCAAACAGCGCAGGAGCTGCATCATGTGGCGAATGCGCTACATTTTAAGACTGGCGCGCAGCTGTGCTGTGATTGTCAGTGCGTCATCGCAACACGGTTTTGTGAGCAATGCGAGGAAGAGTTTTGCGCCACATGCTTTGATCGCATCCATTCCCACAGTCAAAAGAAGAAAGAACATGAATGGACGCCGTTAGAGGTAATCAAAGAGGATCTCACGAGCAACAATGACGCATATTGCGTTGAATGTGATATTCGGCGATGCACGAAGCTCTGTAATTTGTGTGGCGATGGATTTTGTGACGCGTGTTTTGCGAAAACTCATGACAAAGGCAACAAGAAGCACCATACGTGGGTCTCGTGGGCCAAGTTTACACAGGTCGGCGATTGGCTCGAGATTTGGGACGAGAAAGCAAACGCCACGATTTTCTTCAACATTGAAACGAAAGAGTCGGCCACGAAGCAGCCATTTGTGCTGAAATCTGGAGCAGAACGTCACCAGTTGCAACTCCAGGAGCGCGAACAACAGTATAAACGAAAAGAACTGGAGCTGGAAAGCGAGGTTGTGAAATTAAAGGAGCAGTTGAAAGAGCTCCAGGAAAAGCAAGACATATTGCAAGCACGGCCATTGAGTCGAAATGTGAAGTCAGTTAACGAGCCGAGATTAACAGCACCAGGATCAGGAGATCAAGATAATGTAAAGAAGAAGAAAAAGAATGGGCTATTTCGTGGAATTTTCTCCCGATCAAACAAGAAAAATGCAAGCTCAACATCAACAACCGATGGTCTCACCCCAGAAGAACGTAAACGACAGGCGTTAATCACCGGTATTCGCGACGACGAGTTAAACTTGGCGTTGCAAAAATTGACTACACGTAATCGCGAAGAGAAAGAAGCAAAAGCGAGGGAAACATTTGGTACAAAAAATTTTGAAGCCGCGATGATTCACGATCTGACGCAAATCAATTGAATGGTTCTAGATAAGAATAGTACACGACACAAAAGCGGCCGTTTCATGAACGTGAAGTCTCATCGCTGAGCCGAAAAACGTATCCTCGTGGAATGGATGAAGAAGTCCACCAGCAACAAGAAATCCCGGCGACTGCGGGTGACTTGTTAGAATCAGAATCACTCACTCTTTCAGATTCGGATAGTGCAGCGATTGAACTGCCGCCACGAGTGCAGGGTGAAGCAGCTCTAGATGATAGCCACGATCATGACGAGGTACCAGAGAGTCTAATCATCAATGCGACTCAACTATTACCTCACTTGAGCTTGGATGGGGATGACATCGTGATGGAGTTTGTGGATGATCTAGCGGATGCAGCGGTGCAGTACTCCATCGAACAGTTCTATGAGCGGAGGCTGAGTGGATATGTCGCCACGTGGGCTACCTCGTTAGTCTTTGAGTGTGTTTTGCCGGTTTGTATGACCCCAACTGGAATTTTATCGCGTCAGGAGAAAGGAGAATTGGTTATTGATCCGATGACAGAGGTGATCCACCCTCTTTCCTCGTTAGCCAGCCCCCAGGCATGCTCTATGGATAATTTTTGCCGCTACGAGATCCCCATCAAGCCACAGCAGCAACGATTGAGCGAATCACCTCATCAACCGATGGGTTTTGATACAAATGCGTATCGTGGCTCCAAAAGTCGGAAAGAATACTCACCATCTCGTCCATCATCGGTTCAATCCTCACACCGAGTGAAAAAGAAACCACAGGGATGGGTACACTGGTCGCTATTGCGTAGTGAACCAACTGCATTCGACACAGTATTGGCAACAAATCATACACCCGGTGTAGTGTTCAGCACAGAACCCAGCTTGCCGCCTCGAGCTTCACCTCGCAAAGCAGTCGCGGCTCTGAAGACTGCAATATCAGCGATGACAGCGCAGCAGCAAGATACAAGCGTGAATATACTTAAACACGATGGCGATAAACCCATCGATTCTATTGCGTCTTTGGATGAATGCGCTTCCAACCAGTCCAGCGTGTCGACGCGACAGAAACTTGCATCACATCGAGTGATTCGGCATGCAGCTGATAATATAAATACGTTTCTAGCTCGCGATGGTCATCTGGCACATGATAAGTCCGGCAGGATATTTGCCAATGATTCGCATCAATCAGTGGAGGTGGAATTTCAGATCAAGCGGTATGATCACACTGATCGTCGACGCAGTAGTGTAAAACACGATGTCCTCCCTGACTTGGGTTTACAAAGCAGATTGAGCCATCTCAACAACAACGGTGCGGCCATTCATGAAGAATACAAAGAAGATATTGGCCAAAGAGACAACAACATGAATGGGCACCGTCACGGTATCGATCATGCTATAGCGCAGTCGTTTAATGCGATGGCACTTTCTCCAGGTGTGAAGCTCCAAACATCTGGAGAGGCGATGAAAAGCGGACCAGMCCTGCCGCTCTTCTCCACAAGAATGCGTAAAGCTACATTCAATGTGCGTTTTTTGTTTGCTTGCACTGAGTCTATCTGGATTTGGTTGTATTCCTCTGAAAGTTTCTCAATATGGTTTTACCGCCTTGTTATAGCAAGAAGAACTTGCGACAGCTCATTCTTCTCCGTCCATGGCATTTACCCCTTTGCATTCGACTTGTCATACAATAACAGACGGTAAGCATTTTGCACTTCATGTAAATCTATGAGAATACTATCTTCTGATTAGAATCTGCCTCGCTTCACCAATTAATCAGACTCGTGTTTACGAGCAACTACAACGGTGAGAACTACAGTTGTCAACACATACTTAGGCATTTTTCTGATAGTGCTTATCTGTTTTTCGTGCTCTCTGTCTCCTAGATGCAAACCAAGCAGCAGCTCAAAGTTCAGCGCCCGTGTACTACCTCAACAGTGAGTTTTACCCCGGCGCACCAAGCCTGCTGTGCAGATGGAGCGGTGGAATCCGTGGGGACGGCAGTTGGTAACGCCGGCAACTTCTCTGAACTTATCAAGCAGCGCGCATTTTTGAGGAAACAGGCTACACTCCACTCACCACCAAAGAAAATGACTCCACGTAGCCGCCGAGCGACTACTGCACCACCTTCATCACGTATGTTGATGCGAATGTGAACGTACTTGATATTGGTCACTTGTGGAACCTGACGTTGCTTGTCTCTATTTGCTATTGACTATTGTTATCTTTAGCTTTGATGCGGCGAATCCTGCAGCCAAAAGAGTCCAATCCGCTCACAAATGCAACCAAAATCATATAGGACAAGTATTATCGACGACATTGATCACGTTGCTCGATGTGGGCGACTGGATCATGCATTGCTGTTCAAGAAACGGAAACATCAATGAAAACTACGCGCTTGCAAATATTGCGGGAGTTTTGAGATTTTGGATAAAGATTTGCATTGGTAAACCTATACGACATCAATGTACATTAGAAGATGGTCACTCTTTCCTCTAGCAACTAGCCAATGATGGACGAATCAACGACAATTTTGAACTATCCAAGTGGAAATTTGCTATAAGAAGTCTCTGAGCTGTGATTTACGCTCTTGCTGATCGCAGGCGTCCCTTGTACTCGCTCGAACTCTCGAACTTTTTACCCTGACTCCACATACCAATTTTCTTGTTTCGCGCTTGTTCCTCCAGTTTTTCAAACACCTCCTGTCGCCCACCATATACCGCACCCGCTTGGCGGTAGACATGTCCAAGCCCTGCTTTCAAGATCTCTTCTGATGCGTTTCTCCAAAAGGGCCATCGGCCGTAGTGTACCATGCACACCGCACGGCCGTATTGGTCCTTGTGCAACAACGTAAGCCTCAATTTCCGGCCATCGAGCGCCTGTGCGAGCCATTTCTTGGCTTCTTCCCCAAACGGCTGGCCTTCATTCCCAAACTTGGCTGTCTCGGGTGTATCTGTTCATTGAAAGCGATTAATAAGAAGGATAATTCTCTTAGGCGTGGCATTCATTTCGGTAATCGTACCAATTCCAGCAAGTCGGACCTGTAACGTATGATCCGAGACTTTGCCTGTATAGTTGCCAACACCGCGCCAAAACGGCACGTGGCGCGCGCGAAACGTATCGCCATCGCTAAAATTCACGGCGACGGCGTTGATCTGCCGTTCTTGGTGGAAAAATTTGAGCGGAATGTCGTCGACAGTCGCAAACCTGCGGAATGGCTGTCGTAGCTTAGGGATCAACAACCCGACACAGATGCCCGCGACGAACGCATTGAAAACGTGTGCTTCGTGTGGAAGCGTATGGTAGTAGGTGACACAGGCATTGCGTGTATGTGTCCATTGGTCATTAAGCATGGTGGCATACTTTTGCCAGTCGTCTGGTGTTGAGGGCGCCATTATCGGAGCTGGTGCTGATTTTTGATGTGCATGATCGACGAGCTCAATGACCAAAAGCAACTTATTCTCAAAAGAAGATAAATTATCTATGAAATTACATATGAGCTATCCAAGAACTACCTAGTTACAAACTAAGACAAATTATACATACCTAATATTGGAACTGACAAAGTTAGACGCTCAAAAGCATTTTATGCTGTTATTTTTGCACCTATGTTCATGTGTCAATCCCTTTATCGAAGGATACCTATGAAAGCTTCCTCGCGCAAGAGTGCTTGCATGTCCTTCTCAATGGCTTCACGCACAGACAAATCCTTCTCGGTGAGAGGAGGTCCGATCGAATCATTCAGTCCGAGAAAGTTATTGGGTGAATCTTGAAGACCACGTTCCCTTTTGTACCCAGCTGCCTCGTTTCGTCGTGATTCAAATACTTGCTGAGTGTAGATATCCTGAACCTCGTTAAATATTGCAAAATCGCCATCGTCGAAGGGTAATGCTTGGTGGTGTCCAGAATCATGACTAGTATGGGGCTGGTGACGCGCTAAATAATGAGATTGCTCTCGTCGTTGTGCTAGCTTTTGCTCACGAGCTTCCACATGCTGCTGCAGATCTTTCACCCTTGAATAGGGATGCGGGTTTAAAAGAGATGGCGACACGTCATCTAGTCGTCGCATATTATGAACTGAAGGGCTTCCCACTTGTGGAACGTGCTGGTTGCGCTGAACTTCGCTGGATGGAGTAGCCGATTCAAATTGGAAGGACGATTTCTCAATAGCATCCACCACATCAAACAGTGATGTCTCGTACAGACTGGTGAGACTATTAACCATCCTCATGTGATGGCCGTTTTCTCGTCCACCATGCTTCCTTCTATCCATCAACGACACGTCCGATAGGATATCTGAACTAACTCCATCAATATCAGTGTCTGTAGCAGCTTGTCTAGTGAGCTGTTTGTGATGACGTCGTCTACGTTGTGCGCCTTTGTCCCTCCGATAGTATCGACTACCTTCGGAATCATCATCCTCTTCTTTTACTTCTTTCCACTCCTCGCTATCTTTCTCCTCACTGTCATCCTTGCTAGTATTATCTTCGAGATCACCCGGTTCGGATTCAAATAGCAAATTTTTATCAAAGTTCATGCGCTTGACTTTGGGGATCGATCGCCATTGCCTGTGTTTCGCCTGTCGTGGCTGTCTCTTTGGCGTCTCGATCACGGGTGAAGAGTTAGCATCGTGGTTGCTCCCTTGGTAGTCACTCTCAAGCAAATCTTCTGTGTCTTCCCTCACTCTATTCTCGTTTGCAGTGCTTCTAGCTGACGCCTCCTCTTCAGTCGCGACTTCTATTTCATTCCGTTGTGGTGTTTGACACACTTTACAAGTATGTGACGATGCTGTGAGTGGTTCATTCTCTTCTTCGATCTTGTGCACAGTCCCAGAGATGGCTTCTTCCATGCGTTTTTTCCACTCGTCCATGATTTCTTTGATTTTTTCAGGCAGCTCTACCGACGTATTAAGGAATGATGACATATCCAATTGAGCAGATGGTGCTGACGAAGGAACACAATCGCTCAATACTGGCGCTGAATCTTGCTGCTCTTTAACATCAGCATTGTTTGGTACTGACGTGGCAAAATTCGTTGATGGAACAACAGTAGTAGCAGCACTATTCGCTGCTTTTTGTAATCGCTCCTCCAATTCACGCTGCTTCTCCTCGATTCGCTCACGCCGTTCTTGAAGTAATTGCTCATGCGTTTCCTTCAACTCCTGACTTACTCGCTGCAGCTCTTCAGTAAATTTATCCCGCTCTTCTTTTCCCTTGATCTCCATTTCTTCTTTTTGCTTTCTCACTAGTTTCCGAAGCTTTTCTACTTCAAGCTACACAGAAATCATAACCAAGTTGTATTTGTGCACATTCACGTCTAGAATGTTTGAAGAAAAATGGCGACCCACCTTAAGCATATCCATGGTCTGATCCGTCTCCATCCGATATCGTGTTTCTACTTCGTTGCTTTCTTCCAACACCAATACCCGCTCTTGGTAATCGCGAAGCTTGAGCAAGGTCGACTTGAGCTTGTCACTCAGTTCTTCAATCTCTTCAGTATCCTGTTTTACCTGTTGCCGTAACTCTTGGATCTCCTGCTCCATCACCTCCCGCTGGCGTTTAAACTCTGCCTCTGTTTCTTCGTGCAGCCTTCCTACCTATGCGAAACTCGACTGTTTCAATCATCTCCTCTTGATTCCGTCAAAAAGCGACCATACTATTACCTCCACGATGCGTCGGATTAGCTTCGCTACCTTGTTTCGATCTTCTTCACATAGATCTGCGATACGTGCATTCTTAGTTCGCCTGTCTTCGGTATCCATCCTTGCAGTCACACGCACTGAATGTCGTAACTCCCGCCATCGTGAAGGTGGCACTGGCGGCTGTTGGCTAGGTGGCTTGAGGTCGGTCACAAGCGAACTCGGTTTCTGATTGTTGCGTGCTACGATTTTATTTGCAGACGATATCGTGTGTTGCGATTTGTCATTGTTATTGTTAATAATTGTATTTCGGCTGAGATTGGATCCAATAGATCGAGTGAAAGCGCCGCCACGCCGTCGACCTGTGCGTCGGCTCCATTCTTGTTCCTGCATATCTGTCTACCTGAAGCCAACAGGACAAAAACTATAACAGTTTGATGATTGGTTATAATTGAAAAAATAACGCTTAAGGATTGGCTAAAAAACTACAGGCTTTATTTTATTTTGCAAAACGGCAAAGAGGAAGCGATCATCAGAATGCAAACCATGCTGCTTGAAGACATGAGGGCGAAAGCCACAATAATTGACTGGGTACGCATGCAGTAAACGTGTAATGCTAGTACATACTGCGTCTACATTATCAGAAGGAAGATAAAGTGTGGTCAGCTGTGTTGCTTGGTATTGATTGCTGAAACAAATTGAATATAGAACGCACTGCATGTTGGGACCCTGTCGAGCACGCTCTCGCGTTGCCATGATGTTTGCCAGATAGGAAAATGACATCAAATGCAGCTGAAACGCGAATAAACACATCACCAAGCGTGTTAATCGACATTATACCATCACATCTTAGTTCATCCAATGTAAAATCACAAACCTGTCTATTGTAGTCATCTGAAACATTCGCAGACAATCATTGCTCATCATATTCAGTCTCAAATCCATCCGTCAAACATATACAACTCAAGCACAGCATACCTGGCGAAATCTTATTCATTTGTCTTGCATGTTCAAGTTGCTCAATCCGCTGTTGTGTCTCTAGCTCCTGCCGTCTGCGCATCTGTGCCATCATCTGCCCATGAGCAAATCCTACAAGCGAGACATTAACCCAGACGAAATAAATCAGCACATATACGAGAATTTTTTCATGCGAGCTAATATACACGCCTGTTAGTGACATGCATGTACATACGCGGAGCTGGTGCTTGGTATTCCATTTCTTTTCTCACGTCTGCCTTTTGCTCGATCGCTTTCTTTAGTTCCTTCGCCGTTCTGACGACTTTGTGTTGATGAATCCGACGTTTCCAAGTTCAACTGCTCAATCTTCCATGCTCACTTGATTGGTTCGTTTTTAGATTTTTAATAGCCAATAGAAGTTTTTTATATTGTTTTTAACCAATAAAATTCAATATAATCATTAATGACGATATTGGATTGGTTAGTTTTACGCTAGGAAATGACTAACTGGACGTCGACAACTATTTTCTACCAATAATATATTTTATTTGATGAAATAAAGTAGAAGATTGGATAAAATAAAGAATTGCTTCTGCCCAACCAAATCATGCGGGCATGTCCTTTGGTGGTTCCAAGACATCGAAGCAGATCAAGTGACCGAGTGACAGGCAGCGCGGCTGAATAGATTGGCGTTACGATATGGGGAAACCAAAAAATGTGGAAGATGATCTGGTAATGACCATTGCGTCGGATGAAGAGGTAATGATGTGTATTTGCTGCAAAATATGCGTTATAGAAAACCAAATACGAGAGTCTAATGAATGGATTTACGTATCGTGTTGCTATTTATTACAGCTGTCGGACGTTGAAGAAAGCTCCGATGAAGAAAACGACGAAGCAATGCAGAATGTGAAAGACGCTATTATTTCAAAGGTGCGTACACACATGCTAAACGATAATTAACCGTGGATTCTACGCATGTGGCTAACAATAGTGTACTCCTTATTCACCAAATCAGAAACAAATGAAAGCAGAACAGGCGGCGGCAAAAAAATCAAACGTGATTGCGGAAAATTTCGAGTTTGACGATGGTAGCTCGTTTGCCGGCTCCATAGGAAGCTCCTGGGATTTTACGAGTGCGTTTACCGTGCTGGCTGCAATTTTTTTGTTTGCTTGTGATGTTTTTAATGACGTGGTTCCAATTGTTATTGCAGGTGCGATTTCACGGATAGAGAAAATGGAAGGCGGGATTCCTACCGCCACGAAACGAACATCCATTCAGTCGAAGATTGAGAAGCGTCGGAAGGAAATTGAGGCAGAGAAACAAGCAAAGCGAGAGAAGAAAGCGTTAAAGGATGCCAAAAAGAAGAAGAAACAGCAAGAAATTGCGAAGGCGGATGAATCTGAAAGCGAAAATGAGAAGGCAGAAACCGATGATGGTGATGAAGAAATGGATGAAGATGCTGAATCGGACAGCGAACACGGAGAAAACGATGATAGCAACGAAAGCGAGAACGACGAAGAAGGGGAAGGTGAGAGCAGCGATGAAGAGCAGGAAGACATTGTTGAAGAAGAACGTCTACAAGCCGCATTGAAAGAAGGCAAAAAGGACAAACAATCGCGTGAAGAACTGATGGATGAGCTCGAGAAAAAGAAAGCTGCCGAGTTCTTTGAAAGTGATCCGTTTACGGCTGAAGAGTTTGCCAAGACCAAATTCGAAACGTTTGCAGATCTCAAACTCTCTCGTCCGATCATGCGTGCGATCACGCAGATTGGCTTTGAGAAACCTACACCAATCCAGCAACGTGCCATTCCTGTTGCCTTAACAGGCAAAGATATCTGCGCGAGCGCACAAACAGGTAGTGGTAAAACGGCCGCATTCCTCTTGCCGATCCTGGAGCGATTACAATTCCGTTCGCGTCGGGTGCAGTCGACTCGAGTAATGATCATCTGTCCTGTGCGTGAATTGGCGACGCAATGTCAGTCGATGCTGGAGCAGCTTGCGCGATTCACCGACATCACGAGTTCGTTGGCTGTTGGTGGTTTACCTTTAAAAGCTCAGGAAATCGAGCTTCGGAATCGGCCGGATGTCGTGATTTGTACGCCTGGTCGTATGATTGACCACCTCCGTAATTCCAAGAGCATTCATATGGACGATTTGGAAATCCTGGTGTTGGATGAAGCTGATCGATTATTAGAACTTGGGTTCACGGAAGAAGTCCAAGAACTAGTACGTATGTGTCCTGTAGCCCGTCAAACGATGTTATTCTCGGCGACTATGACCTCGAAAGTCGATCAATTGATTGAGTTGTCTATGAAACGCCCCGTTCGGATCAGCACGGATCCGTTGTTTGATATGGCGAAACACCTTGTGCAAGAGTTTGTGCGTATTCGTCCCAATCGTGAGGATGATCGTGAAGCGATCTTGTTGGCATTGTGTACGCGGACGTTCAAGACCAACACGATTGTGTTTATGGAAACGAAAGTACACGCCCATCGCATGATGATTGTGTTTGGTTTGGCGGGAATTAAAGCCGCAGAGTTGCATGGCAATCTCCAACAGAAAGAACGTTTAGAGGCACTGCAGAATTTTCGTGATGGAAAAGTGGATATCCTGCTTTGTACCGATATCGCCGCTCGTGGTATCGATGTGAAAGGCGTGCATGCGGTCATCAACTACGAAATGCCCAAGGATATCACTACGTATGTGCATCGTGTGGGACGTACCGCTCGTGCCGGTCGGAACGGTCGTGCTGTGACGCTCACGAGCGAATCACGTCGTTTGTTGATGAAGCAGGTTTCGAGACATTGTCATGGTTTTGTCAAGAGTCGAGCGGTTCCTGATCCAGTAATTGCACAGTGGAAGGCACGGATTGAGAGCATGGCCAGTGATATCAAGCAGATCATGCATGAAGAGACACTTGAGAAACGTATGCGAGAAGCAGAGAAAGAAGTCGCGCGCGCTGAGAATCTGCTGAAGCATCATGATGAAATTCAAGCACGTCCGGCACGAACGTGGTATATCTCTGAAAAGGGGAAGAAGGCTGTCCAAGAGCGTGCCGAAATAGATCGATTAGCGCGTCAGAATGCAGCTAATGAAGGCAGTGATGATGATGAAGCAGATGGTGAAACGATGTCCCGAGCGAAGAAACTGAAGCTGATGAGTCACAAAAAGCGACGACTGTATGAGATTCGAGAACGTGAAGAGCGGATGCTGCAGGATGCAAAGGCTGACGAGGATGATGCAGACGCGAAGAAGAAGAAAAAGGTGTTTACGGAACAGCATGTCGCGGGCGCTGCCAAACGTGCCAAGAAGGCGCATCTCGCAACTACGCTTGCCCGAGAAGAGGAATCGATCGCAGAATTGCACGAACGGAAACGTCTCCAACGAGAGAAAGCACGTGCTGCCAAGAGCAAACACACTCCTTCCTCTGGTTTTGATGTAGATATGAGTGAGGGTGATGCGTCAACGCAGAAAAAATCCAAGCCGAAAACCCGGGAACCAAGCAATCCATTTGAGTTCAAAGAGAAGATCACATCGTACAAGAAGCATGCCAAGAAAGGCACGAGTTCATTCAAGTCCAAGGGAAAGTACAAGCGACGCAAGTAGGCGCGTCGTTGACTGGAGTTTAGAGCACTGGAAATTTGTTTTTCTTTCAGATATTGTCAATAGATTTTACTACATTGTACGTGGATGGTTCATTTCGTCTGCGTCTCTCACTTTGTTTCTTTGTTCATCTGACCAACTCAGTCAAAGACCACTTTCAGCAGGCGAATGAGAGGTATAGGATTATGAAGCTGTCCGAAACAGCATCGCTGGGTATTCTGCATTGCATTAGATAACCCATGTGGCTGCCGTCATACCCGAAATGGGTTCGTCAATTCCTCTACAGATGGAAATAAAGCGAGATGTGTGTGTCAACATATGAGATTTGACATGAAATCACGTCATATACTGCTGCGTAATCTCACAAAAATACTGCATTCCGACTTTTGCATCCAAACAGTTTACCGTTCGTTAGCCGCACCACGAATGGCTTTGAATTTTTCGACAATGAGATGAAATTGAATGATCAGGCGATCATAGCACGTCAAAAAAGATGCGAGTCTGTTTAAGCACAGGGCAACGTAGATGTGACACAAGTAGACATGGTAAAGACTCGTGTTTTTGTTTAGCACTGGATAAATGCAATTTTCTCACCGATTTTACTAATAGATTTTGCTAAATATTTTGTTGGTCCTGAATTTCATGCATGTCTCCGTTCAACTCACCACAGCGATTCATCCCACCAAAGTTCAAATGGAGAACAATCGAGTTAAACAAAAGACTTTTCTTGGGTGAGTGTGGTTTGCTGGCATTGTGCAAGTTACAATCGTGTCGTCCCATTCGAAACTGGTTCAATTCAAAGAGTGCCAATGCATAACCAATCGATAATCGCATCACGAAAGCTTTTTTCCACTCATTGTAATTATAATATCCATGTTCGTCATCAAAGTTAAAAATGTTGACAAAACTGAAAGACTATCGCATCATCGGCATCGTCATTCTTGTTTTCGTGCGTATTTGTCGTTCTTTATACACTACTATGGATATCCATACCGTCGTGGATATAAAATTCTCACAAAAAAACCAACACCATCATAATAACACAAATACTCTCATCGTCTAGGCTTTGACTGCTTCGCTGACTTGCACCTTGACGATTAATCCTTCATATCTGTGAGGGACGATAGCAAAACTCGTTTCCCCCAACCCAATTTGCCAACTGTGTCTTCATCTTACAGCTCATAAGAACCACGCGCCGATTCATCTTCAAAATCTGGGAAATCCTTGTGGCTGTTCAGATCACTGCTGCCACTGAGTTGACTTGTTTGGTCATTATCGACTTGGTCATAGCTGTTACGGCCACTTGTGTACGATTTTTGGTCGCTATCATGGATTGATTCGTGGGCACTCAGATACGAGTCATTCTCCTTCGGTTCCATGGCGCTCATCCACAAGTTGGTCCCATTGGTGGTAGAACTGTCATCTTGATTGTCCGGATACATTCTCGTTTGGGGATCTTGACGATTGATAGATCCAGGTGACGTTGCGGTATCATAAAACTCCGAATAGGCTACACCAGCGGCAACTGCACCTGCTTCGGGCGTATTGGTATTATCCGACAGTTCACGTCCGGGTGCAGCGCGAGTGTTATACGAGCTCTGACCCATAAACGCTGGACCAGCACCGTATCCCTTATCCATAGAAAGCTCAAACGGAGAAAGTGGATCGTCATCCTCGTTTTTCCGCTTGCGGATCACGCACATGGCGATGAGCGACATCAACGCAACACCACAAATGATACCCGCAACAATACCAATCACTGTGCCAGTGCTCATGGAGCTGTCATCTTCCGTGCCAGCACTTGCAGCTGAAAATGGAGTAAGAGAAAGTTATCAGTTTCATACTAGGAAATGAACCTGGAAACGTTTGAGGATGGAAATGATTACCTGAATCGGTACTGCCTTGGTTGTCAACAGAAGCAGAGGTCGAACCAGACCCTGATGAAGACACGGTAGAAGGCACTGTCGTCACTGGAGCTGTCGTAGTAGGTGTGGCTACAATAAAACATATCCGGAACATAGTGAGTCACAGCATTAACCTCACTTTATTGAGCAGAGAGTAGTTTAATTAGCAGCGTTGTTTTACCTGTCGTGGTAGTAGGGGCTGACGTAGTAGAACCATTTCCGCTGCTAGAGTTACCCGCCGTACTAGTCGGTGACGGTGCTGGCGATGGCGACGTATTACCCGACGACCCAGATGCTGAAGAACCGGTGGATGATGACGGTGTAGCGGGTGTCGGTGTCGGTGTCGGTGATTGCGTGGGCGTAGCGGTCGTTGGTGCCGGCGACTCTGTAGGCGTAGCAGTCGTCGGCGTTGGCGTCGTCGTTGGTGTAGCGGTCGTCGGTGCCGGTGTCTCTGTAGGCGTAGGAGTCGTTGGTGTCGGTGTATCCGTAGATGTACTTCCTTCTTGCATACGTCTTAGATATGGTGACTGGAAAGCAGGAGCCTCCATAAGCTCATCGGGGAATCCTACATCACCTGTTGCACCTGCACCGCATCAGTGATGATCCATTTTTCCGATCGATCGATCCTATTTACCATTTTAAAATGGAACTTTAGCGTGAAAAGGCAGCTTACCGTTGGAAACGGAGACGAGCGTCGTCAATGCGATCACAAGCGGCAAGAAGAACTTCATATTTGTTGAAGGAACGTTGAGCCACAGAAAGAGAGAGAGAGAGAGTGCTAGATGGATATGTAGACGGAGGGGGTGTCGTACGGATGAACGTATACACTTCTTAGATGGTGGCTTCTTTTTTCTCCCTGGCTAGCAGCTAGATCGAGATGAAGGAGAAGCGCGTAGCAGCTAGTGAGTCGTAGTCACTGAACCTCCGAATAGAAAATGCTCAGCGACGATACAGCCACGGGAACAAAAGGGAGAGGCAGGCCTTGTCGCCTCTAAAAAATGATCAACGAATTTGAAAGGGAGTCATTACTTCACCCCTGCTCCTCCCACCAACAACTTGGCTTCAGTATAGTAATTGGAGGATTCTTTCACCTAACCCTTAGTGATTGAGGTACCTTTGCAAAAAAAAAGAGGCTACTGTTAAAGGCACATGCAGTAGACTGATCATCTGGTTATGCTGTGACAGGTTATCATTGGGGTAACAAATTCTGACAGATGGCCCCTCGCCAGCTAACAACTCTCGGCTTGAAAAGAATGGCAAAGGTCAAGTAATTGTGCATTTGAATTCAACATTCTGCGACAATTCTCAACAGTGTTGGTGCCCCCAGTTGTTGATTACATTATGGATGGTCGGAAAAATACCAGGAGTGTCACTGAAAAATGGCGTGCTGCTTTGTAGGGTTACAGCCTTTTGCTGAAAAAAAAATTTTAACCTGTAAACAATGATGACTTAAAAAGCGATCTTCGAAAGGAAAAAAAGGAAAACAAGAGAAGGTTACAAGAGACTTATTCCAGAGGTTCAGAGGCATCTAAGATGTTCCATGGAAGTATGCGAGTGACCTTTGAGCTGCTAAGGAAAAGCGTGGAAAAAGACATGCCCATTTTCTTTGGATCCATTCTCAACAATCACACAACCATGACAGGCTGTCAGCTTATGCCAGCCACATGGTCATGCATAGTTTTTTCTGACTCTTTGAGTAACCGGTCTGGTCGTTTCCTGAATGTAACCGGTCCTGATTAAAGATCGTTTGGCTACATCCATCAATGTGGTAACAGTGTTCATGATACAGGGTCACAGGCATAGATAGCTAATGCACTGTGAAGCAGACCAATGTGCGCATTGATAACACACTTCAAATTGGCCAGTTCCCATTTTGTCAACTTGGACTATTACAGTGTATTGATCATGGGAGAATTGGTTACTACTGGGCCAAGAAAACGAAGATTGCACTAATATTTATGATTTAAATGGGATCAATCGTCTTTTGTTGCGTCATGTGTGTATGAGAGAGAATATTTTAGTGTTAGTACTAAACTCACTGCTTCACATCGGTTTAACTCCATTACAAGCGTCACAGGAGCAGACAGAACAACTTGAAAGTTCATGATATCACCAGGATCTCACGATGCTTCTTGTCGCGCTCCAATCTATCTTTTGTTTGGCATTCATCTTTGAGCCAAGGCGAGTGAATCTTGTGCTTCGTTTTTGATAAGAGGATATTGCGAAGGAAGAAGTTGATGAATAAGCCACTAAATCCGTAAATACGTAAATAATACCATTAACACGTAAACAGCACAAAGATGAACCAGTATTGTGGATAAAAACAGTACTCTTTAAGGTTCTTGTGGTGTTTGGGTTTGGTTGCGCAATTGCCTGAGCAGATCCGTTCTGATGTGGCAGTCGAGCAGTCACACATCCACATTAGAGGCATAGATCACAGCTGCATGCACCTGATGTTCCGCCGCCGACTATCTTCGTTGGGCACGAGCGCCTCATGGGTGCGCCCAGGATCGCATGACTACTTGAAAGACGTCATTGAGAGCCGTGTGTATGATGTGGCAGTGCAAACTCCGCTAGTGCATGCAGCGCAATTGTCAAAAGCCTTGCCTGGCAATTGCAGCATCTACTTGAAACGAGAGGTGTGCGCTAAGTAGCTATGGTTGCAAAGATCCGAATGTATATTTTTTACATAAATTCGGATGCTACTGGTTGTGTATAGGACATGCAACCAACGTTTTCGTTCAATATTCGAGGAGCACACAACAAGATCGCAAATTTGACAGCATCGCAGCGGCAAAATGGTATTGTTGCTTGTGCCGCAGGCAATCACTTACAGGTGTGCTGGACCGAGTATTATGGATGCATTGTGTGAATCCCCTTTTACTGAGTATATGATGGGCTGTTGCTTTAGGGAGTGGCGTACTCAGCAGACAAGTTGGGGGTGAATGCGATTATTATCACTCCACATGGCACAACTCATCCTGTAAGCAACTACCGAAAGCACCAGATTTTCAAGCGGATCATTGATAAACTTATGTCGTACGTGTGCATATTGCTCAGTTCTCACACGCTGCATCAGAATATGTTCAAGTAAAGGAGCATGGCTCCGATTTTGACGAAGCACTGGTGAGTGCTAATCAATTGTCGAATGATTCATCCTGATGTTAACGTCACCATTTAAATTGTCGAGTGTAGAAAGAAGCATTTCGCATTGCTCAGACCGAAGGGCGTTCACTAGTTCATCCTTTTGATGACCCGTTAGTCATCGCTGGGAATGGAACGGTAGGGTTGGAGATTTTGAAAGAGGTATGTGGCGTGACTGTTGGCATTGCGCATTATCATGTTAAATATCGTATGCAGATGGTGATTGTTTCTAAATACAATATGTAGACAGCGGGTCAATGGCCTGATGCCATTTTTGCACCTGTCGGCGGAGGTGGTTTGATTTCCGGTATTGCCGCTTTCGTAAAAGAAGTGGCGCCATCAGTAAAGGTTATTGGTGTTGAAGCGCATGGCTCGAATTTGTTACAAGCATCTTTGCAGAAAGGCGAACGCGTGACATTCCCAACGATCAATCGCTTCACCGAAGAAGTTGGGATTCGATCACTTGGAGTGGAGAACTACCGACTTTGCAAAGACCTTGTCGATGATGTCGTTACAGTCTCAACGGATGAGATTTGTTCCGCCATCAAGGATATCTTTGGCGATACACGGTCACTTATGGAACCCACGGGTGCTGTAAGTGTCGCCGGTGCTAAAAAATACGCCCACCTTCGAAATGCGCAAGATGAAAAATACATCGCGATTTTAGCGGCTGCAAACATGGACTTTGATCGATTGCGATTCGTCTCAGAACGGTATGAGACGAACCATTCAGCCACGCACACGAAACTCGGTGCTAACCTTTTGCATGATGTTTAGATCGGATGACCGAGAGAGGTTTATGGCTGTTACGATCCCAGAACGCCAAGGCAGTTTTCAGCGACTATACAATCTGATCTGTGAGTTTGCTATCATTATGGCGTATACCAGCGTTGAATTCGTTTCACTTGCAACTGTCGACTCATATTCGTTCCTTCTGCTGCAGATCCACGTAATGTGACAGAATTCACATACCGAATGAACTCTCAAACAGACAAAATTGCTCGCATCTGCATGAGCATCCAAACTAAAGCCGAGCAGGAATTTGACGAGATCATTGATGCGATCAACTCAGCTGAGGGTATGCACGCCACGGATTTGGTGAACAACGAACTCGCCAAGTCTCATTTACGCCATTTGGCAGGCGGACGAGCTGAAAATGTACGTGCATTGCACGAGCAGCCTATTCTAAACCAACGGGAGCTAACTATTCACTTTTCTGTGACAATACTTTTGTCATCGCAGGTGCCAAATGAGCGATTGTTCCGATTAGAGTTTCCAGAACGTCCAGGCGCATTAAAAGATTTTCTCGACACTCTAGGGTAAGTCAGTGTTTCGTCTAATAATTGCATATTGAACAACTTGAACGGATTTAACAAATGACTTTGCCATTAGGGAATCGAATGTGCGCTGGAACGTGAGTTTGTTCCATTATCGCAATCACGGAGCCGATATTGGGCGCGTCTTGGTAGCCTTCCAAGTTCCTCCAAAGGATAATGCGACTTTCAGTGATTTCCTGGATAAAGTAGGCTTCCGTTTCGTCGAAGAGACTGACAATGTTGCATATACGCACTTCCTCATGTAAAAATATTCAAGAAATCGCTCAGCCCGTAGTTTGGCTTTCAACTGCTAATTATCTTAGCCACTTTACATCGCTAACATTACTACCAAGCGCAACGAAAATGTCACCCTAGGTAATAATACTGGAGACTCCAATGGAGTCCAGCTATCGCCTAGCAACCTATGGCATTAAGGCGACACTTATTTTTTTGTCCTATGTTCTAGCTCTACAAAACTCTGAGGATCTTCTTCTTGTCTGGCGGGTCCGTACGCTTTGCTCCGCGTGACGGCATCATGCTTTCCGTAGCGGTAGATTGGAGAATGATGAAATTCTATTGTATGCTTACTGGTCCATTACAGAAGACCAAATTCGCTAAATTGCGAGTATTTGTGAAAACATTTTCTTGCAAATAGATGATGTGAATGCATTGTTTGAGGTCATCTAATGTACGTCAGGTGTTTGCAGATATCAAGAATCTCAGCGATCTTGTTGATAGTGAACCCTTGGGTCCGAAGACGAAAATAAATTTGTCGTTCAGCAATTGATCTCATGACTATATATTTTTGTGGATAAGGGTGACATTCTCGATGCCCTCCGTATTAAATAATAGCTTTACTTTTTGTATCTTCGCCAAGTCTTACTTCAAAGGACAAGATACATGTTCGTATCTCTGTCAACTCTTACTTCATATTACCATCAACAATCATATGCATTATTGCAATGGAAACAAGAATCGAGATAAGTATAAGGCGCGGCGTAGAGAATTGAATTTATGTTCAAAGAAATGTGAAAACTGTTTAGTTACATTTCCTACAGCAAATACTTTTTACCAACACAAAAAAAAGATGTAGTAGTGTCTAGAATAATCAATGTCTAGTATTCGAACCGCCACCGTCTTCATTCATCATTAAAACATTCAATTCTCCAACAACAACCAAGACGAGCCACCTATCACATATCGACCTTCGACCAAAAACACTATCACCACAGCTGCCTTACTTCTACCACTCGAATGGGATGAAACGAAAACAGACGCGACCGAATGCATGACGGACGCCATCACCATCACCGTTCAACACAGAAACAACAATCAACTTGATGTCATCCGGTATCCAAGATGTAACATAACATCCGACATTCGACATCCGTCAATCACACACAAGTACAACAACTAGCAGTCATCGCTTCCAAATCAACGAAATGCACTACGCATTCTTGCCTAGAAACGTCCTAATCATAACCCCCAGTGACAGTGACAGTGACAGACTTTCACAACAATCCACCGACCACCACTGCTCTCTAAACCAACACAACGCTACTTGTTTCCAACTTCACAAGCCACAGCAACACCATGAATTTCGTTACCTTCGTTGTCGCTATCACTACTGGTGTGGCATCCACCAATGCTGCAGTCACTGATGACGTTGCTGCTCTATCCAATCCATCATCCGTCATCTCATCACAGGAAGCGCTATAAGCGGTCAAGGGACTTGAACTTCCCAAGAGAGTCACGCTCACTAATACTGCTGAGTATATCCCAGAAGCACCACCACAACAACAAATCGACAAGAAAGAAGTGGATCTTCGCAGTGCGCAATCTGATGACAAGAAGGAATGGTGAGGAGGTTGGGGAGACTGGGGTGGATTTGGACCATACCGCTTCGGATATACTTGCGGTGACTGGGAAGGATGGGGTTACCCACTCGGTTACTGGAAGGCTTATGGTGCTGGGTTGTACGGAGGTGGCTGAGGACTTGGCATTCCCTTTGACGATCTCTTCTATTGCTAAATTATCAGCATCGACTGTCGCTTGTATACTTGCATGCTTGGATTGGTCATCTCCAATACCATCGCGCTATGAATGAATTTCAAGAGTGTGTACGCAGGATGCAGCGTTGTCGTAAACTATCGCTCATTTCTCATTACTACACAATCAACATCCGAGCTTTTTCGTATCGTGTCTCCTTATTATTACCAAGGACATCGAGAGTGTCACAGTAGGATTTATGTGATGGCAGCAGGGTGCCATTCTCGGTGCCCTTTGTAATAACACCTTGAACTATTCCTAACACTTTTGATTCGATCACCTGTCATCTTTTGGATACTCTATGACCATCACTCCGAGCGTGCAAGGTTATTTTCGCCAAGATTTTGAACAAAAATACATTGTTTCTTTGGATTTTAATAGATTACTGTATAAACCTGTTGTACTAAATGTTCTCTTTGTGTGTTTTTACTTTGTTAACCTTCCCAAAATGATGGGTAATACTATAAAATCCAAAAGAAGAATAAATAAATATGCGTTAAATAACGGTAAGTAATTTTCGTTGACGGCAAGCCTGGCAGTCGGAAAGAGGAGCGAAGAAACACACGTGCACAGGTGAGAAAAGGATCGAGTGTGTGTGCAGCCGTGTCCTCCTCTATCAGTAACAAGAAGAAGAAGAAGTCAGAGCGTAATAAATACGACGCTCGAAAAAACAAAGCTGTCTGGGATAGTGAAAAACTGAGGAAATCAACGTGAAGAAACCGACGTCGGAAATTTGTGTTGAAGTCGAAATTTCGATCCTTCTCTATTGATTTGTGCTCATTCCCCCCTCCATCCAGACGCTTTTTGTGCGGTTAAAGTATGGAAGGGAGCCACGATGATGGCAGTGGGCGATCTGGGGGATGTTCAAAAACTCCCCTGAGCGTCAATGAGAAGAAATTAATCGATGTCTTGGTCCAGGCGTCGGATGCGCGATTTGCGACTGTGCTGAAATGCATTAAAGGATGGCAATTTGAGGGCCAAGCAAACTTAGCGAATTGGATTGATGTACTTGACAAGATGAAGCGTCTGCTACACCGCGCATTGCAACAATGTCCGAGGTTACTCGTTGTTAAATCTCCTGCACATTCACTTGATCTTGCACCATCTTCAATTGAGGACGTTGCGCAAGTACATACAGATAGAGACGACGAAGAGTCGAAGAGTGCAGATAGTTCTAGCAAAGCAAACGTGACAATTGGAAATACTGAAAGCGTGCTGGAGCAGGAGCTGACAGAGCAAGTGTACGAGATACTTCGCTTTACTGCGATTCTCCTGGAAAACGCAGCCAAAAAGCATGCCTACAATGCTGTTGAGGTGTGTGTACTGGATTTTATGTATATTTTGTCGTGTTTATGAAAGTAATGCACGATGTTGATGGATATTATTGTGTAGTTGGTGGTTGCATTTTTAGGCGCACGGAATGATCGAATTGTGTTTGAAGCCACCCATGTTCTTGCAATGTTGGCGCTGCCTCCACAATTGCATCGGCATGCAGTAGATCCAACCATTTCTACAGAAGCTCCAGCATCGCGAAACAGTGTACTACGTCGACGATTGTTAGCGATTGCGAAAGCTCAGGGTACAACAGGTAGCAGTCTTGATGTCGTCGATTACCTTAATGCTTCAACAAGCATCTCACAGCACGATCAAGTCATATTCCAATTTTATGGTGGTCACGAAGTAGCTGAACAACCCAAGGTGGAGGGAAATGGAAGGAATGTTGTGACTATTGCCATCCCATTATATGGTGTCAACAGCGCCAATACTACCAACGGCCGAGTATCGTCAGATAATTGTCCTAGTGATGCTAGTTTGCGCGGAGATTTGTTTGCAGATGTTGCATACGCGGCAGCGAACACGTTCGAGCACCTTTCTGCACAGTATCACGTCCCAGAAGCGCTCCATTTTCAATTTTTTACAAAAATCAGAGCGTCGTTCGCGGCGCAGAGCAAGTTCACCCGCGAATCGAATGTCGTGGAACGATTGTATGCGCTACTTGCGCTTTTTTATACGTTTAGTGAGTCTTGGGATGTAACCAGCTATATTGAACAAAATCCAGAGCTCACACGCAGCATTGTGGAGCTAATTCGTGTCGAGGTTCGTGAGAAGATTCCTGTTCAAGTCCGTGTCGCAGCATTACAAGTATTGACGGCATTGGTTCACGACCGTGCTAGTCGTGGTGGTGGAATTGGTGTCCTTGGTCGTCAATCCAATGTATTGTCAGTGCTTGGAGTTGCGAAGGGTTCTCCTCATGGCGTGCTCCCGTCCCTCGTTCGTTTTTGTATGTCAGAGCTTGGAACAATTACAACAAAACCCAGTCGTTCAAGTAGAGACGTGACTGTTGGATTAACGGGCTCTACGGATGCGAGTCCAGACGCTAGTATGCAGCCAGCGCCTAGCGAATCAGATAATGATATGGATATGAGTCTGGCGGTAGCCTTTGTCCATGCTACGACAGATCTTTTATCACCCCAAGAAGCAGAAGTTGTTAGTGGGCCGGTATTTCGTGGTACGCGAGGCAACAGCCAAGATTCAAAACTGTGTTGGGTGGAAGCAGTTCTTGGTCTACTTACATCGGTCGTTGAAATCCAGTCTGGTGCGGCTGTGCTAACGGAGAATGGTGTCATTCCTTCGCTGCTGCACTCGATCTCGATGCCTTCAGTAAGTCCCTTTCATACGACAGTGATTACACAGTGCGTTCAGGCACTAGAAATCACAGTGAGCAGTCACTCCGCGGCTGCAGCTCTGTATCGTGATCTAAATGGTGTGGGGATTCTAATTGATCGATTAATGGTAGAATGCTCAAGTGTATCGACGACACCTCCCCCGACGTCAATATCTTCTCTACCGGAGTCGAAAGTGGTTCTTATTGTCGCACTACTTGTAGCTCTGTCAATGTCATTTCATTCCCAAGGAGTGATGAGTGCAGGAGCGACTAGTCGGGTTATTCGAGAAGGAAGTGTATTGAGCAAGGTGCTGATGAAAGTGTTGGGTCACATTGATATCTTTGGTCCAGTTGTGTTTGCCCAAGCAGCAATACTGATAGCAGACATTATCAACAATGATCCAAGTAGTATTAATCATGTACATTCAAGTGGTATTGCGGATATTTTGCTGCAAACACTTACTCGGTGGGACGTTACCGAGTTGTATCCAGAACAAATATCACTTCCACCGTGCTCCGAACTCGTCACGGCGGTACCATCAGTGCTAAATGCGTTATCCCTAACAACGATTCATGCGGAAAAGGTTGCCAAGTATGAGCCGCTTCTCCATCTGGTGGACATGTTTGCGCTGCCACAGTATCATGAAGATCCATCTATGGATTACTTTCCTGGGGATGTTCCATCAGTTGTTGGAGCAGGCATATTGGAGATGATGCGTCATGTACCAAGCTTCCAGAATCCAGCAATTCAAGCGTGCGTACAGGCGCTTAAAAAAGTCATTCGATTTGGTGAAGAGCAAGTTGAAAAATCGCGATGTGCATCGTCCGAGGATATTCATAATGCTGAAAATGCTGTTGGCAATAAGAACTATGTGGTCTTGCTTCGTATGGTGACACATCTGGCAGATATGCTAGAACCAATCCTATCAAAATCCGACCATGCTGGTTATTTTGCCGATATCGGTGGAATTAGTGCCCTATTGAAGGTTTATCAGCTGATTTTACCGTCTACGACTTCATTTTTGGCAAATGCACTCTCAAGTGGCTCGCTTGCGTTAGATGGACCGGATACGATGAGTCATCACCCTGCAGCTCATTCCATCACACTCGCGCTTCGTTCATACGCATCACAACAGCCCACAAATATGCTTACATCGATTGTTAAGGAGCTTGGGACCCAATTGGATAATTTACAGTCCGCCAGATCTGTTATTGGGCTTCCATGGTACTTGAGTGAGAGTGGAGAAGGTGCAGAAGGAATTTTGTGTTCATTGCCGGATGTTGAACTTGCTGTCCTATTCGACAAATCAAAAAATACTGACTCTCGTGCCAACAATGACGCTAACGTTGGGAAAATAGCGGCGGTGGGAGCGTATCTGCGTATTCTCGCTGTGGTAGAATGGCTGAGCTCATTACTGATTTGGACGTTGAACGCGGCTCAAAGCCATTTACAAAGTCGACGCTGGTTTTCTGAACTTTCGTCGAAGTCTACGCAACAAGTAATGTCACGTCTGTTTCGAGTGGATCGATCTGTTCAATTTGAGCGCGCAAGTTTGGCAGCTCTACATAAGACGAGACAGCATGGTGAGTGCCCACGAGTGGATGTCCATGATGTGAAGAACCCGATTCCTGAGTCTGAACGGAAGCCTCCACACAAACATCATTTACAAGGAATATGGAAAGTGGGCTCGCTACTTTTATTACGATTCACTCTAGTTATGCGAAATCTTTTGCATGGGTATGGGAAATTATTCCTTTCAACACCATCACAACATCGACGCGGAGATGATAGTGCAATTCCGCTTGCGCCACATGCAGATGCGCTTGCGAAAGTGGTGGTGCAGGTTTTTCGAGATCATCTCGTCTATGTGGTAGAAGAAGCGCGAGCGAAACAAATGGATCCATTTGTTCGTCAATACTATATTACCTTCCTGCTCGAAACGATTGTGAAGGTCGTTTTTGATGTGAAGAGAAACCAACCTAATACGCTTCTGTTGGTCGAAATGTTAAAACCAATCGAAAATACTGTGAATACGAATTCTTCAAGTACAGAAACGAAGGAGTCTGCCAATGATGTTGTAATGGAACAGCCACCCGATGGAAGGAGAGTCTATATGGTGGGAGAGCATACTATCTCAGCATCCTCACTGATGGAGATTATCATGAAGATCACCCAGCAGTGCTTTCAGGTGTGCTTGGACAAAGAATCTCACAGCTCGGAATCGGGGCCATCACGTATGGATTTCACATCCTTTCGCACAGCTGCCAGTGCATTGCGAAAGTTTTCTGATGTCGAAGCAATATCCATGTCCCCACTAACAGCAGCACTGCTTGTCAGCGAGGAATCTGGTGGAGAGAGTGGGAAAGATTTTGAACCGCGCAAGCTGATCTTACAACTTCATAGTATGTGCACTCAAGCACTATTGTCTATCTGGAACCATCCTCGTTTTCCAGCAATGCCTGTTAATGAGTGCATTTTGGAAATTGTTCCAGTGGCGGTGACTATTTTGAAGAATCGCCTAGATTCTAGTGACTGTCAAGACAGTGATTTCGAGTTCAGTGGCAGTCATAGTGGACGTCGGCTTGGACTTGGTTTTGGTCGAGACCGCGGAGAAGGTGGCAGAAGCAGCATTGACAGTGAAACGTCTTCACTGCGTACATCGTTGTTTGGTGGTTCACGCAGAGGACGCAGCGGAAGCAGTCGGCATAGTTTTGTGGTGGATTCTGGAATCGTGGACAGTTTAACAGCCATGGGATTTACTCGCAGTCGTGTCGAGCACGCTCTTCGCAGAGTCCAAGCGAATAATGTTGAGCTTGCGATGGAATGGATTCTTTCACACCCTGAGGAAGACGGAGACGGAGACGGCGAAGAAGAAAAAGCGAACGAGCATCACGATTTGGAAATGGCTGCAGATTCTGGAGAGGATGGTAGCGACAATCGTATGGACGATGATTCGGGTGAAACCAAGCTGGAGAAGGAGCTTATCACTCAATACACAACTTTGCGTGACGGGTTTGAACGAATATGTTTTACAATCCTACAAATTCAATCCAGAATCGCAAAGAACACTAAGGTGGATGGGAGCAATGAACTTTCTGGATTGTATCCAAATCAGAATCTCGTCAGAGTAGTAGCTGAATATCTCGGAAGTTTGTGTGGTCGATCCGATGTTGAGAGGGACCTTGTTGTTGGGCGTATCAATACTGCAATACTGGAGTATTTTGAATCATCCACTGTGGAATCAGACGATCAGTACTTGACCATGATGGCTCATTTACTTGCTCTTGTATTGAAAGCAAATCCCAGCTGTGGAGCTATTTTGCAAAGACAGTCTCCGTCTTGCGTCAATAAGTTAATGTCATCATTAGTTGATTTCGGAGTCTCAAATCCTGATGGTCAAGTACACGTAAAACCATCTTGTGCTCCTGTGTTGCTGATTATGGATGCAATGGTAGGCGGACAGTCCCAGGCATTTGCATCCTCACTTGCTCAAGAAGAAAAGGTTGAAAAGCGAGAAAATAATGACGAAGACAATGCATCCAGTGCGATGACGTCAATGGCTTTTCAACAACGATTGATGGAGATATCATTGGAATTCTTGAAATCCTTTTCGAATTCTTCAGCGCCAACATTGGAACCAACCATTGCCCACGCCATATGGCAGCTACTGGCGCGCCTGACATTGAATTATGAGCTGGCAAGCTACTTTTTCAATCATGGAGGAGTTGATGCAATATTAAGTATCACTGATTGTGCAATATTTTCTGGCTACAATGAACTAACTTGCACCTTGCTATCACAAGTGATGGAATCTCCGGATGTACTGCAGCAAATGATGGAAGAAAAGATTCTACGCGCGATATCCAAGCTGGCGACACGATTTGGTTCACCAAGCCAAATGCGTATCACTCCACGTGCATTGCTAATGGAAGTTGCACCTGTTGCAGCACGGAACGAAGACATTTTTGTCAAAGCATTGCAGAATTCAGTTCGAATTCGAAAAACTGAATCTGGCCGAGCATATGTCGTACCAAAAAAGCCAAATAATGTTTCAGATAGCCAAGCAACAACACACGAAGTGTCAGAAGATGATACTCGAGCAAGGAAGCTGCCTGGTCATAAAGTTCCGAAGGGGCACAAACACCACGCGCAGATGATTGTTCACAAAATTATCGATAAAATTTACAAGCTGTGGGAAGTTGAGAAGCATGCGGCGTCAGATCGTCATGGTGAAATCAGCGAAAAATCCGCAGAATCTGAGGAGACTATCTTATGTGTTGGTACCTATTTGCGATTTCTGGTTCATTTGGTGACATATTTTCCTGTTTGTGCGACGGTTTTGGCAAAGTCGAAAGACTCGCTTAGCGGCCGTGAAACCTTTATTCGGTTGGTACTACATGATTTCTTACCGTCAAAAGAGCTCTGTCACTTTGCATCGTTACGACGGTCATTGAAGGACTCTGGCGTGTACGGAAGTAACGTTGATGCAGAATCGGATGTGTTTGTTGCAGAGGTTCCACCTTCCATCGACATCCGAACAAAAGAGCGTGTACAGAATGCTCACCGGCTTCTTGTTGGTATTGGTAGCCATTCTGGGGAAGGATCTAAATGCATTATTATGGAGCTGGTGCGTTTATTACAAGAATGGCCTCAAAGTGCTTCATCGGGTACTGGCAGTATTAGTGACGACGACTTGAGTGTTCGCGATGAGGTTGCGTTGAGCTCTTTACATGCATGGTCTGGCCTGATTATGCGTATTTTGTGGCCAAAAGGATCGTCGAAAGGATTTGCATGGGACAAAGTTGTCCTTGGTGGTGGTCTTAAGGGAAAACATTCCTTTGTCACGTTGCTTGCCGAAGCGTTGCGGAAAATTGATTTAGCTCATCCACTGGCACATACGACATGCACCATGCTACTGCGTCCACTGGCGACTCTTACTCGATCATTCGTCACAAAACGAGTTCGTCGATTGTTGAAGAAACGAAATTCTTTGTCATCTACTCCCAGTGACGATAATGCTGCACATACTGGAACATTAAACACATCTGCAAATACACAAGTAGCGTCAGATTCGAGAGAATCGACGCCTCATGCCACTGCTGGTATGGAAACAGCTGCCTTTCAATCGTCGGGAGCAGCAACGACAGCGTCTACTCGTGAAGGAAACGACATCGGTTTCACTCTTCATGATGATGATGACGTAACTATGCAGTCTCCCACATCGGGCGTTGAAGACGATGATATGCATGACGATGACGAACCTAGCGATGATGACGACGGAAGCGAGCGTAGCATCATTTCCGGTGAGTCCACTTTTGAAGTCGAAGAGGAAGAAGACGATAGAGAGGACGATGATGACGAGGACGATGATGATGATGACGACGATGACGATGATGACGATGACGACGATGATGAAGAAGAAAATGACGAAGAAGAACGTGAAGAAGAGCGGATGCGTCTCCGCGTTTCTCGACGATCTGGCGGTCACAGCACAAGTCGACGTACAGCTTCTAATCGTCTGTGGGGCTCACTTGACGCAGAATTATCTGTTTTAGATGCACTTGATGAAGTCGACGAAGAGGAATTTTCTTATCTGAGCTTGCTCGAGGACGAGTCTGCGTTCGCTGAGGAGCAGCGTCGTCGAGCTCGCATGATGAGTCGTAATACTCCTGTTACTGATGTCAGAGCACGTCACGACAGAAGAAGTACTACTCAGCGTCCGAACGAAGTAGGAAATGGTGAAAGAATGCTACAAGCAATTCTTGATACTATCGGATCAACAGGTGGTCCTGGTAGAAGTGGGATTGACTCACATACGAACGTTTTGATGTTTGGTGACTTTGATGGAGAAGACAACGAATCGTTCACTTCTGTAACAAATGATGCGGCACAAGGTGGTTTGCAGACTTCCTCGGCGAATGCTCATGGGAATCGAGATCGTGGTGATGGTACTTTTGCAACGGCAACATTGCTCCAGTATCTTGAGGATCTCTCGGATTCCGCAGAAGATGAGTTTTTATTCCATTCTTTTGAAGTTGGGGCTCCTAATAGTCGAAGAAGCGGGGATCGTCCTCAGAGTCGGAACCACCAGTCGCCTGACTTCGGGAATACCACTGTAACCCATCCATTACTCAGTTCTAATGAAGTCCCCAACACTTTGACAGATCCGAATGGGTTACGTATCCCTGGACGTCTGTCACTACCACGGCATTCGTCTTTGCTGCGGGAGCTACAAGAATTGACAGACCATGTACAAACCTCCTTTAATGGTGGTACTCGCTCACGTTTGGGATTAGGGCGTGAGCAGCTCTTCCGAGGTGGGGGTCGTAGTCGACCACCAAGTCGCAATAGTGGATTGTCTGCCGTTTCGAACTTATTGAGTGAATTCTCCCTCGACATCCCTACATCCTCGCATCTACCACTGCATCAACCGCGCGGCCATCGTCTAGGACTACGTCGCAGTGAACTGGACATTTTTGGAAATGTTAATCGCAGCCTGCGTCTACCTGGTGAGGGAAGTACCAGCAATAGTGCTACGCCCTGGGGATCAAGTAGTACGGGTCGAGATATGGATATTCGGTCCATTGCGTCTCGGCTAGAGCAACGAATCAATCAAATCTGTGCTGATAGTGATGACGAAGAGACCATACCAACAGGAGACAATGCAAGCAGCTTACCGCAAAGAAGTTCATTGAGTGAGAATGAAGTACCAGAGCCTCAATATAGACCTTCTAGTGGTGATACTGGACCACAAACTGGAGCTTCTCATGAAAGCGAAATCACCGTGAGTGAGGGCAGTCGGAATAGTGTGGTAGGAAATGAAGATGATGGCAGTTCAATGCAAATTACGAACGAGCAAGCTGGTGCTAATGAAACTACGTCAGATACAGCATCGATGATAGCACTTGCCAGTACATTTGGAGAATCTTCGTTGAGATCTCCAGAGGAATCCGATGCGGAACAAATTGGTTCTGAAGCCGAAACACCAGGTTTTCCAACTGACCACGATGAAGATCGGCATATTGATGAAACAGTTTCGACGACACAAGAGAATCCGATTAACATTCTTCCACCACCAGCGCCAGTTGCTTCATCGAGTTCGGATCGAATGATGAATTTCACCTTGGATTTGAATGGGCTTCAACTCCCACAGTCTTCTAGTAGTGTACATGACTCCGTATCACCACGGTCACACGTTGTGGATGAACTCGAGGAGTCAAAGACAGAAGATGTACTCGAAGAACCACCTCAAGTCCAAGAAGGAGATACCGGAATGTCAAGGCCGCAATTGCAGTGTCCTGAAGGAATGGATCCGGAAGTGTTTGGATCGCTACCACCTGATATGCAGGCCGAGATTATTGCCCAGGCGATGCCTTCCAGCGCTCCGTCCGGGATAAGTGACAGTGGTACTGCTGGTGGCTCTGAAAGCTTTTCCCAACTAGACTTAGACATGGAAAACACGAGTTTTGATCGAGAAACTTTGGAAGCGTTACCACCGGATATTCGAGCTGAAGTCTTGGCAAATGAGCGACGGGAACGTGAGGCTGCCGCGGCAGCTGCTGCTGCACCAGCGGATATATCACGCGCACAAGAAATGGATAACGCATCTTTTGTAGCCTCTCTAGCACCAGAGTTGCGGGAAGAGATTTTAGTTACCTGTGACGATGCGTTTTTGCAAACACTTCCTTCTCAAGTCAGAGCAGAAGCCATGGTTTTGCGCGAACGAGCCGCATTTCGAACCACATATCGTGAACGAGAACCAAGTGATGGTCGACACGGCGGTGATGTTGATATGGGAGATATTTTCCGTCGTCCAACGCTACGTCGAATGTTGACATCACACGGCGGTGATAGTAGTAGTCGCCGATCTGGTCGTCGAGGTGTGTATACGGATGGCTCAAGTGGTCGGCGAGGAAGTCGACGAAATTTAGGTGGAACCAGTGGCGGAAGTCGTGCTGGGATGCTTCGAGTGGATCGGGATGAAGAAGAGACGATCGATGATCGAATTTTCGATGACAAGTGTGTCAAGGGTCTGATCCGGCTCTTGTTTATGGCACAGTCAGTCATTCAAAACCGTGTGTTCCAGCGATTGCTGGCGAATATCTGCTTGTATCCTCTGACGCGATATAGCGTTCGGATCAACATGCTTCGTGTTATTACACTCCCATTGGAACAGCCACTGATTTCTGCGGATGCGTCTACATCGATCGATGAACTGTTCCCTCCAAAACAACTGTATGGCTGCAGTGGTAGTGACAGCAGGGATCTCAACATGCAAAACCAAGTTATTCCTGCGGATGTCATTAATCGAATGCTTCATGTGCTGGTCTCACTTGCAAAATATAATCCTCGGTTTACAGTGGAACTACTTCGACCACATGGGATGCAGCGAGACAATCGATTATCTTCAATGAAAATGGAACTTTCCGGTGAATTCGAAACAGAAAGTGGAGTAGCTGTTTTAATTGAACTGATCGCTCTTCCAGTGATTCATCGTAACGGGACAAACCTGGATACACTACTAGAATTAATTGAGCTGGTCTTAGCACCATTAGAACGAATTTCGAAGTCAAAGTCCAACGAAGAAGAAATGAAGGGAGATTCGGATGATTCAGATGCTTCGTCCTCTCCACGCGAAGGTGCAGAATGGGTTACTGTTCCACCTGTTGAACTTGATGGAATAAGGATGGGCCACATCGTGTCTGTACTTTGTATGGATATTTGCTCACCACAAATGCAAGAACGCGCGTTGTCTATCTTGAAACTGCTAGACCGTGTACCAAACAACCAAGCACTGATCATTGACGCAATCGTTCGCCATGCGAGCGATTTGGCTCGTTCAGATCGTTACAAACGCACGCGTCCTTCGTCTCATTATGAGTCGTCAGCAGTTCTTCTCTCAGCCCAGGATGAACTGAAACTGCTTCGATTATTGCACACATTATCCGATGTTTGCGAAAGCACAGCACAATTCACAGATTGCTGTCGCACTATTGGACTGGATCCATTATGGGATGCTCTGAGTTTGTCGCTTGAGGAAGCAAGATCCAATGGTGGTCTCGAAGAGAATGATGGGAAATCGAGTATCCCTGGTATCCCAAGCGTAAATATTGCATCGGAAGACGATAATGTGGATGGTATGGTCATTGAAGGAAAAAGTGCTGGAGCGTCGTGCGCAATGGCAGCTCTTCTGGCGCGGTTTTTGCCGATGGTGGAAGCGTTTTTTGTCGTCAACGCTCGCGATGCTGCTTCGATGGCATTAAAGGTGTCTGACTCGACGGAGCGCGAAGAAGCTGTTGTCGACGCTTTACGAATTGGAGGCTTTACAAACACTCCAACAGATATAGGTGATGAGGAATCAAAGACTGATTCGACCCCAAAGCAGAAGACTATCAAGCGTCTATCATCGACATCGTCCGAAGCTGGTGAAAGTATGCGGCTTGCCAATTTTGTAGAGGCCAATCGAGTTTTGTTGAATATTCTCGTGCGAGAAAAGCCTTCGCTGCTGGATTCATCATTGGCGGCATTGATCAAAATGCCACGCTGTCGTGCATATTTGGATTTCGATAATAAGCGTACCTATTTCCAGAGTGCAATGAAGAAATTACGGCAGTCAGCGCTAAGAAGCCATGGAGGAAGTTCTTCGGTCCGTATTCCAGTTCGCCGTGAGCATATCTTTGAGGATTCATACTATGCGTTGCGCATGCGCAGTGGCCATGAACTGCGCCGGAAATTACACATTTCATTTACTGGAGAAGAAGGCATTGATGCTGGTGGTGTGACGAGAGAGTGGTATATGATCCTTGCGCGCGAGATTTTCAATCCGAACTACGTTCTGTTTACCTCTGCTGCGGATTCGCCTACGTTTCAACCAAATCCGTTGTCGTATGTGAACAAAGATCACTTGAGCTACTTCGAATTTGTCGGAAAGGTGATCGGCAAAGCAGTCGCGGATGGACAGTTGCTAGATGCGCATTTCACGCGCTCGTTTTACAAACACATTTTGCAGCTTCCTATCTCATATCATGACATGGAAGCGATCGATCCAGAGTATTATCGAAATTTGCATTCGATCTTGGACAATTCCATTGAGGATTTGGGGCTAGAGTTGACGTTTTCCGCAGAGCAATCGAATTTTGGGAAGGTGGAGATTGTAGACTTGATCCCGAACGGTCGCAATGTGCCCGTGACAGATGACAACAAGATGGAGTACGTTAAACTGGTGACTCATCATCGTATGGCCACAGGGATTCGACAGCAAATTGACGCATTCTTGAAAGGATTTCACCAATTGGTGTCACCGGAATTGATTTCCATCTTCAATGAGAATGAGCTGGAGTTGTTGATTTCTGGGATGCCTGAGATCGATATCGATGATCTAAAGGCCAACACGGAATACGCAAACTATAAACCGACTGATGCTGTGATTCGATGGTTTTGGAATGTGCTATACTCATTTACACATGAAGAACGAGCATTGTTTTTACAATTCGTCACGGGAACATCCAAAGTACCGCTGGAAGGTTTTAAAGCGTTAGAGGGCATGCGTGGCACGCAAAAGTTTAACATTCACAAAGCATTTGGCAATTCCAACGCGTTGCCGTCTGCACACACATGGTAAGCCGTAAATTTCACTAGCTTTCTTTTGTATGTTCACGGGGACTAATCATATTTTTTACTGATATGAAACAGCTTTAATCAGCTCGATCTGCCGGAGTACGAAAGTGAAGAGCGATTGAAACAGCGACTGCTCTTTGCCATTCGTGAAGGATCGGAAGGTTTTGGCTTTGGTTAGATGTTGTGCGTGTTGTTTCAAATTTCGTAGGGAATCGATCAGAAAAAAGACAGATTGAAAATGCCTGCATGGTGAATATATTAGGTAACTGCATATCATGATGATGTGTCCATGGTTGTCATGCTCCATTCCCTGGCGCTCTAGTTGCTTTTGATCCTACCATGTAATGAGATCCACATATTCAATCATCATTGTCGCTTCCCCAGACTACGTCATCATCATCATCGTCCTGATCGTCGTTGTCTTCATCACTACTACTGTCCTGTGCTGTATTATCACGCTTCACCTGCTCAAGAAACGCCTCAAAGCCAGCACCACCGGCGAGATGATCCACAAAGTCTGTCGGTGTCCGGTAGCTGCTCATTGGATTTGGCCGAATCGCTTGCTCAGACTCCACCACACGAAATTCTATACCAGCATCAGTATCGGCGCAGTTGATTCTGCCAGCATCTCGCCATGCTAGCAATTCTTCCCACGAGAAAAGGAGCGTATCAGTGACGGCACCAAAGACATTGATATCCAGTAGATACACACGATGCTTCTTGTCTACATAGACGTCAAAGATAAATTCTGAATCTGGAAAGCATGATTTCGTGGGTTCCTGCTTATCTTCCACAAAATGTTTCTCATAGAATGCATCGATAACATGACAGAGATAATCTTGTTGATCCATAAGGAATGGATAATATTCATCACAATTTCGTTGGCAGATGCCGACCAGCTGATGGTTGACCACAAAACATCGAAAGTGCATCGAGTCAAAAAAATTGCACCATTTCTTCACCACCAAGTACACCGACGATGGCGTGGACGCTCGCAGTTCCTGCTCCTTCTTCTGTGCATCTATATGGCTTGGCTCTCCACCGGCTTCTTCTTCACTCGATAATGAGCAGCCAGCGTACGGCTCAGTGAGATCGTGGACAATGAAATCGGACGCCTTGAGCAACAAGAATATGTCATCGAAATTCGTGCACTGCATGGTGCCAAGCATCCAAGTGGCATCTCGTGGGCTGCTCCAATTGGTTTTCACAAACACTTTGTGCTTGAACGTATGCAGCGCCTGCTCGACTTGTTCTCGAACCTCCGCGACCGCGTTTTCTGTTGCAACTTTTGTAGCGTCATTGCTGGTAGAGGCTGTACTAGCGGGTTGATGTTTCGTGTTGACGTCCGAGAGTTTGACGCCGTCAGCGAGTAGCAGTGATACAAACGCCTTTGGCAATGGGATCACTACACTCTTGATGGAGACGTGCTGTAGTGACGGATACCAGGCCGCAAACGCGCAGTTTTTAACGTGCTGCTTGGAATATGGCGGTGCTCCTGACATGATGTGATTGATTGATTGATTGACAAGATGGTCGTGTACCTGTTGGTGATCAAGTCGGAGACTTTATAAATTTATAAAAACGCAATTAATTATCACAAATTACTACTACATACACGAAATTTATATACTATATAAATAATTACCCAATACAGTACACTAATTTATAAATTACAATTTTGGTATATACAATCAGTTTAGTAATAAATAAATAGATTAATGTGGTTTTCGTAGTATTTGGGAAATGACGTTTGCATTTGCTCAACTGGATTGAAGTGAACACATTGGAAGCACAAGAAAGCAAAAGGAAGGGAAGGAGGATGCCGATTATTACGTTTGTGGCGCGGATTTCAGATGGGATGCTACTGGTATAAGCAGTAAAATGGGCAGCATGCGCGTAAAAACATCAAGGGATGATAGTCTTACATCTATGAATTGATTAGGTGGCATCCATGGAGTCGATTGGCGACGGGAACTTGGATACATATAAGCAGCAGGTTTGTTGTCTCAAGCCTTCGTTATGCATTCCAGCTTCGTCCTTCGCTTAAACCCCGCTTAAAGAAGTGATGTTGACGCAATCTATGTGGGAGCGACTAACGTTTTATATGGATTGTTTGTTGGGGGGATTGAATAGGGAAAACAAATTATGAAAAAGTTGGATCAACGATCCCCGACCAAGTGCAGCATCGAATCTGGTGCCTACACATTCCAGTCCGTTTTCTCACTCTACCTCTCGCTTTATTATGTATTGGTATTTCGACGGCTAAGTGATGTGCAATGGTGTTGTGGTGGTGATGGTATGTAGTTACTTAATACAGGAGGGAGTGTGCTACCTGACGCTCTCAGATCGTGGATTCCCGAAGCGTCTGGCGTTTTTGTATCTAGAAGAAATCCATGCTGGGTTTGTGGAAGAGCTAGAACGAGACTATGGCGGTAATTGGCGTGATATTGTCACTACCGTAGCGCGGCCGTATGCGTTCATCAAATTCGGTGCGTTAGGTTCACAACTCATCTCGATTTTGACTTGATGTGGTTATTATTTTGTCAAAATTAACAATCCGCACATGTGCGTTTGTTTGTATACATGTATTGACATGATCAGACAAGTTTATCCAGAAGAAGCGCAAAGAGTACATGGATCCGAATTCGTCGCAGAACATGCATCGCTTGAACGATGACCTCGCGGATATCCACAATATTATGCGCAAGAACATCCAAGAGGTGCTAAACCGTGGTGAACGCGTTGAACGTACGTAGCTTCTTCCCATGGTGCTTTGCATGTCTATTTACTGTTGGAGAGTTCTGAGATCACAATGTGCTCCTTTGCGAATAACAGATGTGTCGCGAATTTCGTCAAATTTGGCGGATCGATCGAAGGATTTGAAATGGGGAGCAAAGAAATTGCGAATGCAAGCAATTTACCGTCAATATGGCCCTATCGTCGCAGTCGTGCTCTTTGTGCTGTTGGTTATTTACATCAAGTTCTTCTAAGCAAGCAGGGCTTTTTTACTAGAAAGTAAAGGCTGATATTTTGTCGGCATGCTCAATAGATCCATACTTGGCAATCAATAACGCGTGTGGAGTGAAGCTTATGAAAGACTACAAGCGCTCACGTAGTGGCTTGGTCGACACACATGTGCCGTTCTCATTTTGGTTGATTGTTTAGGTAAAAGTGACCAATCATGAAAGGTCGCATGACTCTTGCAAAATAATAAGTGATTGAATAGCGCATCTTGGTGGTGAAGTGGCAAGAAACATGGAGCGTAAAGGATCAGAGCGAACGAAAGTATGTCGACAATGTCTATGTGATCCTCTTCGTTGGAGTACAACCATATGTCTGACACGTTGGTAATGCATGTGCAGATATCGTCGGATGCGAAAGGCACTGCCTCCAGCTCGTCCTCGAAGGATATTTGGATGATGTTTGCATCGATGGAACCAAAAGACAAACAATCCCAGTTGCAGCCAGAGGAACTCACAAGTGCAAGTACAACGACTACCAATTTGGCTGAAGAACGCGATACTTTCACACTGATAGTCGGCTCCAAGAGCGCTGGGAAGACTTCGCTAATCTCCAATTTTCGTAGCTCAACCAAAGGTTTGAAGAAATGCAGATCATATGCCTCATGCTTGTATCTCCATCGTGCTTAGCAAAGAACAACAATGTAATACTTGTTGTACAGCTGAAGAAATCAAGCCCACGACTGCACTAGACTATGTCTTCGTTCGATTAAAAGCGAGTTCTGCGTCCGCGCGACCACCTGTCGCACATATTTGGGAGCTTGCGAGCCTGAAATGCGTGAAAGAGCTCATTCGTGTGCCATTATCTCCTGAACGAATCCTCAATGGTGCGCTCATTATTGTATTAGATTTGTCAGTACCTGGTGATGTGGTGCCGTATCTCGTTAAGTGGCTCATCACACTCTATCGAGTCGTCCAGGATGTTCTGAAACAGAAGGAGAAGAACCCAGTCGACAATTTTGCCGTTGATAAGCTTCGACAAGACGCACTGGTGACAAGATACGGTACGTCACATCCAGATCGAGACGAAGTTACGCCAATTCCATTGCCCGTACTGATCGTAGCAAACAAATATGACACATTTCGCGACGAAGACTCGGTGAAACGCAAAGGCATTACGCAGGCGGTGCGGTATCTCGCGCACATGTATGGCGCGTCGTTACTCTTCACAAGCATGAAGGACAAAAATCTCGTGACACAGTTTCGCTCGGTGATGAAGAACTTTGCGTTTCGAGTAGGTGGAATGAAGGGTTCGAAAGAAGTTGATTCCACCAAACCCCTGTTCGTGCCAGCTGGTAGCGATTTGTTTGAAGATATTGGTATGCCAAAGACCGCTCGACGACAAGAATTTACGAAGGAACAACACGAAGAACGTGCAAAACAATGGAAAAAGATCGCGACTGAATATTATGCGCCGACGGGGGAAGTGACAGAAGCAAACGATGATAAAGCAGATGTAGCAGATGGAAAAGACGGTGGGGATGACAAGCAAGAACAATATCCCGAGCCAAATATCGACAGAGTTCGACAACGTAAGAGGTAAGGATTCCATAGGACAAGAGAGAGGATGTTTGGTTGACTAAGATGAAATGACGTGATGACGTGTGTTGTATGCGTTTTGTGTGATTTCAGTGAGGAGTTGCGACGGTACCGTGAAAAACGCAAGAGCACGGTGGACAAGAGATCGAAAGGGTCATGAAGACACTAAAGGATAGATCCGTTGACCAGTATTACCAACTAATAGGAATTAAAGGAGGTCAGATTGAAGCCGTGTGGATCATCACGGTAATGAACCATAGCGCATCAAGATCGTTGTGAGCTTCAACATCTGCGATGAACACATTGGTGGCAGTAGTCAACAGATACTATTATCTACCAATCGTTTCCTGCGTATCCTTTATTTCATCCAATAAAAAGTACCATATCTCCCAAAAAGAATTCTTATTGGTCATTAATCATTCACCTTCACTAACACCAAGGGGGGAAAAGATCCTCACAAGCTCAACGAGAAAGAAAGAGAAGAAGAGGAAGGCAACCTAAAGCGACTCGGACGAGCAGCTCAGTTCGCTTCATATACACATATACGCAATGGATTCTGTGTTTGGTATCGTTGGAAAGGATTTCGTGCTGCTGGCCGCTGACTGCAAAGTCGCGCGCTCGATTCTCGTCTATAAAGATGACGAAGATAAGGTAGCGCTGCTGTTTCACATGATGTAGATTCCAGAAGATCTGTCTCCTCCTTTACTTGCTTCACTCATCTGGGCTCATTTTTCTTTTCTTCATATAGGCTGTGCATTTGGACTCGCACAAGGTGTTGGTCGCTACGGGACCACAGAGTGACCGCGTGGGCTTTGGGGAGTACATTCAGAAGAACCTCAAGCTCTATGAATTGCGGAACGGAGTGTCGTTGAATGGCCCCACGACTGCCAACTACGTACGCGGTGAGCTGGCGCGATTTTTGCGAAAGTCTCCGTACCAAGTTAATCTGCTGATCGGCGCGGTTGATGAAGAAAAAACGCCCGAAGATGAATCGAAGAAGCAAATCGTGCCAACTCTACACTGGATCGATTACTTGGGCTCGATGGTTAAGGTCAACTACGGTGCGCATGGGTACGGGTCTAATTTCTGTCTTTCGATATTCGACAGAGAATGGAAGGTACGAAAGATGAAGAAGATAGGATGTCTTGATATTTGTGAACTAAGCGGATTGCATTGTGAACGATGGTATATTCGTTTATGTTAGCCTGAGCTGACCTTGGACGAAGCAACCAAGATCATCAAGATGTGCCGTGCAGAATTGGATATGCGATTCCTTGTGAAGAACGGCAAATGGCAATACACGGTACGAATCAGTGCTGCAGTTTGTCAATAGTGTTTGCCTTTGAAAGTCTAAACTGATAATTCTTTTTTGTTGTCGTAATTTTGCTTTTATACAGGTGATTGATGTGAATGGTATTCGGGATTTGCAAGTGTAGACAACGCACGACTATTGTAGTGGTGGTATTTCAACACAAAGCATATTTTTTTTCCATTCCAAGTCACAGCACAGGCGATACAAAGAAACAAAATAAAATAGAAACAGGCAAAAACATGCAGGTTTTTCCATCACCAAGGCGTGTGAGTGGTCTTTGCATCCACATCCATACGCCACTAATCTCTACTTGTGTCTTCTTCATCATCAACTCGCTTCGTCACAAAGCAGCGACATTCACAGGTTGAATCCGTACCATCAAGGGGTCCTTCATCGGTAACGTTAATGACCTCCCGTAAGTAACATGCTGTCCTGGCTCAACAGCAATGTGAAAGCTGCTCAACACCGCTATAATCACGAATTTCATCTCCAACATCGCCAAGTGCATTCCCACACACATGCGTGGTCCACCAAAGAACGAATTGAATTTAAATGGCGACACCTGCAGTAGCTTCCCCGTATGAGGATCTATCCATCGTTCTGGCTCAAAGTCAGCAGCATTCGGACCCCAAATGCTTGTCATCCTTCCCATAGCGTAAGGAGACATGATGATAGTCGTGCCTTCGAGTACGAACGTGCCATCCGAGAGCACTGTATCCTTGTTCGTGTATCTGGAACTCACTGCGCCAGGTGGATAGAGGCGAAGCGTTTCTTTGATAGCTGCTTCGAGGTACGTGGTCTCTTGGAGCTCAATCATCGTCGGTAAATGGATTGGCAAGTTTTTTCCCTCTCCAGCAGATAACAATGGTAGTTTTTCGTGTAATTCTGCACGGATCTTGGCTTCGACATGTGGATGTCGGCTCAAAAGGTAAAAGAACCAACATAGGCTCTGTGCAGTCGTGTCACGTCCAGCAAAGAGCGATGATAAAACTATACTGCGTAACACTAGTGGCTCCAATTGCTGCTTCTCACCCGTTGCATCAGCTGCATCAATCGCCAACGACACCAAGTCCTTCATCTTTTGATTATTTGTATTCGCAGTGTTATTACCTCGACGACGTTCCAAGGCCTTAGAGATTATATTCAACACCAAGTCATTCACGGTCTTCATGCTGCGCTTCAGTTGGGCTTCGTCGCCGATGTTGAGCAGCCGCTGCAGTTTCCAGTAGGCAGAGGGCAAGATGAATCGCTTGGTAATGATCCGTGAGGCTTCATCGAAGGCAGCTTCAAACTCATGACTCTCACCTGCTTCGAGTCCCCTCAAATGCACGCCGAAAGCAATATCGGAAAAAACTTCAAGTGTAAAGCGATTCATGATGGTGCAGAGGTCAAAACGTTCTTGCACCTCACATTTCTTCTGGAAAACGTTTAGCAACACATCAATATGCTTGTGGATGATCGACGTGATCACTTTACGGAGATTCTTGGCGCTCAGCAAGTTCGCAACGATCTTTCGCTGGAACCGCCATTTCTCGCCATCAACAATGCCCATTGAGTCACCAAGTAGATCATGCAGATTCTCGTAGGTGAAGGGCCCTTTGACGAATGTATCGAACTGTGTTTTCAGCACGTCTTCCAATAATTTTGGCGAGGAAATGATGATGCTGTCCATGGCACCGATTGGGGCACGCAACACCCACACGTCGAAACATGTGCACATTTCCAAAAACCAGTCGTGGATGGTCTCATTGTTGTTGATCATGTCGAATAAATTACCGATGAGCGGTAACGTCGTCGGTGGCTGAGGAAGAGGTGGTGATAATAACTTCTTCGACGATGGACGAATAACAACAACATAAAGTAAATAAAACAGAGCTCCAGATACGATGGCTGATGGAGTGAAGACTGCGTTTTGCAGAAACGATAAGACCATTCTGATATTAATATTGAAATTTGTTGTGGTCAAGGATTAGACAAAGGCAAATGCAAAAATAAGCCCATTTGAAATGTCCAATGCAGCCAAACAACGAAGGTTAATCCATGGAATTGAAAAGTGTACCCACCGCCTAATAAATTTAAACTCAACCATCACCTGGCGATGCTTCTGTGGTGGTGCAGCTGTCAAAGACGAAGAAAAGGTGGATGCATTAGTGAATCTGCGGGTTCAAAAGCATCTAACTACTTCCCTAATGTCCAATATATGGTAAATATTCCAAAAAGATCATATGAGCTACCATTTGGTAACTCAGAGATGATCTTTGTTTACTTTGAGTTTCTTCCAAGCCACTATAACGTCTTTTCCAAGTCATTATAGCACGTGAATTTGCAGAGACTCGAAGCAAACAAAACGATTTTCTTATTGCTATTTCGTCTTACTTTGGTATGTAAGCGTAACGTCGAATCTAGAGCATTGCATTGCATTGCATATGATGTCCAAATACATCTCATATGAATGGAAGTGAGGATGATAGTCAACAAAATAACAAAAAAGTGAAATCATGCCATATAGAAATCTTATATTGCTTAAATAACGAGCTTGTGGGCGGCATGCTCTAACGGTATATTTTACAGGGTTCACGGTACCGGTATCTGCTTTTTTACCGGCCCATGCATCACTCCATGGCATTCGTACAGTACCGACGAAATGCAGTGATGAGTGTGATGCGGGAAGAAGAAGCATAAAATGGCGGTCCACATCGTTGGAGTAGCTCCATCTCCCTCCTGACTCTTGTATCCATCTGATAAGACCGACAACCTCCTGTTTCTATTTTTCCCTCACTTGAAGAAGTGGATAATAAGAAGAAATGGTGCTGCTGTCCTTCCTCTCGCATGCCCAGCTATTTGTTGTCGGAGTTGCTGGAGCTCTAGTGGTGTCCTATGTTTGCTACACTCTCATCACATGGAAAACAACGTCAAAGCATCTATACCGTCCCAAGCAGCAACTCCCTCAGCCACCAACCACGCTACCGATCGTCGGCAACCTCTTCGACTTGCTTCAGAAGAGCAGTGTCTTCCACGATTGGCTGTTTGAGTTGTGTATGCGCTTTGATGGGAAACCGTTCGCGCTCACATCGCCCGGTCGAAACCCGCTCATCGTGATCTCCTCCCCTGAGGGACTAGAAGAAATCGTCACCACTCATGTCGACACGTTTGTGAAAGGCCCGCATATGTATGAACGCTTCCATGATTTTTTAGGGGACGCTCTCACCATCGTCGATGGCGACGCGTGGAAATTCCAGCGGAAAACTCTCGTCACTCTATTTAGTGCACGAGCATTAAGAGAATTGATGGCGGAGATCATTCAGAAAAACACCCGCATTCTCGTCGATTTCTTCCAGCAGCAGCAGATGAAGGGCAAAAGTCAACAACCGTTTGATCTCTCAGCTAAGATGCACCGGTTTACAATGACAGTGTTTACGGAAATTGGCTTTGGCCTGCAGCTTGGTAGTTTGGAATCCACTGATACCCATGAATTTGAACGTGCGTTCGATGCGGCACAGCGGATCATTGTTGGTCGATTTGCTCAGCCTGCGATCATCTGGAAACTCAAGCGGTGGCTCAATGTCGGGAAAGAAGCGGAGCTCAAGCGCAGCATCAAAGTCATTGATAATGTGGTACTGGATGTGATTTCTAAAGCGTTGGCCAAACGTGCCAACCACGAGACAAAAACTCAGAGAAGTGGGAACGATATCGTGTCCTTGGCGATCGAGAGTGCTGAGGCTAACGAGCACTTGAACCCGCAGGTGCTGCGTAGTCTCGTGGTCGCTGCATTGGTCGCTGGACGAGACACGACCGCACAGACGTTCTGTTGGTTCATATACCTTTTGAATCTCCATCCTGAGGTTGAAACTAAGGTCCGAAAGGAATTAAGAGTGAAGCTTCCGGCAGCCCATAACGCTGCTAAATCTCTACACTTGTCTATGAACGTTTTGCAAGAGCTCATTTACACTGAGGCAGCTTTAAAAGAAACCCTCCGCTTGTATCCTGCAGGTGCACTGAACGGCAAGTACTGCAATCAAGACACTGTACTTCGTGATGGTACGTTCATTCCCAAAGGAACGAGTGTCATGCTTCCACACTACGCAATGGGAAGAATGTCGAGTATCTGGGGCCCAGACTCATTGGAATTCAAGCCCGAACGATGGATTGACGATACCACAGGCAAACTTCGGCAATTTTCTCCCTATAAATTCAGTGCATTCTTTGCCGGGCCGCGCATCTGCGTGGGTAGGCACTTGGCAATGCTAGAGCTGAAAATGTTGGTGGTGAACTTGCTTACGCGCTTTCACATCGCTGTTGAGGCTGGACAAGACGTGACATATGATCGCTCAATCTCGTTACCGATGAAACATCCCTTCATGGTGAAGATAGAAGCGATAGCGTAGGCTGTTTAATGCCAGGATAACCGCAAAAATCAGCACTGAGAAAATATAAAAATTTCACTTCCTATTCCTTGGGTTTATATTCGCGAAATGTGAGATTCAGTCGTCCTGAGCGCATGCGCAGCCAACTAGGCTCCGTGTTTGGATACACCCGCGTCAATGCATGCACGAGTTTCCGCGATGGTCCACCAAATACCAACACATCACCCGACTCTAGTGTCACGATCGGCACAGCCTCTCCATCTTTCGGGTAATGGTCAATGTACGCAAACTCTGCGGTTGCACCAATTGAAAATGAGATTACAGGCGAGCCTTTCTCCATGGCTTCTTCACTCTCATCTTTATCAATGTGCATTCCATTTCGCCCTGCTTTCTTGTAGTAATTGACCACACAGATGTCTGGCTCCATCTGTTGTGTGCAGGTTCCCATGACCAGTGGGTCGACGGCGATCGCAGCTTCCAAACTCTTGAGCGCATAGGCTTTCCACGTTTCCGGGAGCGATGGAACTTGCGCGTGGTCGAAATTCGTGCGGATTTGTTCGTATTGTTCCGTAACGACATTCCAGTGCCGGCCGAGGCACATCTGATGCAATCGACACTTGGCGCCACTGGCATAAGTGGGTTTGTAGAACCCACCATCCTCCAGTCCAAGCTTTTGTGCGTCTATTACAAGTTGCTGCTGTTCGGATGGCAACAAAAAGCGCTTCAGAAGTACCATACCGGGTAGTAACGCGTTCTCAGTGGCAGGAGCATCCACATTTTTGGTATGGAGCTGCTCGTGGCTGTCCGTAGCTGTTGGCGCTTCTTGTGATGATGCCGCGGTGGTGGTTGCAACTTGCGTATCCTTGTCAGCAGCTATGAGTATATCATCTGATATAGGTGTAGTGTTGAGGAAGAGATCTAACTCGTGTTCATTCAGCGCGTGCTGCTGCTTCTTCTCCAGAATCCGCTCCGCCTTACGCTTCCCCATCTTGCCAAACAAAATGCGTGTGTTTTATGGGGCCAAGAAATACAAAGTTAGGTATAATATTTTATTATTGGCTGAAAAGATCCATTTTTCTACCAAAACGATTTATTATTGGCTAAAACTACTCACCATTACACATCATGAGGATTGTCATTGCAATCAAAATTATGGCAAGGGACCAAGTGGATTTGCATGTGCAAATCTACACGAATCACGCGGTCAAATTCACGCTGCGGAAGGCGCAGCAACAGCAACCAGCGTCTTTATTTCACAATATGACAGTCTTGCTCGCCATCTTGCTCATAGTAGCAGCAATCACAAGCGTTGTTGGCGTCAATAACGACACAATATTAACCACATCTGGCATTGCTGTGGGCGTGATCGGTATCTTATGGGGATTAGTGAGCATTTTTCTTGGCTCTGCCATCGTGGAAGGCAAGCAAGAACGCTTTACTTGTGGCGAGCTTTGTTTTCATGGACACGAGTTGTTTACATGTGAATTGTTGTATGTAGAATCAATGCTGGTCGTACCAGGATTTGGTGTCAAGCTCAGCAAAACGAAACGAAACGGAACCAAGTCTATCCAGGTTTGTGCTGTTTGCGTGTGCATCTCTATCTTTATGAATGGGTGATTGATGCTGGAGTTGATGTGAATGCAGTTTCTGGATCTGAACGACCTCTTAGCCGTGATAGTGAACGAAGGCATTAACTTTGCCGACGTGGTCTACTATCTTGCCTTCATGATGCAAGGCAAAGACGCGATGGTACTACCGTTCGAGGCACGTTCATAATCCTATGCATATTAAGCGGAAATTACATATACCATAGCAAAGAGAGAGACATACCCGAGTGTGATTGTACTGATTATTCTGTGTGTTTTTTGCTCTTTCGCTGTAGACATTCCGACCGAAAATTGATGTCCTTCAGCAGATCTATCGCGAAGTAAAAATGATCCTGTTTCCACCTGATGGAAGTAAACAAATGCGATTTCCTCCGCAGTTTTCTTCGTCACTGGTACCTAATACATAGTCGTCATCTCTGCATTTGTCCTGTCTTGCTTTTTGAAGTCGTGGGTGAATACTGCTGATTTTCTTGATTATCACATGAGTCGGTTGCGAATGTCTTCCAATTTCTTTAGAACCTCTGCAGGTGTGCGGTCAAGGTCTTCAGCAACGCTCTTCTGTTTTTCTGGACTCAGTTCGCCGAATTGTTCGCAGAGATCGCCATCAGTAACGTTCTTCACGGGAATGAAATACGAACGATACGAGAGGTGATCGCGTCCGCAAAGCGGTGGTCGTTCTTGGCGCATATACATTTCCAGGTGCGTGTAGAAATCCACATCTTCCCGTGATGTGAACGGCACGAGCGCACCAATGCGACCCATTATGGTCGCATACACGATTGCTTCCATGCCGCCTGGCACCAAACTCGTTCGAACCATTGACGTCACGACTTCGCCCACGTGGAATTGTGCCACCTGCTCCAATTTACTTGGTGCGCCATTGAGAAGGCCAGTGTCCCATAAAATACGATTCCCCGTCGGATTGTCAATCTCATCCGACACTTCAGAGGGCAAGCGTGCAATAAACACGTTGCCAAACTTATCACTGCCCGCCACCGTATCATAATCAAGCAACACACTGCTTGTAATGAAACGAGGCACACAATCGTCCGCAAAGATAACCAACTGGTTTTCATCCCTTTTGTACTTCACGAAATGGAATGACTCATGAAGATCCGACGCATAGACACGGTCACCGACAGCCTTAAGGTCCACAATGATCGACGGGAAGTTACGATTCTCACACTTACGCAATAATTTCTTCTTTCCCAAATCATAAATGCGCAGCGCTTTGCCCACTGACACGAGCAACCGGCCCTGGAATTCACACATCGCGTGCGGAATGTCGTCAATTTCCGTCGTGTGCACCAAAACCAGCTGCATACCTTCCACGATACGATACACACGCAACAATCCAGCACCTGGGGCTCCTTGATGGTGTAATTGCATTTGCTTCACGGTTCCTACAATAATAAACACTTCTCCTCCACGATCATGAAACACACAAGTAGCAATACTTCGAGCTCGTTCATCTTCGCCTAATTCTTCACAGACCACACTTTGGCACGACACCGGATCAAAGATACGAACGCAGGATGCCCATTTAGTAGCGCTCGAGGGCAATGGACCGCGCGGAATCAACAAGGCATCACTTGCTTCATCGTCATCATCATCTTCCTCATCGTTCATGGCACTCGACTGTTGTTTAAGATCAGGAATCTGCAACCCATGCTGCCTCTTGTACGCAGCGTTAAACTCATTGTGATCCGTTTCAATGATAACTAATCGATGAGATGGCGGATGTACAACGGCTTTCCGTGGTGTGTAACGCAAATTGCACTTTTGCTGATTGAATGTATCTCCAAGCTGTTCCAGAGTTAAAATCTTCATTCCTTCGCCTGTAAGAGCAACGATACCACCAGGACACTGTTCTGAATTGAACGAACTTGCATACGACAACACCTCACACGAAAGAGGTGTCAGATGTCGTCGCGTCTGATGGAAATAAGACAGCCATGACCGACTAGAAAGCGCTAGAACTGCACGTTTGCCCTCGATGACTACGCGAAACAACTTGACTGGCTTCGCGCCCAAGAATCGAGATCGCGAGTCAGTCAAGTTGGCGGTAATGGGATCAATACGCGATTGCTGCAACACACCATTATCCAAACCGATACTAAGCAACAGTGAACGTGAAGAGTGCTCAGAATCGCCTGTCGAAGGCTCGGTCTGGAGCTGAGCCAAACAGAGCGTGTGTGGATGCGACGTCAATGCCAAGGTTGATTTTTGCCGGAAGAGATCATTGGGATCAAGTGATAAGATTCGCACCGTATTATCCCAGCTACCGACTGCAAGGAACTGGAAGCGCTGGCGTCCTTCTGGCACCTCTCCGACATCCAAACTGGAGACTTCAAATCCCAAATCCAACTTGCCTTTCTCTGCCAAATCTCCTGATGGACCGAGTTCAAAGTAAATTACTTCCCCACCAGCGAGCGAGATTACGACCTGACGGGAATTGGCCGCACACTTCTCAATCATCTTTTTACCCGGTGCTTTCCATTCCGTAATCTGTTGTGACTTTCGCACATGTCGAATTCCGTTTTGATGTACCTGTAATTTGGAATCATCTTCTAATAACGTTACCAGCAGAGAGCCTTGTTCACGCAAGAAGCCGGACTCAGTCACTTCTTCGACCGTTTCACCGACTTCAAGCACCAATGTTGCGTCCTCAAAACTCACCACAATATACTTGTCGTATGGATCCGAATACGATTCTTTCAAACACCAAATCGCCTTTGCCACACCAGGGAGCGCACTCGCGGCCATTTCGATAATCGGCAGACCATGACGCAACACGCGCAGCGACGAACGATTATTCTGGCCGCACAACGCATACATCTGTGGGGTTTGCTCGTTCGCGAGATCATCCACGAGTAGTTGTGTCACTGGACTCAAACTGGGAAGGAAGCTCGCTAGTGCTAGATTCTTCAGCTTGCGCAACGAGAACGTTGGGGCTTTGAACACGTCATCTCCAGAGGGATCAGAATCCATCATCATCATACTCGAGCATTGGGCGGTGTCATCGCCTTCACCGATGCTCAAAAACTGGAATAAATAGTGATTCGAGAATTCGGACGCACAGAATAGTAGCCCTGTCTTCGTAATGCACATCGCGGTGGCAACGGGCACGGTATCGAAGAACTTAATCGTCAGTTCTTGTACTGTGTTACCCGAATAATCTAGTGAAATCTTATACAAGTCACCCAGTTCCGACTGTAGCAATACGAAAAATAAGTCACGTTGCTTGTGTGTGGCAGCCGATACAATTAAAACCTTATCACGCCCTTGACCCTCACGGCGTGGAATTGCACACGTGAGCTCCGGGTGGTTTTCGTTCTTATACTGAATCACATTTTCGCCCAGCACTAGCACACCACCGGGGCCATCACTGCCACCAGGCACTGCCACCAACATGTTGGCAGTTCGCACAACTTCTTCACTCCATCTTCTCGTCACATGATTTAACCCCAAATCCAACTCGTAGTACACGACAGTCTTCACTGCATTCACGACGGCTTTGCCCGTTGGATCGGCATCAGCATCAGCGTAATCGAGCTCCAAACACGCAAAAATAGGGTTCTCGAAACCCACATCAATACCGACCATCCCGAAATGAATGGCATGAGAACGGTGCGCTTCCAAAGGTGACGAGATCGTCAACCGATTCGAGGCGTCACGGTTCATCACGTACACAAGTTTCTGTTTCTCGACCGCACCAATCATTATCGCTCGCCCTTTCGGATCGACCGCCAAGTATTGACCCGGTGTGATGCGACGACAGCCAGTCTTACCATACGTTTCGTTCTGTCGGATCTCGAATTGATTTGTCTGCACGTTGACTTCCAAAACAATAATCTTCCCTGAGTCCGAGCCAACAACCAAGTAATCGTGCGTACCGCCGGTCAAACGGAATGGGTGTAATGAGCGAATGACACCAAACACTTCAGTCGAGATAATCACCTCCAATTTCCCACTGTCATCCGGACGAAGTAATTGCAGCACATTGCCGCGCGCCACCACAAACTCTTGCGCCTGTGGGGCCGAGAAGTTCCCGTAGACCGAAAGGTTGATCGCCGTCGGCGGCTGCAGCGTTAGATTCAGCAGATGCATGGACGATTTACGGAGACGATATGACCGACGTGAGCTTCGCTGCCGTCTCTTCCTTTCGCTTCCACCGCTTTCTGTTTGTAAGGGGGCAAAGCGCGTGAGGCTGTCACTATTCAAAGAGTATATCCCTCTATATAAGAACTTTTGCTAGTGATGGTCAGCAAAGATGCGTCATTATAGAGAGGGATATTGAAGCGAGAATGCCAAATGGGAATTCTAAACTGTAAATGTCACTAAGACGGAAATGGATCTTGATGGCTACATCTTCATTGCAGAGATCAACTGATAGGAATGGTATTTCGATTATTTCCTTACGCTACACTTACACCACAAGCTACTAACCCAAGTACAACAAAAGACTCACATCTACTCTCTACAACACATTCTTATCCGCGCATGGGATGGTGTTGTGGCTCAACCGTTTTCTCTGCCAGCATCCGACAGATCATGGCATTCGCATTGACGTTGCAGAACGTCACCACACGATCGATCACCACATCCGCTGCAAGTAGCAGCGCATACATCGATGGTAGCTCATATTTTGACATCACCAACCGCCAGAGCGTCATTGCCATCGCAACACTTCCTCCAGGGACGGGTGAAGCCGCCAATGAGCCGAGGAACGCCACCAAGAACAGCATGCAGTGCTGGAATACGCCGACTTCCGATTTCAGACCACACAGATCGACCATCAACAACGTCACCATCGGGAGGTAAATTGCTGTACCGGTTTTATTGATTGCAGTACCGAGTGACATGACAAAGTACGCCATGGAGCCAGAGACAGCCTGGCATTGACTAATGCACTGTAAGCTTACAGGAAGCGCAGCCATGGACGACGAGCAGCCCATGGTGTAGATATAGACTGGCAGTAAGTCCTTCATGAACATGAACGGATTGATGCGGCCACCTGTGACAACTGAAGCGAGTACAGGCATGACGAGTAATGTGTGTATCACTACAGTTGCGATGAACAGCGCACAAATCTCCAGGATGATCACCAACGCCGAGACATCGACCATAATATCGCTGTTATCAGTTCCAAACGACCCAGCGAACAGACAAAAGAGTGCCAGCGGCGTCAATTTGACCACGTACGTCACCATGATGACCAGTAATTCGTTGATTTCGCGTAGAAATTCCAGCATTGGGTTGAGTTGCACGGGTCCGCGGAAGCTCTTGGACAAAGTGATGCCGCAGGATATCGCTAAAACGACAATTGCGAGTACGAGATTGTGGATACCGAATGGCATGAAGAAGTTGTCCGGTACGACGTCGTTCATGAATTTCAGTAGGTTATCCGAGAGTGAGAATGGTTGCATGGCGGAAGACTTGAGTACCAATCCATGCGTGAGATCGTCAGCGATGAAAATTGTTGCTGATGTTTCATTGACAGAGGTGGCGGAACAACTCACCAAACCAGTCGAATTCTCAACTGTCCAATACAACCCATTGCTACACTGGACACCCAATCGAATGTCTGTGAGCGTCAGGTCATTATTCGCTTCTTTGTAATGAAGAAACGCTCGCGAAAGGAAGCCCACACCAAAGCCTTCAAAGAGAGCCAGTACAGTTGTCACAATGAAGAAAAATAATGCACGCACGCTCAGCCTCTTCCCCTGATCAATATGCACCAGATCGGCTACTGATACAGCCACGTTGATGAACACCAGTGGCACAACAAAACATGTAATAGCGCGCAAGTACAGATCGCCTGGCATCTGAATCCATTTGGCCACCGACAGCCCAGCGTCCAAATGAGTCAGGACGATCCCGCATATCAATCCGAGCGCAGCACCAGCTGCCATCGCTCGTTGGTTGGGCACAGGGAACTCGATCGTAGATGGCGGCTTCAGTTGTTCTGTCGGGTCGTCAGTCACCGAGCGAGCAACAGCGATGCCTCGGCCATATATCCCACCGTGTGGCGTGCGGATATCCTGAAAACCTCCATGCGGTGACTCTTGAAAATTACCTTGCAAAACGTCTGCATTATCATCTTGGACCTGGTCTTCTCTTCTCCTACTGGACGTAAACCGTCGTGGCCGTGGAGATGGTGGTTGCGACGGTCGGCGCACACGCGGTGCTTCCAATGGCACACATGGCGCGATCGGTGGCGGAATCGATCCGACAATTGGCACCGAACTGTGAGCGGTTGCTCTTGTAATGTTTGGGTTTCTAAGCATTTCGCGATTGATGGGATTGCCGTTGGTGTTGGTGTTGTTGGTGATGGGTTGACGACCACCAATGGGGGCATCCATGATCCGCTGCTGAGCAGGCGGTGGGTGATTGGTGTGTGGATCGTTCATATGCTGTTGTACCGTCATCACTACTTGCCGTGGATGTATAGACACCAATAGCACTTATACTACGAAGAACGCTGATGATACAGGACTTGCCATGGATTGACATCTGCGACTGGTGTAAAGTCTAGACACGTGATAGTCGGTTCACTCGATCGTTTTATGTTCAACTGTTTATATTAAAGTATATCACACTATTTTAAACAATAATATAAAAATAAGGTGGCCACACTACATAATGTCCGACTTATGGTCTTGGTGTTGATTGGCTTTGGTTTCATTGCCTTCCCATTAGGCTGGGAAAAGACCTGCGGAAAGGATGAGTCGTCCGGAGCATATTTCTCCGCCAGAGGTGCGTGGATGTGAAAGTGCTATGGCGTATGATTAGCGGTGGGTGAGTTCTTATCAGTAGCATTGTGGCGGTGTTTTGTAGCTGTTCTATGACCAGAAAGAAGCCGCCAAGTACAATTCTAGCTCGCGTATCATCAAAATCCAGGTATGCGTTGTCTCTTTGCTTGATCAATTTGCTTTTGTTGGTCTGCGCATCTCAGTATTGCTTTTTCAAATTTGATAGGAAGAACTTGCCAATCGTGCCATTGAGCTACTCAATTTACCTGCAGATAAAGAACATTTCATCTTGGATGTCGGCTGTGGCAGTGGTTTGAGTGGAGGTACTACCTTATCATCTTTTCATTAACATCATTATCTGTTGTCAATTCTCATGTATTTCTATGTGATTATAGTGGCTTTGGAAGAGGCTGGCCATGCGTGGGTTGGTGTGGATATCAGGTTGGTTGTGTTAATGTATGTGACAGCCAAAGTGTCCAGACTAATCATCCAGTTGTTGCTTCTTGACTGCAGCAAGGACATGCTTGACATCGCTGCCGAACGTGACAGCAGTGGTGATGTGTTTCTTCAAGACATGGGGGGCGGTTTGCCATTCCGTCCAGGCATCTTCGATGGCTGCATCAGCATCTCAGCCGTGCAATGGCTTTGCTACTCGGACAAAAAAGAGCACACCGCAAGAAAAAGACTAACACGCTTCTTCACATCACTTTACATGTGTCTGAAACGTGGTAGTCGCGCTGTGTTGCAGTTGTACCCAGAGACTCCAGAACAGATGGAAGAAATTTCCAGTTGTGCCATGCGTTGTGGGTTTTCTGGTGGGTTAGTCATTGATTTCCCCAATAGTGCCAAGGCAAAGAAGTTCTTTCTCTGCTTGTTTGCGGGTTACGATGGTTCGCAACAAGTACCGAAAGGACTGGGCGGAGGTGATGAAGCAGCTGAAGTGGCGTATGCATCCCGCCGCCAGCAACTTCGCCAACGGAAGAGCAACAAACGCAACCCAGTCAAAGCCAAGTACGCTCTCTCCATTACACCGACTGACGAAGTCGAAATTAGTCCGCTTGCTAATGCTTTAATCGCTTTTTGTTGTGTGCATAGGGATTGGGTCCTGGCCAAGAAAGAACGCTATCGGAAACAAGGCAAGAAAGTCAAAGCCGACAGTAAATTCACAGGCAGAAAGCGTCCTGGCAAGTTTTAAACATTTCCCAGGTAGCGAAGCAAAGTTGGTGTTCATATATAAATTACATCGTATATATCTCCCTGTGTCTATCCAAATCCTCGCTCGTTTCCTGCATTAACTACTTACTGTGCTGATGGTGTGCCGTCCTTGACAATTTCACCTTTTTCGTTAATCTTCTCTGGTGCCTGAGGGTTGATATTGACGCAGCCGATGACCACGCAATCGGGCTCAATCTTGACAGTCTTAGCTGTGATATTGCCAAAAATCTGTCCTTTATCCCTCAACACGAGCTTATCGACGATGATGTTGCCAATGATTTTGCCACCAGTCACGTAGACCTCCTTCATGTTCTCTACAGGTCCAATCAACACACCTTTCGACCCAATAACAAGCGACCCTTTCGAGATGAGTTTGCCTTCGAACTCGCCTTCAATACGCAGCAGCCGCTCAAAGCTCAGCTCGCCTTTCATCTTCACCGCGGCACCGATGGTAGTCTCAGCTTCGGCATCAACAATGGGAACTTTGGACACACGTGGGCAACCGTTGCTGCCGTGATAATTTGGCGTCATTGGGGGCGAATCACTTTGGAATTTCGAGTGATTGCGACCACGTCGAGGTGGAGATGTTGTCCCGTATTCGTGGTCAGACACGCCTTCATCTGGATCCATCATTGATGCTGAAGGTGCGTACGTTCGTTTGGGTTTTGGTGGTGGATTACGCGGAACAGCCACGTCGTCCATTTCTTGGATTCGGCCCGTAGCGGTAGTGTTTTCTCGTAGCACACGTGGGAGTGGAATTTTCGCCTGCTATTGATCTTAAGGGTGGTTGCTTCCCAGGCGCGCAGGCTTGGAATTCTTCCCGTTCTCTGCTGTTTCTCACAGCTCGAAGAAGAGGATGATGAGGAACCAGACCGCTTAGAAGGCGAGTTATTTATGTGAGATTCAACCAAAAGAGAGCGGCTAGTAATGATAAGAATAGAGGCACACCAACAATACAAAAATACATCATCTCGTTCGTTTTGCTTTTGTTTTTCGATCATGATCTTATTAGGTGGGTCAGATTGTTCGATAGATATTTTTTTTGAGAGTATTCCGGATAACAGTAGGTTGTCATTATCCTCTATTTAGGCAGCAGGATTTGGTGTCGTCGATGGCAGCTTTTCAATGGGTGTTGGAGCTGGTGCATTGCTGAAATATGGATGTTTCAGTGCCTCACTTGCTGTCAACCGCTCCGAGGGATTGAATTTTAGCAATTTTGACAGTAAATCCAGCGCATCTTCTGATGCCGCTGAGAAAATCGATGACAAAGGCGGGGGTGTCGATGGTGTGAATTCAATATAGTTTGGCAACGATGACATACCCGGCCATTTCTCTTCCATGGGAGTCCCTAATGCATGGAAGATTTTACCTAGCTGGTCCAATTCATTCATACCAGTCAAATACGGGGTTCGCAGCATTAATTCTGCGAAAATACACCCCGCGCCCCACATATCCACCGAACCGCTGTACTCTCGTGCCCCAAAAAGCAGTTCCGGTGGTCGGTACCAGATTGTGCACACCATTGACGTCATATTTCGATTCGGACTGCCATAGACACGTGCCAGCCCAAAATCACCGATTTTCACTTGCCCATCGGGGCCAATGAGCAGATTCTCAGGCTTCAGATCACGGTGTAGCACGTAGTGTGCATGACAATACTCGAGTCCTTGCAGTAGCATCTTCATGTAGGCTTTGATGTCGGCCTGTGTGAGCACAATGGCCTTATCCTTGATAATGTTATCCAAGTTGTTTGGCAGGATCTCAAACACGACGTTCATGGTATCGTTCGCGACGAACACATCGAGCAGTTCCACAACATTAGGGTGCTTGAGTTCCGTTTGGAGTTTGACTTCGCGCAGTGCCGTGAAATCGACACCATCTTTGAACTTGCCGCGTTTAAACTGCTTGATCGCTACCCGTCGGGACGTGCTCTTCTGGATCGCAGAGTAGACGATACCGAACGTACCCTCACCAAGCACGTCGCCACGTTCGTACCTCTCCATTCTGAGTTGCTTGGATTTGTTGAGTTGATGCGATGAATGGAGTATATCTTAAATAGTAATAATGCATACTAATTAGTGTATGATATGTTCCTGAAAAGTATGTGGTCCACTCTATTTGGTTTCGAAGGGACGCGACGCTTTCAGCAAAATGGCTCATTGCAATGGCGGCCATGAAAATGGAGTCAAAAAGATCGAAGTTGTTTCCATTTTCTTTTTATGCGTATGCTCGTATTTTTATGCGTGAGAGATGCAAAAAGATCCACCTTCTCTTTGCTTGTTTTTGATAAAGTGGAGAAACGGATTCTTCTGGGGAAATCTTAACACGACACATAAAAAACTGCATCTTGCTCTATTTTTTGCTCTTCTCCCAAATATCTTTTCTTAATAGATCGTTACAGCGCGCCATTTTAAATGGAATGCAGAACAGCGCCTGGTCGGCCGTTAGCGTAGCGGCTTTATATAGGAATCTATATGGTGAAGCAAACCGTTGTCAAGGATGCAAAACAGACAAATTGTAACCAACTACCATCTGATCGGATCCACCCGAAAAGAATGCAACGGAACGCACGCGATACTGCCACTATCATCGTCGTATTTATTCTTCAATTTCCAGCCAAGCCCCTCAAGAAGAGCTACACCATTCAGAAAAGAGTAAGCTTCATCACCCAGCTTCCTCTGCTCTGTACCCCGTGCTCGCCAGTCCCAGCTTTTTGCTAGAAACAACCTCTTCTTTACCAAGACTCTTCTTTCACCAAGATGCGTGAAGTCATTTCCATCCATTTGGGTCAAGGTGGCATCCAAGCCGGTAACGCCTGTTGGGAACTCTACTGCCTTGAGCATGGTATCCAACCTGATGGTCAAATGCCAAGTGACAAGACCATCGGTGGTGGTGACGATGCCTTTAACACGTTTTTCTCGGAAACTGGTGCGGGCAAGCATGTGCCTCGTGCTGTGCTAGTCGATTTGGAACCCAGTGTCTGTGATGAAGTTCGCACAGGCACATATCGCCAACTGTACCATCCAGAGCAGATCATCTCTGGAAAGGAAGATGCGGCCAACAACTATGCGCGTGGACACTATACCATTGGCAAAGAAATTGTCGACTTGGTACTCGATCGCATCCGTAAATTGGCTGATAACTGCACGGGTCTCCAAGGTTTCTTGGTGTTCAATGCTGTCGGTGGTGGTACTGGTTCGGGTCTCGGTGCGTTGTTGCTTGAGCGTCTTTCGGTCGATTATGGCCGCAAGAGTAAGCTTGGGTTCACAATCTACCCTTCACCTCAGGTCTCTACTGCTGTCGTAGAACCGTATAACTCGGTCTTGTCCACACACTCCTTGTTGGAACACACGGATGTGGCAGTGATGCTCGACAATGAAGCCATCTACGATATCTGCCGTCGATCGTTGGATATTGAACGACCAACGTACACGAATCTGAACCGTTTGGTGGCACAAGTCATTTCGTCTTTGACGGCATCGCTCCGCTTCGATGGCGCGTTGAACGTCGATGTGACGGAATTCCAGACCAACTTGGTGCCATACCCACGTATTCACTTCATGTTGAGCTCCTATGCGCCGGTTATCTCGGCTGAAAAGGCGTATCATGAACAATTGTCGGTCGCTGAAATCACCAACAGTGCCTTCGAGCCTGCATCCATGATGGCCAAGTGCGATCCTCGTCACGGCAAGTACATGGCTGCATGTTTGATGTACCGTGGTGACGTCGTGCCAAAGGATGTGAATGCTGCTGTGGCCACCATCAAGACGAAGCGTACCATTCAATTTGTGGATTGGTGTCCAACGGGTTTCAAGTGTGGTATCAACTACCAGCCACCAACGGTCGTGCCTGGCGGTGATCTTGCTCGTGTGCAACGTGCTGTGTGCATGATCTCGAACACGAGCGCTATCGCTGAAGTATTTTCACGCATCGATCACAAGTTTGACTTGATGTATGCCAAGCGTGCGTTCGTGCACTGGTATGTCGGYGAAGGTATGGAAGAAGGTGAGTTCTCGGAAGCCCGTGAAGATCTGGCAGCATTGGAGAAGGACTACGAGGAAGTGAGTGCAGAAACTGCTGAGGGTGAGGGTGAAGAAGAAGAATTCGGTGAAGAGTATTAAGCACGCAGCATTCTCTCGTTAGTTTTATATATGAACACGCG